>JAJHSJ010000008.1:3316998-3477712 GCA_021015155.1 Magnolia officinalis
GGTCCCACGGTGATGTTTATTTGCTATCCAAGCTGTTCATAAGGCCACACATATCTGAATGAAGGAAAAACACAAATATCAATTTGATCCAAAACTTCAATGGCCTCCAAGATGTTTTCAACAGTAAGAATTTAATCTCCACTACCTGGTCCACTCAAGCCTTATTATATCCTAAAATGATATGAAAAAATAAATATACCAAATGGATAAATGGGTTTCAGTGGGGTGAAGATGGCCTAGCTATAAAATAAAGAGTATTATTATTATTATTATTATTATTATTATTATTATTATCTTTTTTCTTTAAACTGTTTATTTTTTTACTTTTTCTTCTAGCCATTCATTTTCCTCAAAAGCACGTGACCCATTAGACAAGTGGGCAAACTTATTTTTGTACGGGTCATCATCTCTAATTCCTTAGCTCTCATCACATTCATTTAAAAAGGCCATTGATCAGGCAATCCCAACCATTTACACAAAGCTGTGCAAAAATAGCTAAAATTAGTGACATTTTACAGCTCATTACAAGGTTAGAATTGTACGATTAATGTGATTTTATTTTTTTTCGAGATTGGTCCATTTACGAGGCTTGTGATGAGCAGATGGACGACAATATAACAAGGTCTAGAAAAGCAAAGACACTTTTTCCATGGTAATCTTTTTTTTTTCCCTCGAATCCTCCAAAGGATGCTTGGAATCTTCTACAGAGAACGCATGCCTTTTTCCCTCTTGAAAGAGAGTGCGGGCCATTTGTTGAAAGCGACGTTGATATTTTGATGGCTTTCTTCTAACATTTGTACATTATTTCAAAGAAGCCCTAATGCAACAATCAGAATCCTTTGATCAGTGTCCTACAAATAGGAAGAAAATACAGCAACGGTCTGCATTCAATTGACAAAAAAAACAGAAGAAAAATGGAACAGTCCGGCATGTTGGTTGAATGTGGACCAGTGTTCGAATTATGAATCTCATTGATTCTTTTGGTCCATGTGTGGCCCACCTGATGCATGATGTGACTTGATCTTTATACATGGAATCTAGACTGGTGGGTCCATGCACTGAGCACCTTAGATCTATGCCTCCCACATGCTATTGGTGCTCACTTATACTGAAAACCGTTTAAGCGTCTGTACACAACAAAGGATCACCCATTAATCTTACAGACGCAGGTGGGTAAATCCCCATGGGGCCATCGTGAATATATATATATATATATATATATATATAATATATATATATAATATATATAATATATATATATATATATATCCTAGCTGTCTGAATGTTTTTCTAGCTCATTTTAAGGTATGAATCCAAAAATGAAGTTGGTTCGCCTTAAGGAAAAATCAATTTGATCGGTAGAATCACTACTAATTATTATTATTATTATTACTGTAAGCAGCTATCCCTTGTTTTCTATTGTTTGGTCCACTTGATTAAATGGATCAAGTTTATTTTTGCACTGTGGTCCCATGTATGGCCAACCTCTTGGGCAGGTCCACAGGCAGACAAAAGGTAGGAACTTATTCACTAATCGGACGTTAGCTTATCCTTCAATCTAGTAAGTTCAATTGGTGGGCCACACAATTTGGGCAGTTAGCTTATTATTAAATACAAAAATCATGTCACTCTGGTAGAGCATCAAGGATACACCCGCGTAGAGAACTCCCTGGGTGGGTGCGACCCTGACTTAGGGCCTATATGCCATATATCTAGGGGTGTACATAAACTGAGCCAGCTCAGTCAACTCGCTCGACTCCGCCCGAAAAAGCTCGACTCGACTCAACTCGAAACTGAGTTCGATCTGAGTCGAGCTGTTTTTTAAAGCTCAAAAATGAGTTCGAGTTGACCCCAGCTCGACTAAACTCGGATCGACTCGGTATATGGTGTGTGCGTGTGTGTGTGTATAAACCCTAAAATGAAATCTCTTTCCCTCTTTTCAAATACACAACCGAGTGTCGCTCCTCTCTCCCTGGCCCTTGCTCGTCCCAGACCTACGCCCAAGCGACTCCAACTAGTAAATTCATCCATCCTTCTACTACTGCCCGCAGGGTTACTGATAGGTGGGCAATGTCATTGGGTGCTTGCTTCTTTGAATTCGTGCGTCTACTGTTACTTTGCACTTTCAGTGAATTGCGTTGTATTAGTTTCTATCTTGATAGATGTTAGTTTTGAGGTGCAGCTCATTAACAACCCTCTGGGACAACTTGATTGTTACGCTTTGTGATGCAGAGGGAAATGAGATATATCGAATAAGTTTTATTCCTTGGATTTATTGTGGAATTATTTATTTATTATTTTTTTTGGTCTTGAATTGCTTGCTGGACTGGTCCACTTGGGATTTCTTAATGGATGGAGGGGATAAACGTGGAGTGGCCTGCTTTGGTAGATGTTGCAACCATGTCAGTGGTTCAGAAGGGTTTGTGGGATGATTTGTTTCCACTTGAAGGTGGTGGTCTAATACACGTTCATACTTACTGAAGAAGATGGTAAGCAGATTCAGGACATGGTATGCTCACATTTTTAATATGGGATGGTGAAACACCCGCAAAAGATCAAAAACTCAAAATAGGCTCGAATTCGGCTCGAACTTGTCTTATTGCTGACCGATCCGAGCTGAGCTAGAGATTCTACCTCGGTCACCAAGCCGAACTGAGTTCGAGCTGGGTGTGCCTGGTGATCGAGTCAAGTTCAAGCTGAGTGTGCCCAGTGATCAAGCCGAGCCGAGCCAAGTTGAGGTTAGCTCGACTCGGTTTAGCTCGATGTACACCCCTATATATATTCAGGTCGCCCAACTGTTTTTTCAAGCTTATTTTAACGCATTGACCAAAAATGAGGGGGATAAAACTTTCAGACGGACCACACCATAGGAAATAGTGGTCATTGAATGCTCACCATTAAAAAATTCTTAGGCCCACTGTAACGTTTACTCGTGATCCAACTTGTTGATAAGGTCACATAGACCTGGACGATGGTAAAAGATAATAGCAGCTTGATTCAAAACTTCTTTGGCTGTAGAATTTTTTAATGGTGGGAATTCAATCCCTACTGCCTGTTTAACCTGAGATTTATGTCTGGTTAATTTTGTGGACCACCTATAAAATAAGCTAGAAAAACGGATGGACGGCGTGGATATGCAAGCGCAAGTCGAGGTAGCCCCACGGTCAGGGTGCCACCCACCTGGCTGAATCCAGCCAGTTGGAAAGTTCTGGCGCACGAGTCACGACGCAATCATCACTTACCCTAACCGGACCCCAGGGCACATGTTAGCAAACGGCGCTTCGTTTCCCACGAGAAAAATGATACGGTAGAGCCAGTGCGATTGGAATATGGTAGATTTATCTATTTATAGGCCCTGGTGGAATATTTATGTTTAATCTGAAACGTCCATCTAGCCATATATATTAATTATGGTACAATTCTGAAAATTTTCACAACCGTCCAAACATCATATCATTGTTTTCTACTTTTCAACCTTGAAATTTTCCTCCTCCCTATGAGAACAATGATTTGATAGATAATATATATTTAATTAAATTAAATAAAAAAATAAAAGTAAATGGACGGTTCTGATTGACACATCATTAGGCTAAGTGTACTTTAATGGTATGTATGGCTCTAAAATACTCTGGTGCTATCGCCTCTACCGTGTCATCTCTTCATCCAGGGAAGCCGTATGTCGGCCCGCATATTATCACACGGCAGAGCCGGTGGACCGGAATACGGGAGAGTAATCTCCCACACTACACGTGGCACAATAAATTATTTATCATTACCGTTCATCTAGTGTACCCGCTCTTTGGATGGCCTATGTTTGATGAATCCCACCTGCCAACCAATTTCTAGCCATCGATTTTGTTTACTAATAGCTTTTGATGCCTGCTTTTAACTATCTTTTTTCTACCGTTGCTGCACAGGTCATTGATCAGATGGTTAAGTTCTTACGATCTTTGTGTACTTAGATCCCTTTGCCATCCACAGAAGTAGAAACTAGGTGAACGTATCAAAATAATAATTCACCTTGCCACGTGTATGGTGGAGAAATGGCTGTAGAGAATTTCGGTTCTCCCGGTTCTACCAAATCATTTCCCGCCAGAACTATGACGTGTCAACACTTAATATCAGCTTCTGGTGGGCCCATTTTCGGTGCCACGTCGGATGAATGACGGGAACGAAAGCTACGTGCGTCCGGACTCGAAATAATCACAAAACCGCATTGGATAAACGAATTTCAGTTCCACGCTTTCTCTATAAATATCACGGTCGTTCTTATCTTTCTTTAAGCCATTGGCATCACAGATTTCCTACGGTCGAAGCGATTCGTTCATAGTTTTCGCCCTTTTTCTGCTTTACCGAAGAGAACCCTTCCAAGCGATCGACGGATCTGACGCTTCCTTTTCCCCGATTTCTCCGATCTACGGATTTCGTCTGAATATCTAGGGTTTCAAGTCGCTTCCTCGTTCGATCTCGAGGATTTCGTGGTTTCTTAGACAGATCGCGATTTACCTAACCTCGTGGGCTCCGGCTGTTGATTAGGTTTGATTTGGGGATCAGGGATGGTTTGCTCGAAGAAAGAGGATTTTGACGGCAGCGCGGAGGGATCGGATCATGAGAATCGGGCTCCGGATGATGTTGCTGAGATCGAAGGATCCGATATCGGATCTTCTGAGCCTTCCGATGCTAGTCCGGAGAGCAGGATCAATGCGAGTCGAGAGATCGGTCTTGCTGAGAGGCTTAGGGATGCTTTCAGAGGTGAAGGGGATGTAGATCTGCTGATTCATCAGGATGGTCGACAAAACGGCGTTTTACAGTGGCTACAGGCTCTGGACTTACAGGTCATTGGTGCCTGCAGAGCTGATGAGAGGTTGAAGCCGTTGCTTAAGCTCAATGTTTCTGGTGGCGTTGATGAAGACCGCCTGATGGCTCAGCTAAGCCAGGTCTTTTGGCTGTTTTTCTTTCTTTCTTTTTTTTTTCTTTTCTTTTTTTTTTTTCTTTTTTTTTCTTTTTCCCTTTTCCGCTCCTCTGCTTCAGAATATCTATTTCTCAGATTGGCTGTGATGAATTTAGATTCCTTGCCGTGGGGTCAACTGATTTTATTTGAGGGTTCTTTTTTGTCTGTGTGAAAATCGATTTGGACACAACAGTTCTCTGGAGATGGTCTCATAGAATGTTTCATAGGGATTGTAGAAACTTTTGATGATGTTAGGATGTTGTTTTACTTACATAGAGGAATGTTGTAAATGATGAAGGCAGAGGACATTCTCCAACTTTTCACCTAGTGCAATACCAAGGAAGTGCTTGGATCCTTGAATGTCTATGATTGTAATGAAGACCTTTGAGCGCTTGTCTTGTAGCTTCTGATAGATTTGCCCCTTTAATTATAAGGGTAAAGAAAATTTTATGGGCAATGATAAGTAAGAACATATTACCGCTGCCATTAATGGATAAAAATATTAAACATGGCAGGCTATATTTACATTTGGTTATTGTTTGTTCAAGTATTCTTTTTTTTTTTTTTTCCTGATGGGACTAATATATGCTTGTTCCTGCATATTTAACATTTTATCTTACCAATATATGATCTCTTGCTTTGTATGTTCTAAACAGCATTTTGAGGCACCAGAAGTTGGTATGCTAGCAAGGTGCTTGTGCATGCCCCTTGTATCAATTCGTGTTGGAAAGGTTATCAAGCAAGGGACTCTTTTATGCCCAACAGCTACAAGGTAATGCAGTAATTTGATTGCAAATTCTATCTCCTACATGATATGAAGGCTTGTTCAGTTACCTTAGAAATGATTGGCACAGTATTTATAAATATCTATAATATTGATATGTGTCAGCGGTATAATAATATGGTTACTTGTGGATAATACAAATCTATGTGTTATCTGTAATGTTTGTTGTTATTTGCTTTTTCTTTTTCCATATCAAATGAAATTCTTTGCTGTTTGATTTGTTTCCAGATGCATTGCATTCAGTTTCATTCTTTGAGTTGAGTAGAATATTCAACTTCAGTTTTTCTTATGCCACTCGTCTGTGGTTCCATGCTCGTAGTTGTGAAGTTCCCATAGTTTTTAGATGAATTACAATATTGGTTCGGCTGTCTGTCAAGACGAGTCTGAATTGTGTTTATCATGCTTACATTGCATATTTTCATGCCTTTTATTTGTTGGATATTGTTTTTAGGAAACGATGCAACTGTTCTTTTTTACAAGTTGTTTTATGTTCATATCTGTGCATAGACTTGAAGAATTGTCTTATATCCTTTTGATTTAATCCTGAAGTGCTATGCAAACTAGCTAACATTCTTTTGGGGGAAACGAGGATCTCTTGCTCTGGGTGGCTACTAAGCACATGTTTGCCTACATGGATGTAAGAGTAATACATGCTTTGAAAGTTTATATTATTTAGCAGCCATTTGACACACACACACACACACACCCCCTTAAAATTCAAGGGTTATATATTATCATTTTAGGTGAATTTTAGGGTAATTTAGTTATTTCCCAGCAACTTCCACATAACTGTTCTGCCTGGTCAAGTTAATTTGTCTACTGTCAGATATGTACTAAATGTTATAGACCACAGCCATTAGCGTCTCACTTTCGACTGAGGGTGGGTTCTAATGAGGCAGAGAACCCTAGGAAGTTCAGTCAATTATTGAAGCCTCTTTTTCAAGCAAGTCTGGTAAGCAAAGGTGATTCAAGTAATTCCATTAAGTCGGCCTCTACTGTTGATGCTGTGTGTTCTGGACACTTGAAATTAGATCCATTTTAGCTAATAGGAGGATTGTATTTTCTAAAGTTCCAACATGACAAAGGAGGTTGTTGCTTCCCTTGTTAAAGAACGAGTTATTAGATGGTCACCCAAAATAGGCTCGGTGGTTCATCTCTTCCGACATGCTTTTTTCACCTTTTTTTTTATATAGAATATTTGTTACCCTCCAAAGAGAAGTTTCTGCTGCGTAACTTGGATTTGGATACGTGTTATTGTTAGATGCAAAGCACAGATTTACAACCTCAATTATATTCTCTCTACTTGACCCTCACAGAAACACAAGAGCTTCTTGTATTAAGTGTGTAATGAACATATCAATCCTTTTACTTTTAATCCTGTTTAGATGTTTGAATGGGTAAATGACTCTACTCATTCCTTTGTTTGCTTAACTTGTTTGAGGGTTTACATGCTTGATTGCCTATTTAATGCACTGTAGCTGCAACTGTACAGCCTGAGCAAATTCATACTCCTTGTTTAATGCTGTCGTCCATTTAGCCTATTTTGACACCAGAAGTTTTTTGATATGATAACGTTTAGTGTGATTAGGTGAACTGTGAACATTAGGAGCGAGCAAGGAGGTTGTTGTAAAAATTCAGATCTCTTCTCAATTAGTTGTAAGTAATATAATGAAGCAACTAGTTTGAAACCTGTGACATCTTTAAATGTGAAAGGTTATCTGCTATTGTTGGACATCTGCATAACTCAATACACTTGTTGTTGGGCTCTGCTAATTTGTTTGCTGATAATCAGGAGATGTAGTGGGGTTAATTTAGAAACTTATATTCTCTTGATATTGCATCTCTGTTTATATTTTTTTCCTTGAATGTTTTTAGTTGATGATGTTGGTTTGCACTTTATTTACAATTCAAATGCCTGTATTGTAATTTAATTTGCACAGCTATTTTTTCTACAGAATTTGACATTTGTATGACTGGTAGTCTGTCGTCTGGCATTAAGTTTATTACCAAGATAATATGGCTGGTAAATGTATCCTGAATTTGTTGAGATTTACCAAATTGTGGGTATATTTCAGCTTATTGATGGTGACACTGTTCATCTCTCCAAATAAAGCTGTCTTTTGATTTGTAGGTAAATGGGCGTGTGTGATGTTCTATTATGATCTCTGAATTATGAGGAAACGAAGGTAGATTCTTTCGTGGCCCTACAATATATAGATTCTCTTATTATTTCCCATCTCCTATTGCTTATAGGTGTACACCTTTTCTATTTCTAATAATGTGGCCTGTTGCCAAGAATGGTAGTCTCGGTCTTAAATGAGCTTTAGTAACTCTGAGGTATTCTGTTTATGTGTCAGATCTATTATGATTCTGTAATGTGACACTTTTTGTACAGTAGAAGATTACGGATTCTGTTTGAACAATCTTTCTTACGTGTGTTTGTTTCACACATCCTTGGAAAAATCTCTTATGCCTTCTGACTTCCTTTTTACTGGTGAATGTCAATGAGCGGTAAAAAAGTCCTGACAGAATGTTTCTGCGGTACTTGTATTGTACTTCAAATCCTTGTCAAGTGGAGGGATCATCGTTTTGTTGATGAAATTTCCTGCTCGTTTGAGTTTTGTTCAACTGCAGATTGTTTCTTTAGTTTATTTATTTTATTTTTTATTTTTGGATTATGTGAAGAATCTTTTGGAATGAAAACAATTGAAAGAGCAAAAGTATGTTATAACTCTTAACAGATGATGCAAATAAATACTCATCACTAGTCTGCGCACATTTCTATTCCTAGTGTATATGGAAAAACCAAGAAGAGAAACAATAGAAGGCTATAGAAGTCGAAATGTAACAAGATCTTTGGAGGTTCTCTGCGGACTGCTCATTGGCCTGTGTGCATGCCCTAAATTCAGAAATTGACAATCTAAACAGGCTGTGGCTACCTGGTTTTGGCAAAGGCTCATATCTATATACTTTCATACTCTCTTCTTTTCTTAACACCGAGCAGCACTAAAATTAGTTGGTATAGGATCTTTTAGTTTCCTGCTATCCCAATTGACATAGAATTTTCTTAGGTTTACAACCACTGCATGTTCACTTATCTGAAGTTTATTGAACTTTGTCCATAAACTATCTATACATGTTTGGCTTGAATGCTGCTGCTGTGACCAGAAGGCAGTGACGATTCGAGAACATCTTCTACGCGTTACTAGAGGTCTGTGCCAAAATTCTGGAGGTGTCAGTCTTTTAATTCCACATATGAAGTAGGATTGGATACCCACTAGTTGGTGTAACAAGTTGCTGCATATACGTATATCTTGTTTATGTAGTGGGAATTTGTTTGTTTTGTCTATTTCAAAATTGGTTTGCGGTGGCTTCGGTGGTTAAGCTTAATATAGATGGTTCACTATAAAGTTGACAATTGCTGCTGATTAGAGAGGACCCTGAGTTGGATACATATACTGGCAAAAAATTGAATAGTTTTAGCAACTAAGGAACTACATTTTAGTAACTTGTCTGATATTATCTATGATGTTGTGTCACCCATTTGGCCTAATAGCTAAGAATTGGATGCGGACATTCCATTCTTGAATTTTGATTGAACCAGATGCTGGATGTCCATGTTTGCTGATACATTGACAAGGTAGGAACCAAACAATGTCACTCTATAAGATGGTGAATGATTAGAAGCATTTATGACCATCATTTTAAAAAAATCATCTGGTGCAACTCGGTGTCATCTGAGTTGAAATGATTTTGGTCCAAAACAATATGAGCCACCTGGCTGTTGTTAACCATATTGAGCAGGCATACCAGTTGAAGTTTTGATTGACCCAGATGCTGAATGTCCTTGTTTACTGATAAATTGACTGGGTAGGAGCTGAACAGTGTAACTCTATAAGATGGTGAATGATTGCAAGCAGTTACGAACATGGTTTAAAAAATCATCCGGTGCAACTCATTGTTGTCTAAGTTGAATTGATTTCGATCCAAAACAAAATAAGCCACCTGTCCGTTATCAACCATACAGGGCAAGCCAAACCATTTTACTCACTCCAAAACCACTGTTGAAATCATACTTTGACTTATTAAACTTACCTTTCTCGTGATTCTTCGAAGTGCATTCTGCTCATTTATTACTTTCCACTGGTTATATAAAAATATTACATGTATGGCTGCTGCATCTCTATTTATCTCCTTTTCTTCCAAATACTTGTTATGTCCATCATCTAATGTGAATAACTAAGGAAGAACTAATTTTGCTCTGCGTTTTGGTCGTTGATCTTGATCATACTTGTTACATTCTTTCTCCGGTTGCATAAAGCTGGATCTTCTACACTAAATACAACTCCTCTTTATATGGCTATACTCTCAAATGATCCTATCAATGTAGCAATATGGTGGTATATATTAATTCACTATTTTGGCAACTTTTGCTTTTGCTGTCTTGGACTATTTTAACAGTCTCTTCATGTTATGTTTTTCCCATGGTGCAGGGGGCATCTGAACCTCACTCTCTTGCCTTCATCTGATTTGCGCATCTCATTCACTGGTGATGATGGCTGCACTGAAAGACTGGCTGTCTTGAGTACAATTTCGGAGAGCTCAGCAGTGGTAATTGAAGAAATTTCTGCTGACAGTTCCAGTCGCTCATTTCTGGTAAAGCTCCCTGAAGGGCAAGTCTCATACTTTTGGTGCTCGGAGAAGTCCACACTTATTGGGGCTGAGCTACTCACAAAGGTAAGTTTACAGCTTTGACTTATAGACGTTTCTGAACAGTTAGGCAGCCTAGACACAAATTCATACATGGAGAAGTTCAGGAAATGCTGGGATACATAATAAGAGAGACAAAAATGTGTAAAATACAAGTGGTGACATTAGAATACAAGTTTTTCCGTAAGGAGCATTGCCACCCGAATGTACAAGTGGATCAGAGAGAGCTGAAATCCTTGCCAATTGCCATTGGAATTGCATGCTTCAGGGGCTGAGGAGCTTTACCCTGGCATCTGGGTTGTGTCTGCAACAGGGTCACCTTTGTCTAATCTTAGGGTTCAAAATTTTCAAACTTGTTTGGAGTCGACTTGAATTGAAAAGGAGTTGAGAAGCCATTTTGTTGTTTAGTACTCCACAAACTGTTAATTTGAGTTTCTGAGTACCCAGTTGGGTTTTTTGTGATTTCATCAAGTCCACAAGTTATTGAAGTGGGTTCTGTGGAAATCCCCATGGGCTGTGACCGGTGCCTCACGTGATCCAGGCACGTGCACATGTATCAGAGATCTGCACATACGGATGTGTCAGAGATCTGGGCCATTCATTACGCTAGTTACATTGTGAACATGCCATGGACTAAAAATAATGTTGGTCTGCTGATCTGGCAAGTCAAACTTGTACAAGAAAATGGCCGACTATAATTAAGAAGTCTGATGTACATGCGTGGCTCACTTGATGATTTTGCTACCCTACTTTTTGGTACGTAGCATGTTCACAGTGTGCAATACCTGATGAATGGCCTGCATCTATGACAGATGTGCCATGCACCAGATTGCTGACATGTTTTGTGTCCCCTCTTTGAATCACAATCCAATCCTCATTCAGCCATTTTGTAGCAGTATTTAAAAAAATAAAAAAATCAACTGAATAATTATCTTTCTTACATGAAGACAATACCAAGCATTTGAAATTGCTTACTTTTTAATATTAAAAAAAAAAGAAGAAGCTCAATAACCTAAAAACATGCCTGTTTTCTCAAATCCTCCTCTGTTTTAGGTTCTGATTTTCTTTATCAGCACGACTAAATGTGATGCCTATATGTGTACTGATTTATTTTCTTTTTCTTTTTCTTTTTATTACTTTGTCAGATGAAGGATTTACTTCGGAGGAAACCTTCTCTAGCTGAACTCACTGGGATCTCAGAGTCACGTCTGAATTGCTTTGCAGTTCACCTCCGTGCTTATCTCCTTGGGTCGACAAGTGCCACACGATCGGATCCAACTGTTTTGCCCACCACCTCTCTCTCAACTGCATCTGACCTGCCTGAACTAGACTCAAATACCCAATCTCCCTCCACTTCCTCAAAGCCTTCCCGTGCCCGACTTGCCTCCAGTCATCTGGCAAGGTCACATTCATCTCTCTATCAAAACGGTCTTAGTCCAAGATCAAACACTTTCAAGGAAGGCTTTCCAAGAAATTCTTCCTCTATTATAAGAAGTGGGGCCCGAGAGAAGTTCAGGCGGCGTGGAGATAGCCATTGCAGTTCCTCAGCTGTTGACAATCCACCCATTGCCTCAATCTCCAACACGAGTACAATCCAAACACCTTTAAGCGAAACTGAAAATAACAAGTGTCCTGAGCACAGCGGATACTGCAATCATCTTCCATTAAGCTTGCCAGAAACATTGAACGGATCTCCCCATCCATCATCATTCAGTCCCTTATCATACCACCATCTTCCATTATCCCAAGTTTCCACCTTGAGATCTTCTCTATTATCTCCTTACTACTGTTGGTGCCCTCCCTGCACATCGTCTTTACAATATACCATAACACCTAACTTGCCATCAAATACAACAGAATCTGTGTCTCTGCCACCTCTGTCATCTTTATTATCTGCAGGAAGGTCATCAAGCTCTTGGATCCCACCCACACCGCCTATTGATCTGGCTGACATGCCATCATTAGACTTTCCTAGCTTTCTGCCAGACCCACTGGTTCGGTTCCCCCTTCCTGTCTCTTCTTTCATTACCATGCCTAGCTCACAGCAAATCCCGACATTCACACCTCTAATGTCCGACCCGATCGTGCACATCCCTGTCATTGATGTCTGCTCCTCTGGCCAGGGGTATCTTGTGAGTGCCGGCCCAGCTATTTCCACAACGATCTCACCCCCACTTCCCAACCTTGTGAATTCTCGGATCCCAGATGCTGAATCGATGGTGGAGAAAAGCGCTAGGGAGACATTGCGGCTACTCATTAGTTCAACACAGTCCAGCCCGCAATTGATTGAGATGCTGCCTGCTGTCTTGACCAACACAGATGAGAACATCTTGTGCATTCATGTGAGTAATTGACATAGCTCATACTTCCGTCTTTGGTTTTTTATGCTTTTACAGTTAGTTTGTGGGAAGTCTAGGTGTGCTGCAACATTGCTGTATTCGACTGGACATGACATTGAGGCTTTGGAGACTTTGAATCTCAGCTTAGCAGGCCTTGACCCCAGATGGAAACACCCATCCAAATGCCCCACCTGCCATTCAGCAGGCATGGCTAATGTAATCCAAATTCCCCACCTGCCATGCAGCAGGCATGGATTATGGTTTCAAAGCATTGAACACTTCCATGTTCCAAAGAGAGCTCCAACTGCTTGCACTGTGACTTTACTGGTTGTAGACGGAAAAAAAAAACCTTGAAATTCACTTGGAAAGCCCACTTTGATGGTTGGATCTACATGATGCATGGTGCATCCAATTTTCATTATGGGGCAACCATGTCAGACTGGTTGGATGCCATATGACACCGTGGTGAATCGGATTCACTGCCCAATCCGTTTTATTTACAACTAGTTGTAGGTGAGACCTCTCTATGTGTAAAAGCCCACCAGACCGACCTGGCTCAACTGCTTCCCATGGTGTTGCCAGGTTTGCTTTTGCTGACTCCTGGCTGTGAACCTTTTAAAAACAGGACCGATGGTTCCCCTCCAGCCGGGTCGGATGGATGGCCCATTAAAAGACCCCAAGGCAGTGGCTTACTGATATGAAGTCATCCTGAAAGTGTATTAAAAGGGGGAAGGATGGTCAAAGTGGCCAACAATCCAGTTTGCAGGAGGTGGACCAGCCTTTTCTTTTTGTCAGGCCAGTTTATGGTGCATTCCCAGTTGCCTGAAAATTAGGCTAACATCCGGTGGGTCTGATTTTCAAACCCTGTCATATATATGATGGATTTGCAACTGTTGCATGGCATGGATGGGTTGGCTCATATGGTCAAATGTGGATGGTGCTTGTGTGCGATCGTCAAAACTCACATGTCTTCAGTGCAGGTGATGTTATTCTGTTGTGAAGTTAAAACAACTGGCATCATCTCATGTTGCATTCTTTTTCATGGAACAGGAAAAGAAACATAATGCAATTATCTCTGGTAGCCGAGGCCTTTATAGTGGGGCTCAAGACATAGATGTCGTTACAAACAGCATCTCGGCTATGGGGTTTGATTTTCTCCCCACAAGATCTGTCTGCAGGAGTGGTGCTAGCATCATCAACACATTGATTGAGCATGGCAGCAGCAATGAGTTGTCGGATGGAGAAGGTGATCCCTCATCATTGGATGAGGCTCAAGGAGAGCTGTCGCACTGAATATTTTTGCCCATTTTGATATTCGAAGCCAAAGCCTGGAATGGCGAGCCCCCCAAAAATGTAGATATATGGCTGGAATGGTGACTTTTCTCAGTGTAGTAATTGTGTTTCATATATGTTTGAAAATCTGCCAATTCTCAGGCTGTGCCCCTTTGGCTCTTTTGTGCTTCCTCTTGCAAGGGGCAATGTTTGCAGTTGGATCCACTGTCATGGCCCGCCGTGTGCATGCATGCCTCTGTGGAAATCGTGGCAACAACAAATTGGCCATTTCATCTGTTAAATACTATGTTTTCAGCCAGCCAGGTGTAGTCCAAGGTTGTGGTGCAAACAGCTAAAAAAGCCTTATTGATCAGGGACTCGTCCATACATTCCGAGGGCTTGGGTCTAACAATTAAGTTGACTGATCATTGTGATTATTGGACCGACTGACCTTACATGTGGTTCACTGGATTAGTTCTTGGACTAGGGCACCATTTTTCCTTGTTTGTTGAAATGGAGTCAGCTTCCATGTAACTATTCCTACCTTTAATAGGGATTTCATGACATGGTAATGCCACGTTTGGATACACAGTGGGTTGAATTGTCAAAAGTTTAGTGTGAATTACAATAATTAGTGAGGTTTCCTAGCAAGTCCTAGTTGAAAATAATGTGACTTGGAGCCCAATCCATTTATACGAATGATCATTTGCCACTTTCTTAGGCTGGATGGTGTATCCAAATATGCCATAAGCAATGAAAATATTAGATAGGGAACAATGCTTTGAGCAGAGAGAGGGAGAGTTTTTTTTTTTTAACGGGAGAATGAACATCAGTCCAAGGTATATGGATTATAAGGCTCTTTAACACACCAAAAATCACAAACATTTTGATGAATCACACATTGGTGGTTGTTTCCGATAGATGAATGGATACACGGAGAAGAAAGCGGGTCAATGGAAATTCCGGTCCACACATATCGACTGAATCTCCTCCAGATCCCGCTACCCACAAGTGTAGCATTTATCTAGGAAATCTGAATTCTGGATCATGCGGGACCCACCTTGTCTGGCCAAAAACTCAAGCTGTCCTATTAGGTAGGCCACACATTTTATGTAACAGTGAACCGCCATGTCTGGCCAAAATCACGGGCTGTCCTACTATCAGGTAGGCCACACATTTTACGTAACAGTGAACGGTCTTAAAGAGCTTTCAACGTCATCTTTTTTGAGTATAGTTTTGAATTTATAACAAATCTCGATACAAAAGAAAAATGAATTAAAATGAGTAAATAAAAAATATTTCCTCACTAACAATGGGTCCCACATTATACGTCTCGGATATCTTACATCCTCCAATGGCACATGTGACTTCATGTAAAGGTACGTGTGGAGGGTGCGTGTGGGGTTGACAAAGCCACTTCTCTCTATACAGAATCCACTGTAAACCAAGTTATACTCCATCCACCCATTCCCCTGTCTCATTTAAGGACATAGCTCAAACACGAAGAAGATCCAAAAATCAAGTGGGCCACACTAGATTGTGATCGACATACTGAGGCCCACCTAAAAAAATGGCATTGGTGTCCCAGACAAGTGCCACGTCTAGCATGTTCTCAAGTCCCCACTTCTCCCTTTGGATTGCAGAGGATGCAAATGTCCCTTGTCAAGACAAGCATTAAACTCCAAAGGGCTAGACTACTATGTTAGTTGGTAGTTCAGTGACACTTTGAAATTGGTGGTGCTTCATCCTTCTCACATCTGAGTTATAGTTTTCAGACTCGGGCCATATATTTAAGACTTGACGACTTGCCTGACTCAGCCGGGCTTGAGTCAAGTCATGACTCGCCCGACTGGCACGTAAATTGGTCCACTAGATCCAGTGGTACACCCTCCTATGGAAAGTGTCCAATTGATTGGAACACACGTTAAGGTCCACCCAAATGATAACCTCCAACCTATCAAGTGAATGCAACATCCCGCCTTTCCAATAGGTGGCCCACCATGAGGATCACGTGGTGCAAAAATCAGCCCCATCTACTCATCAGCTGCATCACTCCAGAGAAAAAAAAAATTCCCTGCCATTGCTAAATGGCAAAATTTTCATGCCATTTCTACATCCAATGAGTTGGATGCAGTCATGTAGATGATTTTTTCGTAACAAAAACCTCATGGTGGGCCCACCCTATTGGATGGATTGGACGTTGCACACATGAAAGGTTGGAAATCATCTGTTTGTTGGGTGCAAAGGAGAAGAAAAAGTCTACAATTTGGTCTAAGATTATTATTATTATTATTTTTTAATGCTGTAAATAAGAAAGGCCACTTATTCATGGCCCACCTTGCACTGGGTCATCTTTGTATGAAAAAATAGGCCTCACGACAAGCGGGCCCATTGTGTTATCATCTGCTGTAGGAGAATATATTATGTAGGCATATTCGGTCCACTCGGGATTTGAAGATATGATCTTCCACTCTCCTACCATTTCAAATCATCACTTGATCTAAAAGCTCAAGCTCTCTAATAATGGCATGTCAATGTATATCAAGGGACCTTAACCCTAACATGACTTACCTTATTAGCAAATCAAAAGTATTTTTAGTCCAGTGCATCTTCACAATGTACGCTACCAGATGAATGATCTGGATATCTGACACGTGTGCCATCCGAGTATGGAGACCAGCACCTCATGGGAGCTACCATGTGGCCCCCATTACTAATATGGTGAAAGGGCTCTGCCCAGCTCCCCCAAGGAAAAAGAGAAATGGTCCATCGTTTGAAATAAGAACCTTTTTTAGGCATCCTCTATCCACGACGAGGTCCTTTTTATCAATGGCTTTAAGTCATTGAAACATGAACTCAGATGGATGGAATGTTTTTTTTCTTTTTATATCATACATGCATTTTAAATTGAAACCACCAACAAATGCTTTTAAACCATTCATTCTTTTTATATAACATCGGCTCACTTGTTAATTCCATCGTATTCATAAACGTTTTCATGAGCCAGGGCAAGATATTCATTATTGGCTAAGGCTAACCTGAGCCGGAGACCTAAGCTTTAAGCGGGCCAGATATACACAAAGAATGGGACATTTTAGAGAAATGAAACAAACTGTCTACAAGTGAGATGAGTAAAGCTTAGGCCGCATATACACAAAGAATGAGACATTTTAGAGAAATGAAACAAACGGTCTACAAACGAGATGAGTAGTTGCCTGAAATCCAATCTGAATATACGCTTATTAAGAGGGCCTTTTTGTCTTTTTCTTTTTCTTTTTTCCCTTTATTTTATTATTTTAACTTATACTACTAAATAAGTTACATTTTTTTAAAATAAAAATTAATTTAGTAATCACTTTTGTAAAAAACCCTTATTAGCTTAAACTTACTTATAAGTAAGAAAATTTTGTTTTTTTAACTATCATCTTTTTTACTCTCTATTATATTTTTCTTTTTTTCACCTCTCCATGTGATGGATGATACATATCAAAGTTCTCCCCCCACATGATGAATGGTCCATGCCAAGGGTGGGCCCCATGAGATGAATGACCCACATCAAGGTGAGCATGTATAACAAACATTGCACAACAAAGGTCGACCCCTTATGATGAATGGCCTATTGTTGATGTCTTAAATTTGTCAATAATAGAATTTGTCAATGCCATTAACAAACTACTTGATGTCATTGAGCAGATGTTGATGCCATCAATAGGTGCCCAATCTCATCAGAAAAATTCAGAAAATCCATGTTGGTTGCTGGAACATTTTGGTGTTGCTACTCGATGACATCGAAGTAAGTCCAATGCTATTGACATATCCTCGATGAGGTGTTGATGCCATCGAATGTTCTATTGAAGATGTGCACAGAATTGTGTGTGTAAGTTGTTTCTTATTCTAGTTATAACACTATATATATCAAGTGTAATTGAGTTTTGCGAGAGAGAGAGAAAGAGAGGTGTGTTAGGGCTTTCTATATTGTTCATAAGAGTTTAGGGGAATAGAAGACTTGTGAAAAGAGATTTGAGGCTTGTTCAAATCGATAAACTGCTATTTCTTGTAAATTTTGCTTTCATAGTTCATTATTAGTCGCTTTGTGTCATGGTTTTTTCCACGTAAAATTTAGATTGTTCTTTTATGGACTTGGTTATGCGATTGCATATATTTTGCTTGAATCGTTTCTAGGTGTTTCCGAAGTTTCCAACATGGCCACATCCAAAGCAGACTTTGCATGATCTACGACCCACATCAAAGATGAGCTCCACATGATAGGCAGTGGACATTTGTGGTTGGCCCCAAAAAATGGATGACCCACATCAAGGTGGACCCCACATAATGAATGGTCCACATTAAAGGTCAACCCTTAATTATGAATGGCCATATATGATGGACAACCCACTTTGAAAGTGGGGCCCACACGATCGACAATCTAAATCAAAGGTGTGCCCCACATTATGGACAATTGTCTTTAATGGTGAGCTCCGTATGATAGGCGGTGGACATTAAAGGAGGGCCTCACATGATGGATAATTTACTTTAAGGGTGGGCCCTAGGTGATGGATGAACCACATTAAGGTAGGCCCGACGTAATGGATAGTCCACATCAAAAGTCAGCCTCTTATGATGAATGGCCTACGTCCAAGGTAATCTTGCATGACGAAGGCTCGTTTTTAAGTTGGGCCCTGCATGATGGATGACTCAGATTAAAGGTGGGCTCTACATGATGGAAGATCTATATCCATTGTCTGACATGATGGACAACTCACATTCAAGGTAGCCCTGCTTGATGGATAGCCCAGATCGTGAGCCTTATAATGTGAATGGTCCATATTGAAGGTAAGCCCCACACGATGAGTACTTCACATTGAAGACAAAGCCAAAGTTGGCTTACTATAATGAATAGTCGGTTACTCACCATCAAAAGTTAGCCCCACATGATAAACAGAGGATATTAAAGATGAACTCCATATGATTAGGTAAAAATTGGAAGATATTTCAATATAAGATAGTTAAATAATAATAATAATAATAATAATAATAGGTGAGCAAGAGGAGAAAACAAGATTAATAAAGTACACTTATGAAATTGGAAACTAAATATATAAAATTAAAGCCCAGTCATGTCGGGCTAAAATGACTTGACCCATTCCAAAATTGATTGATAGGCGATGCAATGAGAGGCTGCAGCCAGATACCATGCCCAGCTAGTAGGTCGGGCTCGTCAAGTCAGCATGGCTACATGGCCTATTGCCACCCTTATCTGTGAGCTGTGAGACCTGATCACCCTCCGTCCCGTACCGTTTCATCTTTCCCACCAAGTGGCATATCTCGTCCATAGATCAACGGCATGACTCGTCCATTGATCAACTGATACAAAAATCTGTCCGTTCTGCCTGATTTTCAGGAATGTTGATCTTCATCATGGGGCCTATCGTTTTAATGGTGCTGATTTCTTAAAAGGATGTCATGTCAGGGAGAAAGATGGCACAGTACCATAAGTTATGGTACAGTTGCCTGTACGTGATCAGTTCTCATGAGTTTTACGTAATCATAAAATTGGAGAAAATTACCACTGTGAACGCTACCTTTTATCCAACGTCTTTTATAAAAAGTCTAAAACTTATCTTCCCAACTTAGACCTTGTACGTAGCATTTCAAGCCGAAAATACCTCTACTTTTCACGTCGAATTGTACGTACGAACAGGGGTATTTTCGTCGTCAAATGCTCTGTCCGTACCTACAAGGCCTAAGTTGGGAAGGTAAGTTTTGCACTGTTCATAAAAGATACTGAATAAAAGATGGCATCTACAGTGATAATTTTCTCTAAAGATTGTCCACCAAATGTACGGTGAGAAGGGATATCTCTCAATAATGGTGTGTGTGTGGCCCACTCAGGTTAAGTCAATATCTCAATCGAATAATATCACAATGTTAGAAGGCCCAAAGACCCTTCAAAAGTAGTCTAATGCGATCCAAGCAAGGAAACCAACCTGATGATTTGAATGAACTTCCTGATTGTATTAACTGTGGGCCCCACCCACACACGTGGAAAATATGTATTGTAATTCCTACCGTTGATCTGGTGAGTCATCTTGTGGATGGATCATAGCAAGAAGATTGAAGTGATTTGACACTCCTGGCTTCTGATCGTTGCGATTTTTTGCCTGTTGGATGTGGACACTTGCTCTCTTTTTGCTAACCGTCCATCTGCATCTAGTGATCGGATGGCTACATAATTCAGTAACTACTATTATGATGATTTTGGGATTATTGCCCATGTGATGGTCCAACAAATCCATGGTCCAGATCTTGTGAACAAGTGACATTTGTAGTATAAAGATGTTTTAGGGCTACATGTACTGGTATACTGAGAAGAATCCTAGCGACATCCAACAACTCAATTTGGACGAATCATAGGCACTGATGCAATTGGATATGACAGTGTCCTGCTGAGGCAAATCTGTACATCTGGGTTCCATGGTTAAGCAATCCAGGCCGTCAATCTGTGGACTCCAGACTTGAATGTTCCAGATTGGAACCTTTTTGTTTTCTTGGATGTTGCTGATCTTTATTTTCTTAACGGTTCATTGTAAGCCACCGATTGAAAGGTCAATATCTAACAATCTAGAACCTTTTGACTATACATAGGTAGGCCCATTAATTCAACGGTCTCGATCACAGAACCATGAGCCTCAGTTGCATGGATTGGCCATAATAGTGAAGTGTCAGTATCAAATGCATCAGGACCCTCGACAGCTGTACCAAACATCACATGTCTTCCGTGGGAAATCATTACACGAACCGAGCTAGCTCGGTTAGCTTGCTCGACTCGACTTGAAAAAGCTCAATTTGACTCGGTTTGAAGCCAGGTTCAAGCTGAGTTAAGCTGATTTTTTTAAGCTCGAAAATGAGTTCGAGCTGGCCCAACTCGAGTCAACTCGGATCGAATCTAGCTCAAATCAAACTCGGATCGAACTAGTTCAGTGACTCGATTACCTTGATATTAATGTTGATCATCAAGTGTTTGATGAAATGACTCAAAGAAGTTCGGCGAGTGGCAAGGGATGTATGTATGTGAAACTAACACCCATTTTTTCTTAATTTTTATGTTGCTTAGAAGGTGTTTGATAAAATACCTATAAAACCATTGCTGTTGTCTCAAATACAATGAGATTTTGAAAGTGTAATCAAGATGTTTGTGAAAATGTTGCAATGGCGAACACGGATCGATCTTCACTTGAACTCGGCTTGAACTGGCCTGAGCTGCTCATTGAATCGAGCCGAGCTGGCCAGTCAAGCTCAAGGACCATGTTGAGCCGAGTTAGAGCTGAGGCCAACTTAACTTGGTTTGAGTCGATGTACACCACTAATCACATGTCTTACGTGGGAAATCTGACGCAGGGATGAATGTGATGAGGATAAATACTCCGAATCCATGGAGCTTCTCTGGACTCCTCACAAAGACTTCTCGAATCCACAAGGAAAGAAAGTAGAAAATAGAAATAAATTCTAATAAATTTGAAACTGATTAATTGATAATTAAAAACGAGTTCACAACCCTTTAAATAGGGATACCAAGCAATGAGAAAGAAATCAGAATCAAACTACAACTAAAACTCCTATAATTCGCGACTTACTATAAATAGTAAACTTACTATTTATAGACGGTCGTGATGTCTACTAGTGCGCAAGGTTTTCGGCCAAAAATAGTAAGTGTCCTATTTGGCTTCACCAAACTGTTCTCCTAATTATTCTAAGCTCTTTTCACGTTGGGCGCAACTCCTAAAGCCCGACAGATGAAGAGTTATAATCAAACTAAAACTTAATATTTATAGTCAAAACGAAATTAAAGCAGGAAAACAACCGTCGATTCAGGAGTTTTTCGCAATTACGGGGGTCGCAACCCGGCATAGCTGGGTTGGTTGGCTAAAGTAGCTCATTCTATCCCAAAATCATATATTTTACGTCAGATAACTCATTCCGGATTGCGAAATACGCCAATCTAAGGTCCGACGGTCCAGATCACTTTTGTCGTCGACCGGACCTTTTCTGATCCATCCTAGCCATGAAACTGTCCGCGACCCGCTCTACATCAAAATCACACGTACATCCTCGTTACAACTGGCAACAAAGTTGAATAAGAAGGAATGATCACATACCTCAAATTCAAGCTTTTGAATGGTTCATCGCGATGTTTTTGTTGAATCCAAACCGTTCATAAGGTGTACCACCTCATTTTTACCATAAATCCAAAAACGAAGGCTATTCAACACACCACATGGAACAATATAATCATGCCAAAACATTTAAATGCACATGATGTGACCCACCCTAGTTTTTAAATAGAACGTTTTTAGGTTGTCCATTCATCCTGGTAGGGCACGTCAGATAAATGGATTGGATGTCATGTACACAGCACGTTGTATCCCACAGCCATTCTGAAAGCTTCCATAGGTGGAATTCTCCCTTTCTATTACCCCCCTTTGTTCCCTGTCCTGTGGCCCACCTGAGTTTTTAATTCATCTGGTTTTTTGAACATAGGCCTAGAATTTTGGAGGACACATCTGATGGACGATTTGGATTACCCAAACAGTGGACCCACACAACTCAAACGTATGGGAACTCACATACAATAGAGAGTATCTGATCGTTCCCAAAGTCTCGTACCCGAATCTAGGCTCAATGCGTTGGCCAACCGTCGTCTCCAGCTGGGAACGGGCAGGAGCTTTGAGTGGCCACCGTGATGTCTGAGTCTTATCCACACCGTCCATCCATTTTTTCGTATCATTTTAGGGTTTAAGACCTAAAATGAGGCAGATCCAAGGTTCAAGTGGACTACACAATGGGGATTAAACTCTCACCGTTGAAAACTTCTTGGGGGCCACAGAAGTTTTGGATGGAGCTGATATTTGTTTTTTAACTTCAGCCAGGTCTATGTAACTTTATGAATAGGTTGGATGGCAAATAAACATTACGGTGGGCCCTAGAAAAGTTTTAACGGTAAGAATCATTATCACCGCTTCTTCCTGTGGTGTGGTCCACTTAAGCTTGGATCTGCCTAATTTTAGATCTTACACCCTAAAATGATACAAAAAATGGATGGACGGTGTGGATAAGACCCAGACATCACGGTGGCCACTCAAAGCTCCCGTCCGTTCCCAGCCGGAGAAGGGCGGGGGTTGGACGCAATCCACGTCCTAGATTGGAACCATATCACCATAGTTCTCTGTATCTAGATGAGAGACGAGGACCAGTCGTGTACCACGTGGCACTTTTCTCCTTGGATGTTTGTAGATCCAATCGGAACAGACTGCCACGTGGCAGTGGGCCATCCTTTGATTGTATAAGCAACCGAGTATCATATATTTAAAGGGTTAGGGTGGCTGATGTGACCTAAAAGGCTGTCGTTTGGCATTTTATCCTTGAATTATCGGTGCCAAGAAAAGGAAGACGTTTGAAATAAATTCATTAGATAGGCTAAGACCTTGTGGGCCTCCCTTGTAGTAATGTTTGAGCCGTACGTTTGTTCCAGATCATCAGGTATAAATAAGATCTTAATGGGTCTGGGTCCACTTTTTGGTCCCTTCAATATTTGAGTTGGGTTTAGGTCAACCATCTTAGACCTGACCTTGGCTGCCCGATGACATTGAAGTCCCATCTTGGAGCCGTTTAAATTTTGGGTTGGGATTACTTGATGGACCCCTTTAAAAATGAGAGCGACTACTTGATAATATTTGTGTTGGGTTTAGGCTCACCAACTTAGGCCCATTAACACTAATCTGGCCTCCTAGATAACCTCCAAGTTGAGTTAAGTCCACCATCTTAGATCCATCTAAAATTGAGGTTGGGCAGGTAGAAAACATACATGTAGAGTTTATGTCCATCACCTTGGAGCTGTTTAACAACTCGGATTTCTATGCATGTGTTTAGAAATGTCATCATGTGTCAACACTATATACGTGTGCTCGATGACATCGAAGCCAGTTCGATGTCATATGGTATTTTCGAATTTCCACCTCTGGTCGTTGGACGGTTTTTTGTCATTCTTCGATGACATCGAAGGTTTTACACAGATTTTCTGCGGAAACGCAAATTTTGTGGATTTTGCTTCCTATTGCGTTTTGATTTTTTTCTAAAGCTATATAAAGGGATGTAAACGGGATTGGAAGGCATTCTAAGGCTTTAGAAACTATTCTTAGGGTTTCTAAAATGGTTCTAGGGTTTTAAAAGAGTGCAACAATGTGAGATTTGAGGATTGTTCGAGTTTGGTAAGTCCTTTCTCTTTGTAATTTCTATTTTCATAGTGAAAATTTGTTGCTTTGTGTTGTGGTTTTTTCCGAAAGGGTTTTCTACGTTAAATCTTTGTGTTTGCTTGGTGCTCTTGGATTGCTATCCTAAATTCATCTTTGTGTGATTCTGCCATCTAATCCCCAACAAGTGGTTACGTGTCCGCATTACGTATAAACGCAGATGCAATTTCACTCATGCCCTAAGAATATCCTCCAATCCACTTCTTTCGATAACATGTAGCCAGTCAAAATTAAAACATTTAGAGCCGTATGCACATCCATAGTAAAAAAAGAGAGACACTACAAGAAGGACACATAACCATCACATGAGTAGCACATGTGACTGAGCAATGTGTTGAAGAATATCTTTAGGACTGTCTCTTTCTCATCTCTTGTAATAGTTGTATTGAATACAACTATTTCTTCATCTTCCCAAATTTTATATATTCATCTCCATGTAATTAGATGAAAATCAATTTTAAAAAATCATAATTTCCGCGTACCTATTTCTGCACATGATATCGATGTGGAAGGTCAAGTGTTCAAATCCTAGGGGCAGCAAATATGCCGCCATTATATATTATCTCATGGTGTGATTGTCCCTCCACCCTTGCCTAGTATGTTCCCATACGAAGCTCCACCCTACACGTGTATGAGAGTGTTAAAGTCCCTAAATATACATTGATACACCATTCTCTAACAGCTCAAGCTTTTAACGCGAGTGGTTATTTGACACAACATGAGCCCCACTGATATCAAAAATCTTGTAATCCAATATACGCATGGCAAGGCCATCTTGCATACTCTTACCAAAATAGAAAGTTTTCATAGATGAACGATGCTTTTATAGAGACTGTGAAGGACTAAGAAATGAATTTTTATGAAAATAGAAGGAGATGTGAGACGATGGCATAAAGAATCCAAATATGTCTCAAAACACAACTAAGAAACCCTCAAGGATCGGTAAATAAACCCCGACATACCAGTAAGGAAATCTTTCTAGATCAGTAAGGAAACCTCAACCCGACCACCACCCTTCTAAGTCTATATAAGCAGCACTCGACTAACAGCTACAGGCCCTCGCAAACACACACAACCTCTCTACACAATGCAATATTGTCTATATATCTTAATTTTAGCCTTAGTTCATCCACTTCTATCCACCTCCGCTACAACAAGTTCGGAGTTTAGCACAACTTAGTTTGCTATTGTCTAGTGTCATTGCCGCAATATTTCCTTAGGAGTAGTGTAAATATCCACGACCATTGTCGTCGGATCCCCGATCAACTAAGTTCATACTTAGAAGATCACACATGTCACATTCTGCTGACCACATGCCTTGTATTTTGTGCACACAAATAGTCATAGGTAATTTGTCTTTTATTTTCTCTGCTTTATATTCTTGTTGATTATAATTACAAGTTTCTAAATCAATAAAATTGACAATTTAACTCCTTTAGTTTCAAATCCTATCCATCCATCATTGCATTATTGAGAAAGCTAAAAACCATGATTGTTGTTGAAAAAGAGTCCTCAGTGCAAGGTGAAAAGATTTCATTGAAAGACTAACCCTCATCTTCCAAATCGCCTAATCGCTACAACATTGGCGGTTAGAGAGTCAAATCAACCTCTATAGATCTAGCACCTAAGATTGCAAGTGTTCAATCAAACTCGAGTTGAGTACGACATCTCCAACACACTTGACGCTATCCTAATCGCATACGTTTGACTAAATATAGGTTGTTCATAACACGTGTGACCATCCATCCGGATTGAACAACTACAACATGCACCCTTTTCTTCCACCAATTGTAGCGAAATGAGCAGTGATGATAAAAAAATCATCAAGTGTAAATTTAAAAAGATTTAAAATTTTAAGAAAAGAGATTAAAATTTATACACAGGCGGCAATGGGCAGGCTAAGGCCTTGTAAGTTAAATAGAAAAAAAATAAAAATAAATAAAAATAAACCCAAGTAATCAAATGTTTTTTAATAGGATAATTTCATAATTTCTTCTACAAATATCCCCATCAACAATAAATCCTGCATACAAACAGTTTGGATCATTAAAAAAACAAAAAATCAAAAAAAAAAAAAGACCATATCCAATAATTATATTACTTTTGGGCGTCAATGAGAATACTAACAAGTATCTTTAGGCCATTGCGATGGTGGCACACTTAATGATTGGATTGGGCTAATGGGCCATGCCCGTCCATTCATCATTGTCGCTTACCCAACTTATGTAGACCAAAAACAGGCCTAGATTTCAGGCCTGAGAGCCTAATTACGTAGGCACTCAAAGATTGCTTAGAAATTGAGTATTCTGCATACAAGTAATTTAAACCAACTGTCCAAAGCATAGGTCCTTGTTTGGACATACCATCAATAAAAAAATTACAATTATTTGATTAATACCTAGCTGTTGGATTGGCAGACATTTGACAAATGCTTTATATATATATATATATATATATATATATATATATATATATATATATATATATATATATCAATGGTCCTATTTCAACAAACAGATCATGTCCACAATCAGATTTGGGATCATTCAACTAGTTTGATCTTGGAAATGTAACTTTGGTGACTTGGCTCCATAGATTAATCAACTTAACTTGTATTAATGTATGCTTCCTGAATGATTTTTGAGCACCTGCATATCAAGCATCATACACAACCTGAGTATTATATAACTCCTTTACAAATGATAAAAGAGAGACTTAAAACATGTACCAAATATGATTAAAAAAACAAACAAACAAAACTTCCTGTTGGTATTTCCTTCCAAAGCCTACGGCTTTTTATAAACAAATAGGACATTAATGGACCTTCTACCTTTCGGTGGGTATAAGCTAGGATTACACCTATGTTTTTAATGTGGGGACCCTTATAATTTTAATTAGTAGTGGCCCACATAAGGTACATTTATGATAACCACTAGAGTACAGGCCACCGACTATATTCACCTTAATGTTATATTATTCCAAGTGTTTGATATTATATAGCTCTCTCTTTCAATTGTACCTATAATCTCTTGAATAATGTTGGTAGGATGATATGATTTTAAGAAGAGATTACAAGAGGTATCAAAACGTGAATAGTGTCTAGATGGGCAGTTCACACATGCGACTCCTATGTTGAGGTGATCCAAACCGTTCATCTATTTTGAAACATCATGGATTTGGGATGGGTTAAAAAACTCCTTAAATTAAGAGTTGTAACCTCTTTGATTGGTGTGCCGGTTTAGCATAGCAATGGTCTAAAAAGGGACACGTGTTTGACAACCTGGACCTTTGGATCCTGAGTATTTTAGGAGCATCCACTATTGATGGCACAAGTCATCATTTTGACGGTTCTGATCATCTAAATAGGGCACGATTGGTATGAATTTAAGGTGTAAGGACACTATTCATCCTTCCAATGCATCACGACCGTATAATTTCTCGTTAATTGATTAGGTAGTCTGAATAATATGGCATTAGGCTTTGGATGGGACGATTGCTGGAACACATACTAGTATGATATCTATGGCATATAGGGGACTCTAGTCTTTGAATCTAGGGTCCTATTTCAATGATCTGAACCGTTTATATGATGGGCCCACCTTAAATGTGAACACCCAAAAGATAAAATTTCTTAGATTGGAACCCTTTGATCATTTTACTATTTTCCTTTGAACATGAACGGTCTCATTAACATATGGATAATCAAGGGTTTAAAGTAATTCAATCTTTAGAGGTTTCTTACGCATACCCCATCCATGGTGATTCCAATCAAACAACGGTTTGGATCATCGAGAAGGACAATGCTCCAATGGCATATCCCCAATGTATCTCTATTCTAATACATCCGGATGTATTCCAACAAACCTATTCAGAGTAGTAGAGTGACGAAAGGGAGCCTTTAACTAAAAGTAATAGAGAAAAAGGTAAGGAAGGGGAACAAACGGTTGGAAGAAAGGAGGCTTTCCGTCCATACAAGTGGGGTCCATGGTTCAGTGGTCCAAAACATTGTTAATATGATGGAACGCTCTGGGGTGGTCCCTACGGAAAAAATTCCCAAGACGGGAAGATCCTCACCTTAGAATATCTGGCCACCTATTGAAATGTTTGGGATTTCTCAATTTGGAAATTTTTTTAATTTTTTTTTGGCGCATAGATTATTCACAATGTACCCCTTAATATCAACGGTCAGGATCACCAAATAACGGGCTCTACCATACAATTGTAGAAATTAAGATCACGGACGGTATTGTTCGTATCGTCCTTTGCCCTTCGGCCGTCCATTTTCTAGAACCTTCTTCGAAAGTTCTCAGCAAACTATATGAAAAATCTACAATATACTGCGTGGGCCCGACCGTAATGTTAGGACCACATCCACTCCGTTTATAAGGTGGGCCCTTGAATTTCACCAAAAATACATAAAAATAAGATCAATCCAAAACATAGATGGGTCACAAATAAGAGAACAGTTGAACTGTGGACGACCATCGTTAGAACCTTCCAGATTGTGTGTGGGCCCACACACAACTTGTTAAAATAAGCTTATTCTACAAACGTTGTTGAGGAACTGCCTCCTCTAATTTTAGCCATTAACAAAAGAATCCTGTCTAAAAATCTCTCCATTTCATATGTAGATAGAGAAGTCTTACTCGGGCCCGACCCATCTATTAACGGGCCTAAGCCCACTTGTCCCATCATAAAGGAACCCATCTTTCTTTGGTTCTTATCCGACATCTAACCCGCATGTCTCCGTTACAGGCCCAGATCGTACAGCCCAGCTCATTGCCAGCGATGCATCAAAGGCCGATTCATCCGAGTCGTACCCAACTCCTCTGACCCGACTCAGACACGTTCACGGCTGGTACGTGTCGGTACCACAAATAGGGACGCGGATTTCCTGCGAAAGCCTTTCGCAGGAAGTTCCTGCGCAAGAATGCTGTGTGGGGCCCACCACCATGTTTTTGAGAAATGTACTCCGTTCATCCTTTTGGTGAGCTAATTTTAGGAAAATCAACCAAAAACGAAGTGGATCCAAGACTCGAGTGGGCCACACGAGAGGAAACAGTAGGGATTCAGTCAGAACCGTCGAAACATTCTTGTGACCATAAAAGCTTTGTTTCAGGCTAAATTGTTTTTATTTTCACTTCATCCTTGTGTTAATAACCTTATAAACGGCTTGGATGGCATATAAACATCAAGTTGGAGCCAAGGAAGGTTTCAACGGTAGGTATTTCTTTTCCCAATTTTCCCTCTCGTGTGGCCCACTCGAGTCTTAGATCCACTTCGTTTTTGGTCAATTTTCCTAAAATAAGCTCACCAAAAGGATGAACGGAGTACATTTCTCAAAAACATGGTGGTGGCCCCACACAGCATTCTTTCGCAGGAACTTCCTGCGAAAGGCTTTCGCAGGAAATCCGCGTCCCACAAATAGTCAGGATCTACCCAAATAGTGGGGAACGGATTGGCTACTCCCCCTGACACCAGCCAATGGCGGTGCTATGTGAGCCCCACCAAGATGTATATGTTTCATCCATGCCGTCCATCTATTTTTACAGATCATTATATGGTGTGAGTCCAAAAACGAGGTATATCCAAATCTCAATTGGACCACATTACAGGAAACAGTGTTGAATGAGGGTCGACCATTAAAAACATTTTGAGGGCCATAAAAGTTTTAGATCAAGATGATCTTTGCTTTTTCTCTTCATCTGGGCCTATATGACCTAATCAATAGTTTGGATGTCAAATAAACAGTATAGTGGACCTTAGGAGGATTTTAATGGTGGATATCCAATCACTATTGTTTTCATGTGATGTGGTCCACCTGATATTTATTTCTCTCTAATTTTTGGGATCAAGCCATAAAATGATATGCAAAAAATGGATGAACGGAATGAATGAAACACATGCATCATGTTGGGGCCCACAGAGCACCAACCACCAGCCACGGAGGTGGCAGGGGGAGTAGCCAATCCGTTTCCCAAATAGAGGAATTCTAGCACTGTTGCCTGCAAATAGCAATGCAGACTGAATGGAAAAGTCCAGATCAATGGTTGTATTCTTGTACCATACAACCAACTGCATTAGATCTCTCCAGCTTTCCTAAGCGAATGCGCGTGTGTAATAAAGCTCGTGTACACGCCACAAATGTTCCAGCATGGCACATGTATGCCAGATCTAAGCCATCCATCATGTTGGTCCGACCTTTTACATCTTTTCCTAGAAAAAACAAATCTAGTCCAATCAGCATGTAGACCCCAATACGGGAAACGATCAGATGGGCTAGAAAACTTCATCCAAGTCTTTTACAGCCGTACATTTGTTTTGCATATTATGGCCCATATGACCAGTGGACCATCCTGAATCTTGATTTAGAGAATTAATATAGTGATACCTTTCTGATGGATGGATTAGATCTCGGACCTATGGTTCCATGCTGGCACATGTGTAGCGTGTACATGAGCGATATTGCACACGCGTATGGGCTTATCAAAACTCAAATATCTGATGTTTTGTTTGAATTTTGAAGTATTAAATAACAAGTGGGATAGACAGTGGAAGCCCCACAAATTAGTAGGTATGTTCGTGTTTGAGGTAGCATTTTTTTCTGTGTACACGCAAGGAGTGGATTAAAGGGGTGAGGATGTGCCAGCATGGCACACGTGTAAAAAATCCAGACACCTCGTTAAGTGGGACTGATGGTGAAATTCCCACGGAACGTAGTTCATTCCAAGCCACAGTCGTACAAGAGAAATGGACGGTTAAAAATGAAGTAACGGTCTATCTTCATTGTCAACTTATGGCTACGATGGTGAGTGCACTAGAATGGATTGTAACACAGACCACTCACATAGAGCCCTAGCTAGTATACGGTCCCTTATTAGATCTCATGGACGTATGACATGCTGCCACGTGTGCCGTGATTCACCTTTTCAATCTCTCCACCCGCGAGTCTCTCTGGGTTCTGTTTTCTTATTTTAAGTGCCATCTAATCCTAGAGAGCACTAAGAAAGTCCACCGTTTAAAAACAAATGGGTGGATCTTCAACCGTACACGTGGTATGTTTTATGGAAATATATATTGCCAAAATCATGCTGACTCAGTTGTGATGGAAGCACAGCCCAAAAACTACCCTGAGTAGATGATTCTGACCATCTGATTTTGCCCTTGGAATCTGGACAACTCGCTATTTTAGTTCTAACCATCCGTTTGATAGCTATCAATCTGATGGTTAGGATTGCTTTATTACTATGGTTTTAGAGATATGATTCATCAACAATGTGGTCCACAATTTCAATGGTCTAGATTGTCGTATAAGAGTCCACAAGTCACCAACCTCACTCCCATTTTCAAGGTGGTGGTGAATTATCACTGGAGTCTCATCCAAGGTAAAACACCGGATTCGAGCTACACCACAACTACGTAAGGTGACGTGAACGTATCTCCTGTTATGAACCGTTCAAACGGTGGGACCCACTGTAGATTGAGGTGAAAGTAGTAAACGGTAAAAGTTCAATTAATAAATGCAAGTTGGGTTGCGTTGTCTAATCAATCTGAATTTGGGTACATGAGCGATGGACAGGGATTTCATCCTGCCCGTCTGTTTGGACTTGGTCCTGGAAGGGACTCTGTGGGTCCCACCGTGATGTGTGGTTTTATCCACGCCTTCCATCTATTTTTCCATATTATTTAAGGACATGATCCCAAAAAATGAGTAATATGCAAGGCTCAAATGGACCACACAATGGGGATTAAACACTCACCGTTAAAAAGTTCGTCCGAGCAGCAGAACTTTTGATAAGCTGATATTTGTGTTTTCTCTTCATCCAGATAAATATGACCTTATGATCAGGTAGGATAGCGAAAAAACATCACGGTGGGCCATAGGAAGGTTTCAACGGTGGCCATCATTATCACCACTTCTTCGGGTGGTGTGGTCCACTTGAGCCTTAGATCTATCTCCTTTTGGGGATCCACCCTTAAAATGACATGGCAAAGCAGATGGACGGCATGGATAAAACAAATACATCACGATGGGCCCCACAGATTCTGCCATCAGGCAATCCGATTCCCACTCAAACAAGGTGGTTGGAGGTAGTTCTAAAAGACCGTGGATTGATACTCAGCTGCCAATAACAAGGACGTGTCGGGAGACAACGTGTACCACTTTTATTTTTTCTAGTACTAAATGTAGTGATTGGAAAAGCGACCGTTAAGGCCACTCAAAGGACCTTTCACAAGGAAAAAGGCTTCATGCAAGTATGGTTTTTGGATCTCCCACACTGGTGCCTGCAGGAAGTAGGTGTGTGGGGCCCACTAATGTGTTTTAATGACATTTCACTCTTCCAGTAAAATTATCCCACTGTGAAAATAAGATGCTTAAAAATCAAGTCGATTCAACCCTCAAATCCTACCATTGAAATGAGATGTACAAAAATCGAGCTATCCAACCATCAAATTGAGTATAACATATATAGAAAACAATAATAGTTGTATTTAGATTGGTTGGGCAGATGCATCTGATGGTTGGAGCATCTTATTTTTGGAGCATCCAATTTTCATAGTGGGACATTACATTGGATGGTTGGAGTATCTTATTTTTGGAGCATCCAATTTTCATAGTGGGACTGTGAATCCGAAGGTTGGTACATCTTATTTTTGGAGCATCTAATTTTTATGGTGGGACAATTTTTCTGTACTTTGTAACTTAAAGCGTCTTGAGTAAACTCTATAAGACTTATTGTGATGTATATATCATTATTTGCAATGTCTATCTACTTTACTGGATTATTGTAGGACGAGACCAAAATTGAAGTAGATCCAGGGCTCAAGCCCACCACACCAAAGGAAGCAATGGAAATAATTACCTTTACCCTTGAAACCTTCCCAGGGCATATGGTGATGTTAATATACTTGTCAAGGTCACACAAACATATATGAAGGGAAAACACAAATATCAACTTGGTTGAAAACTTCATTAGGCGTTAAAATCCCATTAGTTTCTATGGTACTATGGCCTACTTGAGCCTTGGAGTGGTTTAATTCTAGACTCATGCTCTAAAATTATCTAAAAAAATAGATGAGTCATGATGGGCCCCACAGAATTTACTCAGTATGCTACATAGTATGCAATCTGCTTACCACTTACACCAAAACTCATGAGAGCATTATATCAAATTGGTTTTGGTCCACCATGCTAGTTTCCCCACCTAAATACATGGGCTTTTTTTTTTTTTTTGACAAGTGAGACCTATGGTTAGATAATCTAGATCTCATCAATCTATTGTAGATTACACTGAGATTTCTCAAACATGCAACCTTATCTTTCTGAATTTTGGCGTATAGATATATGGTAAAGAAAGGGAAAAAACTCCACATTCAATTAAAAAAAAATAAAAAATCTTAATATTGGTCATGATACTTGTACAAATTGAAGCCAGATGAGGTGATTTGAGTTATGAGATTGGGTATTGCTATTCGTTGATTAAGTTTTCCAAACAGCCCTTGTATGGTTGTATTTTTTTAGATGATTTTCATGGGTTTTCCAGCACCATTTTATAGCAAAAACAATCTATAACAACCTATGTTTTGTCCTTATGACAACTGAAGAGAGATTTAATCACCTCCCAAGTAACTAATGACTATTACTTTATAATCTTTGTACCAGATGAAGTAATAACTTCAATTGCAATATGCCTGCATGGCCACAATACTGACGCGTCATTGGATCTTCCAGTGTGGGAGGACATGTTTGGAGCATTCTCCAACCATAATGAGATTAAAGAAATTAATGACATGGCACCACTACTTAGAATTGACAACGAATGGGTATCGTGCAAGAATGCGGGCCACGTGTCACCCAATTATTCCTCTTTCTATGATAGGAATGAATGGTGATTATTGTTATTAACCTTACTGTTTATTTTATTTTATTTTTATTTTATTTTACATGCACCCACCACACACCTGCGCATGCCGTAGTGGGATTTCACCACCTATGGGTTTCGAACCCAAGACCTCATGTTGAAACTCCCTAAAGTCTACTACTCCAGGAAATGACCCAAATGAAATTGAAGTAAAACTTCGCTATTTTTCACAATTATTTTATCAACCATAAACATAAAGAAAATAAGGATATAAGGATTTCAATTATGAATTTATATATACCAATATGGGAAATCAAGTAGGAAATCATGCTAGTTCACACTTCAAGTGGGCCACGACATGCACATGACAAATAAATGGCTAAAAATCTTGTTAGTAGCCCTCTTTCTATTTTGTATATTGTGGCTCATCTACTGAGTGAAACTGCATGATTATTGAGGAGAAGACCTAAGCATTATTTCCAATTAGATTTCATGTTCTATATATATATATATTGGCAGTGTGTGGACAGTCAAGCTCCACATGCGCATACTATTAGCAATTTCATAATGTTTGGAGCTAGCAGAAGATTATTATTATTATTATTTTGTTTATTAGGTAATCAGATGAACGGTACCAATCATAGTATTAACTTGAAATATGAAATGTAAAATGGGAGGAGATCTGGTGCCATGTAAAACATGGAATGTACGGTGTCGGCATGGTATTGTACATTCATCAATCACATAGATGAACAATACCGGAACCGTCCATTTCGTATGTCTAGCATTGAATGGACAAAGTTCAGAAATTACACTATTTCAAGAGTCATGACTCTTAGTTATGGTTACATACAGACGGAATCATATTCATTTATTTTAAGGCTAGGATTGTCCAAAGTAAACAATTTTTTATTTTTATTTTCTACTGTCCAATCGATGGAAAACCCAGAAAAATACATGGATCAGATCATCATATATGTGTCCTCCATTTACAATACATGGTATGACCTAAAAATTCCACACCATCCAGTGGCTTTGATTCTCCTCTCAAATGTAAACTTGTTTCTGTACTCATACCCACTAGCTAATGCTTGTGAAATTTTGGATAAAGGAAAATAGAGAGTCATGGAGACTTTGTAACCCTAGATTTATTAAGGTAAAACTACCTTCATCCGAGTCAATGTGCTTTAAATATGAAAAATCGTAGTTTTATTGTTGTTACTGTCATGGTTGTCTCTCTGTTCTCTTCTTTGGAAGAAAATGGAAAAATATTTTCAACCTAAAACACCCACGGGGAAATATATAATTGAAAAATTTTGCCATTGTCCGATCAAGATATGATGGATTTCACCTGATTTTATCATTTATGAGGGGACAAGATTAAGTAGGACAACTCCCTAACAATAGTACATCTTAATGAGGTGGTAATAAGACTCACCCATAGTGAAGTATCGCTAGGCTACGACAAATTATTATGATGAGTTAAGATAGCTTCGCTGAAATACTATCTTTTATCGAATATATAATTATGTTTCTTAGTAATGTTTAACTAATAAACCTGATAGCAACTTCGCACCACACACATCAACATCAAAGTAGTATGTGCACAAGCATTAGATGTATTGCAAGCGTAAGTATGATGTTGTTACGGCTGTGAAACATGCTTCTCCATTCTTTATATATAATTCCCATTTTCTTATCATATGCATTTCTTTGTTTTTTTTCATAAAATTTTGATTTATTCAGTTTTGATTTGATTATGTAACAGTGGACTGATCTCGATTGCAAGATGATATGTCATTGTAGCCATGAATCGCTTGTGCATGAGTGAAATTGACAAAGAATAGAAGCAAAGAAGAGATAATTCACAATTATCATTTTCTCTTTTAGAGAGACGGTCCAAAAATTTTGTAGAGATTGGATGAGTGTAATCTATCAATTGTTGCATTTTTCAGCATTGGTCCACCCATGAGTAGAGCTATACACAAGTTGAGTTAGCTTGGTTAAATCACTCGTCTCGACTCAAAAAAGTTCGACTCACCTCTGCTCAAAATTAGATTTAGACCAATTCGAGATGGTTTTTGGAGCTCAAAAAAAATTCGAGCCAAGCTCAAGCTTGCCTAAGCTTGACTCGACTCAGTTCAAACCTCAACTCGATTCGACTCGGATCAAATTGGATCGGTGACTCAATTATTATTATCTTAATGTTGCTCGCCAAGTGTTTGATGAGATGACTCAACAGAGTGTTGTTTCAGGTGCGTACATTTTTTGCAAAATCAACCAGTGGTGAGGAAGGAATGAATACGAAACAAATCGTTATTAAAAAAAAAAAAAAAAAACTTTTCAATATAAGACCGTTGTCATATCTTATATTTTATGTTGCTCACTAAGTGTTTGATGAATTACTTATAAATTATTATTACTGTTTTGGATTCTGTGAGATATTGAAGATGCATTTTATGTGTTTGAAAAAATGTCGCACATGCTCGAATGGCCCGGAGCTGGTGACCGAATCGAGCCAAGTTGGCTAGTCAGGCTCAAGGACCGAGCTGTGCCAAGTTCAATCTGCGATTAGCTATTAGCCGAGCTGAGCCAAGCTATGCCAAGCTTGACTCGGTTCGACTGCTCTACCCATGAGGTGGCCTCTCAGCTGGTCAGTCCAGATTGATTCACACATTCATCAATCTTGTGAGTTCCAAGGTTACTAACGTTTACTAAATGGTACTCAACACATATTATGAAATTAAGGTTGAGGATGTGCTTTCAACCATTCATTTCAATTAGGTGTAAGTGACCCAAGTGGGCCAACCCCACCTACGGCTATTGTGGTACGTTGATTGAACAACTGCAATACAATTTGATTACGCATCCGAACTTGAACGAATTTAAAGGTCGTATGTGTCATGTTTTACACACCTATAGTGCTTGCTTGTAGTAATGGCAACCACGTAAGCGTTTCATCTAATCTGTGCTTTGGTAGACCGTGATCAGCTCCATGTTATATAACTTATGTTGTAATATATGTGTTTTTAATTAGTTTAATAAAATATATGTTTTTTTATCATTAATACTTTGTTATTATACGTACATGGAATGCCTATGATTGTGATGGATCTAATTACTTAGAAAATTTGTCCTTAAGAAATTAAGTAGGATAAGTTCAATGTAAAATTATACATTGTAAAGCCTAACTTGTACGATTCCCCAAATAGACTTAGAACTTTGCTATGGTGGGTAGTTTGATTGCGTGTCATGGTGGGCAGTTAGATCTCTTCATATTCAGAACTTTCTTTGAGTGTTGTTGATATTCCGAACATATTTAGAAAGATCTCCAATTTTGAAAGGATTGTAAGAGATATTATTAGTGAGAGTATTATAATTGGATATGTGATAAGATTAATTTTTCTCACCAGTTTTCTTATAATCGTGCTTAATAGGTAGGTTCCCTCGTTAATTGGCATGATAAATATGATCACATGGTATGCAATGATTTATCCTCTTAATACCATCTATAATAGTACATGAACCATCACATTAGTAATAAAATGCGTAAGGACAGAAGAAAGATCAATCTTCTATTTAAGTACTACTTTTGTGTATGCCAAGCTGAAAGTGTCAGTGTGCAACAGTTTTCTATTGGATCATGTCATGTCCTAAAAATGAATGGGTGTAAATAGGGCCCACCTAGATGTGTGTTGTATATCCACACCATCCATCAGTTCTGCAGTTCATTTCAAGGGATTGTCACAAAAATGAAGCAAAACCCAAGTCTCATGTAGACCACACGGAATAACGGTCATCGAACACTCACCATTAGCAGGCTTCCCTTCATCGAAGACTGTCCTACCTTATCAACAGGTTAGATGGTAAATAAAAATTACGGTGGGCCCAAAGATGTTTTTAACGGTGGATGTTTAATGACCACTATTTCCTGTGGTATTGTCTACCTGAAATTTGTATTTACTTCATTTTTTCAGACCATGCCCTAAAATGTGCTGGAAAAACTAATGGACGGTGTGGATATACAACCCACATCAAGGTGGGCCCCACGGTGTCTTATCCGGGTAAGACCTGATCCGCCCGTTGGAGTAAAAAATATGAATCTGATCCGACTAGGGTACTGTGCTTACGTTATCATCAGAAACATCCAGCAATTAATGTCCCATAGACAGGGTCCTTTTACCGTAGCGTTGCCAGAGTATTTAGACGAGAAACACTTTGATACTCTAGCAGAGTATGGTGGATGATACGCAGGCTGTTAGAAATTATTATAAATTTGTGCAATTAACATACAGCCAATTTAAACTACATTGCCCAAATCATGGGCATTGGTTTAGATGAGATGTATGATGAAACAAAAATAATCTTTTTAGCTTATCTAAATGTTAGATTGTTGGACAGTTAAAATAAAAATATCCTATAGTTTAATGAATTAAACAACTGCCTAAGAATCAGAGAATAACACTATCAAACCAATCTTGCTTTGTAGATTTAATTAAAGGAAGTCGGCTTCTACAATTTATTCCGTTTAATTTGAAATTCAAAAGTGACTGCATATCAACTGTCGTACGTAACCAGAGTATCAAACATCTACCCTTATCTAACTCGTGAGCGGACTAGTACGACACCGGCCCATACAAGAAGGTACGGCCATTACTGTACGGCCAACCTTGATGTATGTATTTAACATCCATGCTGTCCATACGTTTTTTAAGATCATTTTAGCGTACGATCAAAAAAATAAAGTCTCAGATGGACCGTACTGTAGGAAACCGTAGTAATTGAACACTTCACCATTAAAACCTTTCCAGGTTATAACATAATGTTTATTTATCATCCAACGTGTTAATAAGTTAAAAAAAAATATGGAATAATGGAAAAAACTAATATCAACATGATCCAAAAATTATGTGACCCACAAAAACCTTTTAATGGTCAATAACCACCTTTTCCTTTGGTATGGTCCACCTGAGAATTTTATAAACTTCATTTTTGGTCTCATCCACTAAAATGATCTGGAAAAACGTATGGACGGTATGGATATGGATTAAATATCTCAAGGTGGGACTCACAATACAGGCCGCATCATCTAAATGTAAGACGCGCAGCTGATCCGCTCGCCAGGATCTAGAGAAATGTGGGGCTGTGGACCCTACCTTTTATCCAGCTGTTTTTACGAAACAATACAAACTTAGTTTTGGGACTTAGACCTGTTCGTACGGACAGCGAATTAACAAAACACCCCTCCCTTCCTTTCGAAGACCAGCGCTAGCGCTCCGCTAACCGGGAGTTGTACGAATTAAAGTTACAAGGCCTACAGCTATGTATTTATTATAAATACCATGTTCATCCATATTTCGAGATCATTTCGGAGCATTATCCCAAAAAATAGATGGACGGTTTGGATATAACACAGACCTCATGATGGGACCCACAAAAGTAAAATGGAAAAAAAAAAAAAGAAAAAAAAAAAGAGAGACTTCCGAAGGTCTTGCAGATTTTTTATTATTATTAAAAAAAAAAAAAAATTACAGGGAGAAATTTTTCTCTCCAACATAATTATGTAAATATGTATATATAAGTATATAAAAATATTTTTCTATTTTTTAATTCATTTCTTTGTCTATTTTTTTACCAGGCATATCTCCTAAACTAGAATAATTTTTTTTTTTTTTTTTTTTTTTACACACACACCCCCACACACTCACACTAGTGAAATTTTACCACCTATGGATACTCGAATGCTTGACTGGGTGCTGAAACTCCTAAAAGTCTACCACCAGAGCAAGAGTAAGGATCCAAACTTGAATGAAATACTTAACGTACCACATATGATTTTGGGTAGGAGAAGCTAATTTAGCCAACCTACCTAGTTATTTTCCAAAATTCCATCGGGTCAATGGTGGAAAATCCATTTCATTTACTTCGTGGTCAATTTCAATAACTTCGCGGTCAAACTGGAAATTAAGTCGGCCAAACTAGAAATTGAGCGGGCCAAACTGAAAAACTGAAAATTGAGTGGGTCAAACTGGAAATTGAGCGGGCCAAACTGAAAATTGAGTGGGTCAAACTGGAAAACTGAAAATTGAGCGGGACAAACTGGAAATTGAGCGGGATAGGCAAGCGTTGGATATACATTGTTGAGATTTACAGTAATCTTAGAGTACAGAAAATTTTCATGTCTGTGCATTTCAGTCCGAGTTCCTTTGACCCGCTCAATTTCCAGTTTGTCCCGCTCAATTTCTAGTTTTCTATTTTTGCCCGCTCAATTTCCAGTTTGGCCCGCTTAATTTTCAGTTTGTCCTGCTCAATTTTCAGTTTGGCCCGCTCAATTTCCAATTTTCTAGTTTAGCCCACTCAATTTCCAGTTTGTCATGCTTAATTTTCAGTTTGGCCCACTTAATTTCCAGTTTTCCAGTTTGGCCCGCTCAATTTCCAGTTATCCAGTTTGGCCCGCTCAATTTCTAGTTTGGCCGGCTTAATTTCCAGTTTTTCCACTTAATTTTCAGTTTGACCCGCTCAATTTTCAGTTTGGCCCGCTCAATTTCCAGTTTGATCCGCTCAATTTTTAGTTTTCTAGTTTGGCCCACTCAATTTTCAGTTTGTCCCACTCAATTTCATGTTTGCCCCGCTCAATTTCTAGTTTACCCTGCTCAATTTCATGTTCGCCTCGCTCAAAAGAGATCAAAGTTACATGGGCCCCACAGTTATGTATTTATTATATCCACAACATTCATCCATATTTCGAGATCATTTGGGAGCATTATCCAAAAAAAAAAAAAAAGAATGATATCCAAAGATCAACTGGACTACACCACAAAGAGCAGCGGGAAAAATTGATTTTCACCGTTAAAAATTTTATAGGGCCCACCATAACATATATTTTCCATCCAATCTATTCATAAGGTCACAAAGACCTGGATGAAGAGGAAAAACAAATTTCATAATGATCCAAAACTTATATGACCCCTAAAAGGGTTTCAATAGTAGACGTTCAATCCCCCACCGCCATTTACAGTGTGGTCCACTTGATAGCTGGATCTGTCTTATTTTTCGTCTCAAGCCTTAATACGAGCTCGTCAAATAGATGGATGGTTTGGATATAACCCATACCTCATAATGGGACCCACAAAATGTCGTGGGAATTACAACGAAAAAAAGAAGAAGCAAGTGAGTCAGGGTCATGGGATCCTATAGCTACGGATTATGACCGTAGCCATATCCGTAGGTTCGATATATCAAAAGGCTTTTGATATTATCGAAAAGTCCAGAACTGCCCAACGAGTTTGCCTGAAAAATCCAGTAGTGTTCGATACCCTATAGCTACGGATTATAACCGTAGCAATAACGGTGTCTGTGTTTTTTTTTTGTGTTGCTTTTGTGGGTCCCATCATGAGGTCTGTGTTATATCCAAACCGTCCATCTATTTGGCGAGCTCATATTAAGGCTTGAGACGAAAAATAAGATAGATCTAACTATCAACTGGACCACACTGTAAAAGGAAGTAGGGAATTGAACATCTACCATTGAAACCCTTTTAAGGGTTACAGAAGTTTTGGATCATTATGAAATTTGATTTTCCTCTTCATCCACGTCTTTGTGACCCTATTAATGAACTTAGACGGGAAGGACTTCTCACAAACATCACAGTGGGCCCCCTAAAGGTTTCTAATGGTTGACGCTCATTCAACACTGTTTCTCTTAATGTGGTACACTTGAGATTTGTATATACCTCATTTTTGGTCTCATAACATAAAATGATGTGGAAAAATATATGGACGGCATGGATGAAAAGAACACATCATGGTGGGGCCCACAGACCACCGACCATCCGCCATTGGTTGGTGGCAGGGGAGTACCCAATCCGTTTCCTTTAAGGGCCTGTTTGATTTTCAGAGTGTAGTGAAATCACAGGGATTTCACCCATAATGACTGTGTATCGTGTTTGGTGAGGAGAGAATTTACACCGGATACTCTTCCGCTGGGAAGTGGATTTTCATTCGCTTCTGCAGACGACTGAAACGAGGCAATCCGAGGGAAATCCGGGGTTACGCTCGAGGCGTCGACGTGACTCTTCCAACTCTTGGTGGTTTGCGTGAGCACGCATCAGAGGACGCCTTCACAGCTGCTATATTATGAAAATTCCTTTCTGTATCTTCCACCCATGAAACCCTCCGTCGCAGGTAAGGTTCTCTCCAACGCTTGTTTTCAGAGGAGATAATACCTACCAATCTTGCCATTGATTCGGCCTTTCTTCCTCCTTACAAGTGAGAGAAGGGACTGTATTGTTGGTGAAGAAGACCAACACTGGTTGCAGAGCAGGGACTTTTCTCCAAGGCACGACTCGTAAAACAGGTATGTACTCTAAACCTGTGGTACAAAATCCGAGTCTTGGTCGTTTTGGTGAGGTAGACGTGATGAATGTCTTTGATCGGGCCATCTGCTGCAGGTAGTCGCACCAAAACCATTTCCATCGACAGAGAGTGAAATAGAGTTGTTATATCCTCTTTCTTTTCATTTCACTATAGTGGAAATGGATTCCATGAGATTTTCAGCTGGAATTGGTGGAACTTGGAGGAATCAACTCAAACCAAGAAAACCCACCAAGCATTTCAAGGTTAAGTGCTTGGAAGAGCACTCCTTTAAGGTTTCAGTAGATGGGTGTGGGCCTGTTTTAGCTCTAATGCTTGTTTGGAGGTCTTTTGTTTTTGGGTCTTGTGAGGATTTCTCAATGGTTTCAGTTCCTCTGGGGTTTGAGGTTTCTGGGTATGGAGCAAGGCATTGGGTGTCTGAAAATGGTGTTTTTGCATTGGGTTCTTGCCTGATTCCCAGAAAGGTGATGGCTTTGTTGTGGGGATTTGGTACAATTTCAAAGGCAGAGATGCTACCTGTTTGGACTGTTGGTGGGGGTATTAGAGTCTCAGAAAACTCTACTTTTCAGCTCTCCAGGGATGGGAGCTGCTTGCTCTTGTTTGAAAATCTAACTGGCTTGCTTGTTTGGAGCAGCAGGGCTGCTAGTTTGGGAGTTCAAGAAGCTAGCCTTTTGAACAAAGGGAATCTGATTTTAAGAGGTTTTGGGCAGAAAATGGTTTGGGAGAGCTTCCACAGCCCAACAGATACTCTCCTTCCTGGTCAGTCCTTACACTTCCCTCAAACCCTCTGAGCCCCTATAGCAAACTCCATTGTTAGTTACTATAGCAATGGTTTTGGTGCGACTACCTGCAACAGGTTAGAATTTAATTAGTAAATCAACTTTAATATTTTCATTTACAGTGTACATATTTAATGTTTAATGGTTAATTTATATCCAAGTCACTAACCAATGATTCAAAACGGTGGTGGGCCACCACCTGTCCAGAACGTCTGGTTCTTCCGATCGGTGCGTAACAGAGATAGCGCATCTTGCGCTGGCTGACGGTGGGGTCCTTGATCAGGGCCGGAAGGGAAATCCACTCCGTCCATTGAACTCACCTCGAAAAACCAGTTGGAGATGGACGGTTTTGGATTTCTGTTGATGCGGCCCACCTGTTTGATCTTGTGGTAAATATTCTACCATTCAGTGTATTTATAACCGCTGTCTAGTATGTTTCAGATCAAGATCAACTAAATCTTGCTCAGGATCCTCGTCTGATATGAATGGACGGATCAGATCGCTTTTTCAGATCGAGATGGTGGCCCACTGGAGTCCGTCCGTAGGTCCCTATTTTCCATTCCGCAAGCGTACAAAATTTTTGAATCCGAACAGAGTCAGGTCAGCACATGCTGACCGACTCTGTTGGTTCCGTGGTCAGCAGCCATGCGTGTGCTATATATACACTCGACTTGAATGGGTCACATGAGCAAGATCACATCCAAGTCACTAACCAATGATTTTTAACCATTGAGATTACATGGACAAGATTTAAACAGTGCATTTTACGATGTTAAAGTAATAATAATGATGTAATTGATAATATGATTGTTTTAGTATTTTATTAACCCAGTGAATTTCTATCCCTCTTTTTGAGGGGATATGAAATTCCCACTTATTATATGGGGCCAAACATACCAGTGATTTGAATCATCCACCCTCAAAAAACAAAGTTTCAAATGGTGGCTGTTTGATTGCCATTGTAGTTTATGGTGTACTCTACATACGCTTTGGATTTCCCTCATTTTTTTGGTTCATATCTTAAAATGAGCTAATGAAACGAATGGACAGTGTGGATCAGACACAATACGATAAAGTGAGCCTCACAAATTTTAGCCTTTGGTTTTTTTCGTCATTGATTTTAGTGCACCAGTCATCATAACGGGACCAACTTAATGGTTTTGGTGCGACTACCTGCAGTCACCATTCATTGGGCCACCTGCTCCACCTACTGCAGGTAGTCCCACAAATGAACGTCTCCGATGGATACGTCTCCCTGGCACATGATAGAGCCCACCGTCCAACATGGTTGAGCTGTAAGGTTGATCCATCCCACCATACCACACCTGGCAGTTTTATGTCTCAATCAAAACCGTTCATATAGTTACTAAACTATGTATGAAAAACGATTTAAATAAAAAATGGATGTGATGATCCAAGACGTCTGTTTTACCAAAAAATAATAAAATAATAAAAAATCACTCACCCATGGCGAGTGACAGCAGATGCACGCACAGTGATTGATGCATCACCCTGAAAGTCTACCACCCGTTTAGTGTGGCGACTTTAGCATGAAAATGAAAAATCTCAACAATATGATTGATCCAACCATCAGGTGGCCCACCACAGGTTTGGGAGTTAATAAGTAGGTGTGACCCACCTAATGATTTGATTCATTTAATTATATGAAATGCAATATTTGTGGCGAAGGGCCTACTGTACAGGTTGATATCATTCATGCCTATGGAGGATTGCCTACTTACGATGCTATCATTAGCTACAGGATGTTGGAGTGTGCCCTATGGGCCGCACCATGATGTATGTGTTTTATCCCTTCGGTACATTTTTTCATATCATTTTAGGGCACGAGACAAAAAATGAGCTCACTTCTATATTAATTAACGTTGATTAGTATTAGTTAATTTTACTAAGGTGATTAGGGATTTAATGGTCAACGTAAAAAGTCTGACTTTTCAAATAGTGGGCAGATGGACTACAATTAGCATGGTCAACAATACAGTTAGTTTATCATGGAAAATTTTAACAAACTCAGAAATTATCATTTCATCATTCTAATCAAATTCACATGCATCCTGTATAGAGAGAGGTGAATCACTATGGCTGGGAGCGACTGGACGGACGAAGAGTTGGAATTCTTTAGAGTAATATTGGCTGCGGGATCTACTGCAATAGCAGCTGGGGAGTATTATCGCACGTACCTCTTTCGAAACCCTCCCAGGTCTGCTGATTATGACTGTGCCCGTATTATCAATGTGATTATTAGAGCAAGGGAGACTGATTGTGTTTCGCAACTACGGATGAAAAAGATTATGTTCTTCAATCTTTGCTCAATCTTACGAGATAAGGGGTTGTTGGCGAATGCGAAGCACGTAAGTATGGAAGAACAACTTGTCATGTTTCTTCATACATTAAGCCACAATGTTCGGAACCGAGTGATTGGACATCATTTTATAAGGTCAGGCGAACCGTGAATCGATATTTTAATCGAATCTTGGATGCAGTCTTCTCTTTATATGCAGACTACGTTACACTACCTACACTCGATACCGCATCTGAGATTTCATCAAACTCACATTGGGCGGAATACTTTCAGGTATGATAATACATATACTCATCACAATTGATTACGATCTGTCGGGATTAAATTACATATGCCAATATCACATCATGATTGACAAGTTTAACTTAGGATTGTATCGGAGCAATTGATGGGACACACATCCCAGCTTTCGTAGCATCTGTGGATAGTGCTGTCTATCGAAACAGGAAAGGATACATATCACAAAATGTCCTAGCTGCTTGCAAGTTCGACATGAAGTTCGTGTACGTGTTAGCGGGATGGAAAGGTTCCGCATCAGATGCACACGTTTTGCAAAGTGCCTTGACTCTCTCAAGCGATCCTTTCGTAATACCCCGTGGTAAACCCATGGACATCAAGTACTCTTATAGCTTTATAACATCAAACAAATAAGAATTGGTATTCACTACGAAATTATTTTTAAAATGTAGATAAATACTACGTAGTTGATGCAGGATATGCGCACTCACCCGGTTTCATGGCCCCATATCGCGGTGTACGTTACCATCTCAATGAGTATCATACAGGTCGGAAACCATCCAATGCTCGTGAGTTATTCAATTATCGCCATGCACAACTAAGGAATGTAATAGAAAGATGTTTTGGAGTTTTGAAAGTCAGGTTCCCAATTCTGAAGACTGCTCCACAATATCCGATACAAACTCAAGTAAAGATAATGCTCGCCTATTGTGTGTTACACAACTTCATAAGGATATCTGGAGACGATGACATGTTTGAGTTTGAGGAGTCGTCAAGTTGTGGTGTCGATGGTGTGATCCCATCACCTACAGAAGTATCCGTCATCGATGAAGGTCGTTTCCTTTTGAATGTCACTCCAAATGAAAGAGATGAGTGGACCAGAAAACACGATGAAATAGCTTCCAGAATGTGGAGCGAAGCTCATCTAGTGAGTCAAACAAATTAAATACATTGTAATAAGACGTACATCAACGATGGTTTTTAGAGTATCATTCAGGACTGTCCAAATTAGATCACTAATTTCTTTGTGACATATTTTGCCTTATTTAATATGCAAGTTTTTTTTTTTTTTTAAATGAAGCCTGGATGAACTTCATATTATTTACTCATGCGGTAGAATGATTTTTTGAACTTGTCGTCGCATCATTCATCTTCTCACAGATTGAAGTAGACCAAAGTGGATCCATGTCACCGAATAGACGATCTGTACTATCTACTCTGATAAAATATCACCTGGGATCATCTAGTAGCACCCCACAGAGATCGCCCAGGAAGCATACACGGAACAATGGAACTGAGGACCAGTCCTATGGAGGTGTCCTCCGTTGGACGGACGACATGGACGGCATCATGATTGACGGACTAATGGAGCTAGTCATTGCTGGAAGACGAAGTGGTACTGGATTTAAAATAGAATCATTTACAGGAATTGTTGAAAATATGATGTTGAAGCTACGCCTCAAGATCACTAATGCGAACGTAAAAAATCGCATCCGCACCATGAAAAAAAACTTCTTCACTGTCAAAGATCTACGGAGTGCGTCTGGTTTTGGATGGGATCCAGACCTACAAATTGTCGTCGCAACAGATGAAGTGTGGATGGACTACGTTAAGGTATAGTTTCTTTATAAGTTACATCATATCTCATCATGCAACGTACAATGTTTATGACCGATTTACTTTTTTTTTTTTGTGTTATGTCTAGTCTTATCCTGATGCTGCCCAGTTTTGCGGCAAACCCATGCCCAGATATGATGATCTCGATTTCATTTTCGGAAACGACAGGGTTACTGGTAAAGCATCTGCAACTGGCAACTGCCCTCCCTGTGTAACCACTCCTCGATGGAGAGATACAAATGTGTCGTCTAACTACACGGTTGATCTGAATGATGATATTAACCTAATATCTTCTAAAGATCGCGGCGATGATGCACCGCATATCAATTCGTCCGATGACATCCCTGGAGGCGACAACATTCCTCATCCGAGTCCCAAACAGCATGGGAATGCCTCCCGCAACACGAATTCCACGGTTAATTCTAAAAAGAGACCGAGGGTGGAGCGACCCGCAGATATGATTGGCACCGGGATGGTTGATGTTGGGGGTGCCATGAAGTCAATTGTCATTTCCATCGACAGGGGTCCGAACTTTAGTCGGATGTCACAAATTATACCGGCTTTGGAAGAGTTGGAGGGACTGAAGGCTGATGAGGTCTTGTGGGCGACGAAGTTGTTATCGAAAGAAGAAGCATATGGAGCCTCCTTCATGAACTTTGCCAAAGAGAAGAGAATTTCATTCATAAGAATGTTGCTGAATGGGGGTGGACCCCAAGTATGAAAAAACATTTTGCCTAGTTTGATTGGCTAGAAGTAGTGATTCGTAGACGAGGCCTTTAAGACAATTTTTAACTATATTATTTTTTGGAATTGTAAAACTTAATTTTGGATATTTCTACTTGTTTCTTGTTGCACTTTTGGATAACACATCATTCGTTGCTAACAGTTGAACACAACATGTGCATTGATAGGGATTATTGTTATTAATTTGAACTATATGCAGGCTTAAGTTTGGCGCAAGTTATGGCGACACTTGCCCCACTGACATATTACTTAGTAGGTAATTGCTTATAATTGTTGATAATCTAAAGATCATTAATGGCGTTTTCTGTTTGGACAGATAGGAAAAATTTATGTTGTCTTCGTAGGAAGACAACCAGGAATTTATTACTCGTGGGAGGAATGTAAGGCTCAAGTCGAGGGTTACTCTAATGCTCGGTTCAAATCTTTCAAGTATGCAGAGGCAGCGTTTATTGCCTGTAGAAGGTTCGTAGGTGACGTCGTATCCAATCAAGCAAGCCTTGGTGTATCCGATGCGTCTGGAATTTATTACCCACGCCCAGATATTCCATATCCTCCAAAACCAACGACTTCAAGGATAGCCCACACAGGGACATATTGTGGCTGTAGTGACATCCCTCGTGACTCATTGCTGATTTTGTATATTGTTTTCAGTGTTGTTGTCATAATTATGGTTTTTCAGTTAATGGTCCTATATCGGTGATGTATGTGTGGTGGATATTGGAGTCTTTTGGACGGTTTTCATCATACATCTTTTTGTTTTTTTGGTAATTTTCTTTTGGATAGACTATAGGATGAGCTATGTGGCTCGCTTCTGCTATAAGATTATAATTTATATTGAATCAAAGTAACTGATCAAATACGTATGGACCTACCTGGGTAGCACGTTAGTGGGTGTTTCCCTGACATTGGGCCCACCTAAATGAAGCAAATCCAAATCTGAAGTGGACCACACAACAGGGATTGAATACCCACCATTAAAAACTTCGTGGGACACAAGTTTTGGATACTGCTGATATTCGTGTTTTACCTCCATCCAGGTCTGTGTGACCTTATCAACAGGTTGGAAAATATCCACTGTGCAAACGATTCTAACTATCCTCTTCATCAGGTCTTAAATGGACAGTTAAAAATACAAGGATGAGCCACAAATTCATCAACGAAAATCAGATGGTTTAGATGTTCTACTGGTGTGATGCATGGGCCCACATCTTGAGTGGCATGTACATGTACGCCCCGTGCAGTGGGTGATTCAACAAGAAAGGTGGTAAACTACACCATAGGTGTTGACTGTAGAGACGAAAAGACATGGAAAGAGAGATAGATCTGGCCGTTTATCAGGTTGGTATACTTTATTTTTTTTTCTTATATCATAAAATGATATATAAAAATAGATGAACGGCATGGATGACACACAAACATCATGGTGGGCCCCATAGAGTACCGACCAGTAGCCCATGGCTGGTGTCAGGGCGGAGTAGCCAATCCGTTCCCTCTCATGCCACTTGCATTTTACCTGCCACATCAAACGCGCGGGAGTTGCTATTGCAAGTAATAAATGCCCAGGGATCAAGCAATTACCAGCGAATTGAAAATTCAAACAGGCCCTAAAGGGGGGTATTTTCGTCCTGAAGTTCGGTCTCCTTACGTGCAGGTCTAAGTTGCAAAACAAAGTTTGCATTGTTTCATACAAACAGCTGGATAAAAGGTGGGGTCCACAGCCCTAAATTTCTCCAGGGACTACAAACGCATGGCAGTGTCCGATGCTTCAAAAGCAAGAATTCAAAAATGTACACGTGCGATCCAATTAACTCAAAATGGACCATCCAAATCGTGGTAATTATTGTGCGCACGTATCAATGGTTAGAGATTAAATTGAATTAATGATCTTAACCTTTGATTAATGGATATGTATTTGATAAAGTTTGTTCGATGAGTGTTTTTTAGTCTGTTCGTCCATTATTTTTCAGTCAATCTTCTGATTTAAATGATTTTCAGTATTTATTTTGATCCATTTGATTTATCTGCAGCAGGAATGATTATTTGGACGGTTCGTGTTTGATACTTGTGTGACGCGTGCACGAATATCTCAGTGAACGTGCATGAACTAACAAGCTCTACAGAGCATCAATTCTTTTTCGGTTTCTAGAAGGCGTCTTAGACTCTCAGACAGAGAAATAAATGAAGAGATATTTGATACTCCGAAGAATGTAATACTCCATATACGCCAGCAGTATCCACGTGGCACTCATGTACCTTCAATTAATCAGTAGAAAATAGTGAGGCCGCACTATAAATGAGAAACCGATCGTTTATTAGATAAAGAGTTCTGACTTTAGACTTAATAGACATTTAAACCTTTAACTACTTACTTTAACCGTTCATCGTATCTCCGTCGATCATCCCTATATAATCATATGGCCCACCAATCATTTATACATCAGCAATTTATATTAATTCCATCATTTCTAAAGTCTTATTTACAGAGGTGATTTCCACGTACACAATTCCTGTTCGCGTGTGTATAAACCTTCATACTCTCACGAAGTATCGAAGCATCCCAGGTATTCATAGGTGATTCACGAAAGATTGCACTGGTACACGTGTCGACGTCGCAGTCGCACTTGTCTTTTTCTTTTCTTTGACTTTATTATTAGGAGCAGATCAGGTGGTCTGAACGGACGTGCAGCACTAATATCTGTGGGGCCCACCATGACGTATATGTTATATCTAGCCGTCCATCTGTTTCTCCAGCTCCTTATAGGACATGAAGCCAAACATGAGGGAGATTCAAATCTCAAATAGATTACACCACAGGAAACAGTGGGGAAAGTGAAGCCCAGTTTTGAAAGGTTTCCAGGGCCTTCCTTGAAGTTTATTTTCCATCCTACCCGTTCATTAGGTTACTTCAACGTGGATGAAGGCTAAAAGAAAATTTCAGCTTGATCCAAAATTTCTGTGTCCTACAAAAGGTTTTTAATGGTGGGCATTCAATCCCTACTGTTTCCTGTGGTGGGGTCCACTTGAGAGTTGGATCCACCTCACGTATGTGTTAATGCCCTTAAATGAGCTAGCTAACCGGATGAACGGAATAGATATAACACATATATATCACAGTAGGTCCCACATAGATTAGGGCTACAGGAATCCCCAGAGCCGAGAGGTGCAGGCAATCTGTTGACCCAATGGCATGGCATTTTCATCTCCACATGTCCGTTACTCACACGTGGCACACGTAAACACAATCTAGACCATTCATCTAGCATTATCAGCAACGATTGAAGTGTGATACAAATTTCAAAGCATTTGGACAATATCTCGCCGTTATTTAAAAAAACTATTACTCTCTTCGTTCAGTAAGAAAGGTTTCATTTAATAGACGTTTAAAATGATTTGATCAAAGAAAATTTTATAAAGTGGGCAATCGAATGTGGGCCCTGCATTTTCCTTGGTTCGGATCAACATACACATGTCACACGTGTATGATACAAAATATAAGAGTACGAAATGCCATTGGACTACGTGTACGAATCCCATCCTCTTCTTGATTTGTTGAGGTGGATGCTAAGGATTCTACGATTTTTGAAATTGCGGTACTTGCTTACAATTAAAGCGGATGCGGATTGCGTCGTGCTCCCGCGCCTGGACGGAAATCTGTCCAGACAGGGCTCTGTGGGGTGCATCTTGATGTATGTATTTTATCCACACCGTTCATCCATTTTTTCATATCATTTTAGAATATGATCCCAAAAATGAGGTAGATCAAAGCCTCAGGTGGACCACACAACGGGAAGAAGTGGTGATAATGAGGCGCACCAATGAAAGCTTTCTGGGGCCCACCGTGATGATTATTTTACATCCAACAGGTCACACAAACCTGAATGAACGGAAAACACAAATTCTGGCTTGATCCAAAACTTCTGCAAAGTTTTAATAGTGGGCGTTCAATCCACGCTTTGTGGTCCACCTGAGCATTGGATCTCCCCCATTGTTGGGCACGTACCGTAAGGGCTTGTTTGGGCGGCAGGATTAGAAGGGATCAGATGGGATGGGATTTAAAAAACATAATTATTACCCATGGCACTGATGGTCCGTATGTGATAATATTAATTTCATGCTTGGTTGGTAATACGGTGATACATGGAATGGATATACCCACCATCATTTGAAATTGCACACATGTGTTATATCTTAACCGTTCATTTGTTTTGTAACCTCATTTTATGGCATGGGCCTAAAAATGATATAGATCCAGAACACACATGGAATGGACAATAACACACGTGTTATATCTAAACTGTTTATTTGTTTTGTAACCTTATTTTACGGTGTGGGCCTAAAAATGAGGTACATCCAAAACTTATGTGGCCCCAAAGAAGTTTTCAACGGTAAGTATTCAATCCCCGTTGCTTTCTATGGTGGGGTCCACGTAAGGTACAATGGTCGATCTATGTAGGCCCACCGTAATGCGTTTCGAACATCTATCCCATTAGTCAGATGCATCATTCCATCGTAGGCCTACGTCTCGAAAATCAAGTCAATCTGTGACTTGTGTGGGCCACACCACATATAGAAGTGGAGAGGGGCCGTGCACCATTAAAACATTCATAATCATTTTTGTGGGCCCACCGAGATGTGGTTTGCAAATCCAGCCCATCCATTATGTGTGTCCCACTTGGATGAGGGTTCAGACCAAGTTTCAGCAACATTCAAAACTCAATTGGCTCCACCAAGTGCTTTTATATGTTTTTGGCATGTCTTCACATAATTTTAGATGGTATGGGCCCCTGAGTTCCGGCTGATTTTTGAGATATCTCATAATTTAAACGGGATGCATCAAATGTACAGTGTTGATGTTCGAAACGCATTACAGTGGAGCCCACACAACTTGACCTCATGTGACATTAAAATCAGCTTGAGTGCATTATACCTTTTCCATATATATATATATATATATATATATATATATATATATATATATATATATATGCCTTTGTAAGACACCTTACGAAGGCTTGGATTATTTCATGTGTTGTGGTCCACTTGTGTTTTGGATAAGCCTGCGTTTCTGGCTCACATACTAGCGTGAGTTGGGCTCAAATGATAGATGGTGTGGATTTCACACAGACGTTAGAGTGGCTCCACAGAGCTTTTTGTTGAATTAGCTCTATAATGTACTTTGGACTGCCTGGGATTAGATGGAGAGCTTTGTGGTATGTGTGCAAACATGGGTCACATGCATGAGATACATACTATTCAGGAGGAAATCGGATTGCACTGAGTAAATTCTGTTGGGCCTACAGTGAATGTACGTGGTTTATCCATGTCGTCCATCCGTTTTTCCAGCTCATTTAAGAGGTTGAGATTAAAATTGAAGCATATCCAAAGCTCAAGTGGACCATATCACAAGAAACAGTGGGAATAATGATTTCCACTGTTGAAACCTTGCTACTCCCCTCTGCGTTGTTTACTTGTTATCCAACCTTTTCATAAGATTAAAAAAAAAAAAAAAAAAACATGGATGAAGCTAAAACACTAATATAAGCTTGATCCAAAACTTCTGTTGCCCTCAATCATTTTTAAACGGTAGACTTTCAATTAACACTTTTTCCCATGGTGTGGTCCATTTGAACTTTGGATGTACTTCATTTTTGGTCTTAACACTTAAAATTATCTGCTAAAATGGATGGAAGGAGTGGATATAATATATAAATCACAGTGGACCCCACAGAGTTTACAAGTTACTCACCACACAATCCGCTTCCATCCAGGCTAGGAGGTAGTGTTGTTTGAAGATACATTGTACCAATACCAAAACCAGTCCAATCAATAGGTAGGGCCCACAGTTGCATTGGATATGGACCTTTTGTTCCTTTTTCTCCTCAAATCAAGGGCCAATTCCTTGCAACAATGCCAATTTTCTACAACCTGTGTATAGGTAGACATAGTAACAAAACTTCCATAGGACATGGTGTGTGATATCCCTCCATCCATCGTTTCGGCAGCTCATGTTAGAGAGGAAAGCCCAAAAATCAGATCCATCCAAATTTCAATTGGACCACACCGAAGTGGGAATGGGAATATCCACCATTGAAATTGTTAACCCATCGTAGTTGAATTCAACGGTTGGAATGCCACTAAGTGTCGATATTACTATATGAAATATTAAGAAAAGATACTTTCAGATCAAAGGAAGGAAATTGTTTAGATCAAGAGCGGCTTATTTAGAGACATGTGTCACACACCAAGTACTCCAAAATGTCCACGAATTACGCATTACATAAACACTAGAGATGATCATTCTTCTAATGAAACGTCGTTAAAAGTTATTGGCAGCACATATGCAATGCTCGTAGAAGATTGCATAACCCAACCAAAATGTAAGATGGTGATGTGATGACATTGGCCACATATGATTGGGCATGCATGCACATCTAAAAACTAATCAGTGGTGCGGAGAGAAAATATAAGTGGTCGGGAATTAGAATTACAGTAGGCCAAGATTGATAGCGCAATCCAAGGAGCTCATACACAAGGCCACCGTCTATCAAGTCTACTCATGGCGTGTTTGATTTTCTAAACATTTGGTAAATAAACTGCAAGTGAGTAATAATTATTTCACTTGATAATGGTAAGTATCAGCATTGTTATTGATGTTTGATTTGACACTTACTTTTTTTTTTTAGCTTTAAACTTGAGGACATCCTGAAATATATGTGGGGCCCTCCATGATATATGTGTCTTATCCACACCATCCATCTATTATGCCAGCTAAGTTTAGGGCTTGACAAAAACAATGAGGGTGATACAAATCTCAAGTGGGCCACACCACAAAATTTAGGAAATCAAATATCTACCATTAAAAACATATTGGTGCCACTGTTTCCTTCAATGAGAGCCACCTGAATGTTGGATCAGGATCAGCTTTTGGCTCATGCCTTAAAATGTAACACTAAAATTGATGGACGGTTCAGATATATCATATATATCATGGTGGGGCACAAAAATTTAAACCAGTCTTTTTGACTCAGTTTTCAAGACAAAAATGCAAATGCATTTTCAAACGCATGAAGTTGTAATAATTACTATTTCCCGTGATTTGGAAAATCAAACAGGTCCTAAAAGTAGCAGAAAACAAAGAGTTGCATACCTTTACCAATCTGAACACAAATATGTCATTCAACACAACGTTGCTTATCTTATTCTAGCTTAGTTTAGCATATATACTTTTGCTTATCACAATGATGCAGTAATTCTAAATCGATTAGTATAGCTTAGGTTTAGTTTCCATCTTCTTCTGTCTAGCACATTGTTGTAATAAGTTTGGATTAGTTTAGCTTTTTGTCCACGACCTTGTTGTTATATCACAAATCCCTAAATTCTTAATTATCAATTAACATGATGAGTTGGCCAAACCACAACTGGATAAGTTTAAATGATTGTGAACCATTAATAGTCGCTTTGCTCTTTCAAATTGTCGTTGGTAATCTTATTTCTCTACTTTCTTTTATTTACATACTGATTGCATTACATTCCTCGTAAATTCAATAAAAATCAGCACTTGGCCTTATTTCTCGTTTTTTTTAAATATTGCATTGTTGTTAACAATACATGCCTATTTGATTATCCAATTACAATGATAAATAGTTGTAAATGAGTTATGATTATTTACTTTTATAATTGTGTGGTAACATCACTTTCATTTGAATATAATAATGATTTTACTACCTTGTTTGTTTCACCCAAAATTAATAGTAAAAATGGTAGGTTTATAATGTTAAAATATAATGATTATATTTTACTTTACCTCTTTCCTCTACAAGTGTAATTGATTCTCAATATACAAGTCGTAATTTATATTTACACGGATAACTAGAAATGTCAATGATAACTCATTTACCTTATATTTCATGTGAAATTGAAAATTCAAATAGGCCCTACAAGTTACCATCATTGTAATAAAAAGTCATTGCTTCCTTAAAAAAAAAAAAAATAATAAAAATAAAATTAAAAACTCGTCTTAAATACTAATCCTCTCCTTCATGCAATGGTTGGATAAACGGTCGATCTTCTCAAATCTAGTCTTACTCCGTCTATTTCAACACCTTAGGTCACAGGGTGTTTGGTTCGATTCAGTTCATTTTTGACTGTGGCACACCCAACACATACATATAAGCAACACGTGCAATCAATTCTTGGCCAAACACCATTAATCATGTTGCCATATGTCCAAATTGAAGCTAATAGAAACATTTTGGGTCCCACCATGATTTTAGATACCATTAAAAGTCGGCCAGAATGAGTAAGCCTGCAGCTACATTCGATGATCTAAATGATTTTTTTAACCTTCACAAAAGTCGATGATGAACGGCACAAGTCTAGTGTTTTGCTTAGCCATTGTGAGAGCAGTTAACGAGCTATAAGGAATAAATTGCATTGAGATGAGAGAGGAGTGAAAGAAAGAGGGAATAGAGACAGGGACAATAAGGAATGCTAGAGAGAGAGAGAGAGTACAGTTAACATTCCTAAAATCACTTATTAGAAAATGACTGCATTTTTAGAAGCAGGTTGAAGAACATCTAAAAAGATGTTTTGATATTGGTCGTCCCTCAGGTGGTGGGCCCACTTTTTGATCAGTCAACTACGAAAGTGACTCATCGATCGATAGCTGAATATTGTTGACTAATGGGGCCAAATAATTGCTGGCGCCCACAGAACTAACTTTCTCACCTCTCATGTTGTTGATTAGTCACAATCTCCAAGCTTGATTGGTGGGTCGAGGAATGCTCTCATCTGCTTAATATCCACCCTTCAATCATCTGATTTTAATAGAAGCTTCTCATACTGTATTTGCTGCAGGCGTTTTTACATGGAAAGATTCCTCTCTCGTACAGTGACGTGATTGAGACCGTGTGAATCGGTCACCATCGTGTGAAATGCATCCATTGGGGTCTACAAGTGGGGCCCACCACCAGTTCTGGGTTTCCTCCGATTGATTGATAGGTAACGATCGGACTATTATCCAACGGTCATGAGAAGATTTGAGCATGTGCTAACAACATCCACCACGTCCAATAGGTTGGCCCCACCATGAGAATCATTTTGTGAAAAATTCAGGACCATTGACTCATCAGGTGGGCCACACTGTAGAAAATAATGTATAGCATATGATAAATGACAAAACGATATATAGCGTGGTCCTCATGACGAGTCATAACCATTCTGTGATGGGTCTTACAAATAGATGGATCAAATTGTCTAGTGGACCTATTTTATGTGAATGATCTTGAGAGTCCACATTAAAGGCTACATCACTGTGATGTTTGTATGGTAACCCATGAAATGTACGGTGGACCTAATGGACGGTCCAGATCAATGAATTGGACTATCTAAGTGTCCTTATTGCAACTAAGAGGACTATAACTAAATAGTAATACAGCATGTCTCATTAAATATATCCTTAAAATTACTTAGTGCTGGTTTGGTTGTTTGGAAATGGTACGGGTGCATTCTTAGTATGCAGGACCAAAAGAAGGGCAAGTAGATGTGAAGTAGTCTGTTAGATCCAAGCCAATCCTACATAGGGCATAATGTAATTGGGACCAGGTGCATCCAATTCAAAAAAAATCATTATGAATAAGGAGACATTATCATTTCAATTGTGAACGGTAAAATTGCTATAACTTTTGATCTAGGTATCATTACAAGATGCACCACCTATCATTCTTCATATAGCAAGTTATCTGGGTCAACCATCCTACATGGCAGGCTGCATCCATACTTTTTTCACAAGAAAATGTACACTTTCAATTCAAAATCAAGATATATATATATATATATATATATATATATATATATTATATATATATATATATATATATATATATATATATAATTTTTAGTAATTCCGGGTTTTGTTATGTTTCTTTATTTTTAAAGTTTTAGATTTTCATTTTTTATAGAGATTGATAGTAATAATACCAGGAATCATCGAGTATAGTTAATTTAAAATTTGCTATTTTTGAAAAAACTTATTATTTCGAATAAGTTATATTTTAATTGAATTAGGACTTTTATTGAGATTATAATTTAGCTATTTTTGATAGTTATGAATTAGGGTTTAAAATTTTTTTTTTTTCTTTATTAGTGTTATAATTGAGAAATTATACTCATTACACATTATCAATAAAAATATTCAAATTTTTCCTTATTATTTTTTGTGGATTCAAGAACTATATTGTATATTCAAGGTTCTACTTACTTGAAGAACAAGGTAATCTTCCTTCACTTTTTCATGCTCTTTCTTAGGTTAGGTTACCACTTGAAAATAAGTTAACCTTGTTTTGTTTAGTCATAATTACTCTTTAGAGATACTAGTTTTTAAGGATTTTTATGAAAAACATCCTCAAAAACTTAAATTATGAAAAAAGGCCTAGACTATTTAGAATTGTTGAAAGATGCGGACAAAGTAAATTAAAGAAAATGCCATTTCATTTATTTTATGATAGGGCCTATTTAATTTATTGTAATTACTTATAATTTGACTGAAATTAGAATTTATTACTTACAATGGTAAAATGGGTAAGAAGTCACATGGGAGATGTTGACGTCTTATCCAACTTCCCCCGAAAGTGAGATTCACCAGGTATATGTGGCAAGACTGTATAGGTTGTATGTGTTTTATCCACACCGTCTAATCATTTTTCCCATATCATTTTAATGCAAAAGCCTAAAATGATGCTAATTCAAAGCTAAAGTGGACCACACCATAAGAAGCAGTGGTAATAATGATGCCCATTAGAGGTGCTCCTATATTTATGCGTAGAATTGTGTGTTTCTTTCACCATTAGAGGTACTATTATTTATAGTTGAAAAGGGACGGTGGCATAAAGGAAAATCTCCATATTCAGTAATTGCGTGTTGTAGAAGGATTTGTATCCCGAGCATATCGTGAATATCTATTGAGATCTTCGACTAAGATTTCGAATAGATCCATGTTGCAGTTATTTTCAAAGATCTTCGGCTGAGATGCCAAACAGATCCCTTCGATAAGATCTGAGCAGTCGGAACCAGTTGAAATACATAATAGGAGGTCGAGGTCGAGAATTCGATGTGACTCACATAGCCATCCTAAGGAATAATCTTCCAACTTGGATTCTTCAGTGAGTCATGGTCAAGTTTTCTCTTAGCATTTAGCATATTACCGACCTACCGACCTGCCCATGAGAGTTTTGTCCGAGCACTGAGGCCGAGTTTCCTTCCTTGGTGGAAATAAAATGAAGTCAGGGATGACCATCCTCTTCATTTTATCGTACGATGTAGGGCTTCCCTGAGTATAGAAGCTCGGAGTCTTGTCCCATATAGAATCATACCTCGGGAATTTTTACGAAGAGATAATTCTAGCAACAGCTCCAAAATGGAGGGGACCGTGGTAGGGCTCGGCATCTGACGGAAGCAGAGACACTTCATCTTCTGATGATCAGGCTTAGGGAATATGCGATTTTCCCAATAGTGGATTATAGTTCTGATCATTGAGAAGCTCCTTGGTCACATCTGACACTGGCTGATCACACGACAGGCAAAGATGTCCAAGCTGACTCCTTCTCCTTGGTTAGTCCATTTTTACACATAATAACACCCATTACATACTATCAATAAAAATATTCAAAATTTTCTTTATTATTTTCTGTGGATTCAAGAACCATATTGTGGATTAAAGGTTCCACTTGAGGAAGAAGGTAATCTTCCTACATTTCTTGCATCAAGTTGCCACTTAAAAATAATTTAATCTTGTTTTGTTTAGTCATTATTACTCTTTATAGATACTAGTTTTTAAGTATTTTTATGAAAAACATCCTCAAAAACTTAAATTATGAAAAGAGACCTAGACTATTTAGAATTGTTGAAAGACGCAGACGGTGTAGTTAAAGAAAATGTCCTTTCATTTATTTTATTATAAAGCCTATTTAACTTATTATAATTACTTATAATTTAACCGAAATTAGAATTTATTACTTATTACAACGGTAAAATGGGTAGAAAGTCACGTGGGAGATGTTGACATCTTTTCCAACTTCCCCTGAAAGTGAGATTCACATAGTATACTTGACAAGACTCTACAGGCTGTATGTGTTTTATCCACACCACTATTCATTTTTCTATATCATTTTAATGCAAGAGCTCAAAATGATGCAGATTCAAAGCTTAAGTGCACCACACCATCAGAAGCAGTGGCAATAATGATACCCACGGTTGAAACTTACATAGGGCCATCATGATGTTTATTTGAGATCCAACCTGTTCATAAGGTCACAAAGACATGGATAAAAGGAAAACACAAATATTAGCTTGATCCTAAACTTTTATAAACCTCAAGAAGTTTTCAATGGTAGGCATTCAATCATAACTGGTTTTTTTTTTCTGTGGTGTGTTCTATTTATGCTTTGGATTAGCCTCAAAAGATCCGAAAAGATAAATGGACGGCATGGATTTTACACTTATGTTATGATGAAGCCCACATATTTTTGGCTTGGAAACACCAGCTATGCTTGTGAAATTCGGGTTCTTTTTCAAACAAGTTTTTTTTAATTTAAAAAAAAAAAAAATTAATTACATTTTTACCTTAAAAGAAAAGTGCCAAAGCTAAGTATTGTGGGTTCATGTGATGTGTTTACCACATCACCTGTCAAACAGGTGGACTCCACCCTGATTATCATATGACTAAAAAAGGGTGGGAGCAATCATCAGGTCAGCCAAAACACCGACCCCACAAAGTTCTATCGTACCACTTTAAAAAATAATAATAATAATAAATAACACGGGGCATTTTGGTCATTATGACACTTGTCCATCTGGTCAGGGATCCCTTCAAAATAATAGAGCCTTTGTTTTTTATAATTTTAAGTTTTTAGGTTTTAGGATTTTATTTTATTTTTTGTTATTAGAAATTGTCAGTTTTTTTTTTTTTTTTTTCTTATTTTTAGGGTTAGCTTGTTAGCTTGTTATTTTTCTTATAAGATCTTACCCTCGTGGGGTCCACCTTAGTCTATGTATGTCGTCCAGCTGATCTAACATTGTCTTCACTTTATAAAACGAATGCCCCAAAAATCATGCCAATCTAAGCATTAAGTGGACCACCACGTGAATTTCAATGTCTTTAGGTGGTTGTTGCTGGATTGCTATGATTTATTCTCATGATGGTGAACCCTATTGGGGGAATAGGATTTCAAACATACATAGCGACAAACCCCACATGCAGAAAGTTACACCTTTTAGCCTTTTTTTAAAATTCTTTTTATTATTATTATTATTCTTTTTATTTTTTTATTTTTTTCAAAGGATCTTGGTATATATCACAAAAACAGAAGGGGATTTACAAAGCTTTCGGTGGGCATGACAAAATGGCTGATGCCTCACTGAAGCCTCACCTATTGTGTAGTTACACCTTTTAGCTTCAACCAGTTGCATGTAAGTCCTTTCCTATTTTAATCCCTACCAAAAATTGATCGAATTCATAATCAAAATTAATAAAGTTTGCCTGACTTAGAAGATAGCTTGACCCAAATTCCAATCTAAGGTGCCCAACCCAATCTGATCAACCTGACCCAAATACATGTGATTATTCCTAACATGAATTTGCTCCACCAAAACCCAGTTTAATTTTAAATTGGATTGGCATTTTCCAACCCAAACAAGATCAAAGGACCCAAGGAGGCTAGATAGCCTTATGACGAGTCATCAAGATGGGCCCCACATGTAGAAAGTGACAGCTTTCATATACAACCAGTTGCATGTGAGACCTTCTCTATTTTAATCTCTACCAAAAATTGATCGCATTCATAATCACAATTAATAAAGTCCACTTGACCTAGAAGCCGGCTTGACCTGAATTCCAACCCAAGGCGCCGAGCCAAAGGTAACCCAAATTGCTCTGTGGACCCAACCACTGACTTGCCCCAATTATAAAGGAAGCCTGAGCTTGCTCAACCCGTACCCAGCTCAATTTTAAATTGGGTTGGCATTTTCCAACCGAAACACGATCGGAGGACCTGAAGATACTAGATCACCTTATGATGAGTCATCAAGATGGGCCCCACATGCAGAAAGTGACAACTTTCATATACAACCAATTGCATGTGAGACCTCTATTTTAATCTCTACCAAAAATTGATCGCATTCATAATCACAATTAATAAAATCCACTTGACTTAGAAGCCGGCTCGACTTAAACTCCAACCTGAGGTGTCAAACCAAAGGTAATCCAAATTGCTCTGTACTCGACCCAACCACCGACTTGCCCCAATTAAAGGAAACCTAAACTTGCTCAACCCAAACCCAATTCAATTTTGAATAGGGTTGGCATTTTCCAACCTGAACACGATGGAGGAGACTAGATGGCCTTATGACGAGTCATCAAAATGGGCCCCACATGCAGAAAGTGACAGCTTTCATATACAACCAGTTACATGTGAGACCTTCTCTATTTTAATCTCTACCAAAAATCGATCACATTCATAATCACAATTAATAAAATCCACTTGACCTAGAAGCCGGCTCGACCTGAATTCCAACCTGAGGTGCCCAACCAAAGCTAATCCAAATTGCTCTGTGCTCAACCCAACTTACTCAACCCGAACCCAACTCAATTTTAAATTAGGTTGGCATTTTCCAACCCGAACACGACCCAAGAACCCGAGAACACTAGAATGGCTCACTACGAGTCGTCATAGATTGTTCATTACACTAAGATCCAACCATCGGATGGCTTTCTAACTTTAAAATGTCATCATCATGTCGAGATCCTTGATTTGGTGTGCTTTCTTGGAAGAATTTGACAAGTGGTCCCATAATTGCAAAATCCAACCGTTGGATCGTGATGTGTCTTGTCTAAGAAATTTTTCGGGCCACCAATGTCCATTTATAGCATGGTGCATGCACTTTGTAAACCATCATTGCTATTTTTTAGATATGATTGGGCAATACGCAACAGGACCACCAATGCCCATAAATGGATATTAAGGAAGTGTCTCATACCATATTCGCTGTAGGGTTACACGCCAAGCAACCTTGTCAATTTTGTTTTGGGCTCGTTTGGTTGCACTAAATATCATGAAATTGAAATTGTTGCAACCAAACACACCATTTACTATTAGTGAAAAAAAAAAAAAAAAAAAAAAACCTCCTTGTATTTCACACTTGTATAGCTTTTTGATGAAGATGGCTCATTATTTAGGTGTAGTCAACATCATGTTTAGAACCAAGCATTTTAGAAAATGTGGTCCCTACCATTGGAAACCTCTTCCATTTTGTATGATCCAATTCATTGGATGGTTTAAAAGAATCCATATCATGTGAAAATTATATTCTATCAATGTTTTGTCAAAATCACTTCACATAGCAATCCCATTCACCCCCTTATGGAGTTGGACTTGGATTCGGTAGTGACCCTTCCAGCACCGAGGTTGATGCTAGACAAGCTCTGTGGGCCCCACCATGATGTATGTGTTTTGTCCATGCTGTCCATCAATTTTCAGCTCATTTAAGGGCATGAGCCAAAAAATGAGATGAACCTAGGGTTGTAAATGGTCAGGTTTGAAGTGGGTTTAGCCAAAAGTAGATCCGCTCATTTACTAAATAAGTTTGGGTTCAAATTTAAACTCAGATCCTTTAAGTAAATGGTTGGGTCTAGGTTGGATTTAAGTCAACTCTATCAAACTCATTTATAAATAGGTTTGAATTTGGTAGAGGGAGATCCACCCATACCCCTTTATAAATGGGTCGGATCTAACGCGTCTGATTAAGGGATATTTACACCTTAAACCAAACTCACTTATAAATGTGGTCTAACAAATCTCACCGATCAGTATCTTAGTGCAAAAACTTCCTGCAAAACCCTTTCACATGCAATCCGCATACAATCTAATTCACTATTCTCATTATCTTCTGCGTGTCGATTAGCATTCTTCGATGCCCCGTATTATCAGTCGAACATGGGGGTGAATTTCTCATTTTTTCCATATTACTTATTTAGGTATGCAAACATTTTTACCGAGTTTACCGGGTGTGGACGGGTCCGAGTTTGAATGGATCCCTTGCAATATAAACGAAACCCGCCCATTTACTAAATGGGTTCAGGTCGGTTCAGGCCTAATATAAAGGAAACCAAATCCAGACCCGTTTAACAATTGGGTCTGTTATTGGACTCAGACCCGTACCATTTAACAAACGCCACGGGTCGGGTCACGGTCAGGTCTAAGTAGGTCATATCCAGGTACCCCCATCAGGTCTGTTGGCTCCTTTATAGCCCTTGATAGACCAACATGATAGGAAAATAGTGTCAATTGAACATCTACCATTAAAAACTTCTTAAGGCCCTTTGTAATAGTTATTTGCCATCCAAGCTTTTGATAAGGTCACACAATCCTGGATGAAGAGAAAATACAAATAATTGCTTGATCCAAAACTTTTGCATCCTCCAAAATGTTTTGGGCGATAAGTATTCAATCCCCACAGTTTCTTATAATGTGGTCCACCTTATCATATCCTAAAATAAGATTTGGATTTGCCTCACTTTTTTCTCTCCTATCCTAAAATAAGCTGGAAAAAAAAGATGGATAACCTGGATAAAACACGTATCATGGTGAGCCCATGGAGCTTTGACATCAGCTAGCTAGCCAAACTGCATCCCGGCCCAATTGAGCTGATGGCTTGTAAGTACTAGTTTTGGACAGTACTTCAAACCATGTTCTCTGGCATTGATTAGTCTAATGGACCGGATAACCCGCCTATATGGTCCAATTTTAGACCTTGGCTCCCATTTATTTACTGAGTTGGATTTGTGTTAACCTTAATACAACCCCAGTCCAACCATTACCAAATACTATTCATCACTAGCGGCTAGGTTCCCCAAGTAGTTATGCTAAGCCTATTTAAGTGGGGCACACATTGATGTTTGTGAGAAATTCACTCTGTTCATCTATTTTGGGATATCATTTTAGTACACAGTAACAAAAAAATTAGGCAGAAAAACAATGGGTACTGAACGACCGTCATTGAAACATTCATACAGCCGCAAAAGTACCACAGACTCAGGCCGTAGTGAGATTTCACCACCCATGGCTACTCGAACCCTTGGCAGGTGTTGAAACTCCTAAGAGTCTACCACTGCAGCAAGAGCAAGGACCCGACGCCAAGAAGGTTACAACAATAGACATTTCTATATGGACTTTCCCTCTATGGCCTACTAAAGTTTCGTATTCACCTAATTTTTTATCTCATATTCTAAAATAGTCGACAAAACAGATGAATGAAGTAGATTTCTAACCAACATCACAGTGGACCCCACCTGACTTCCAGCGTTGGAAAGCCTTTGGCAGGAGATCCACTTCACTGGGGTTAGGTACAACACACAAACCATCCGTCCGTAGATACCAGTATGTAAGTTGCCTGCCCCGAGAATTATTTGGTTCCATCAGTCAAGTGGGCCACAAGTACATGAACGGCCACCTTTTTTCCTCCTTTCCAAGCTCTACCTGATGAATGACTTAGATCTTTTTACCTGTCCTCATTGCCGGCATGCATGGTGGTGTGTGCACCATATAGATTCAGTGGATAGAGAGAATCTGAAGCATCTGATTCCTTGATCGATATGCTAATATGTGATTGGGCTGTTTGCTGCCGTTAGAAGTGCTATCAGGAAAGCTTGCTTGAAAGGGAAGTGGATTGCGTCCTACCCGACTTGAAACTATCAAGGTCCAATCAGATCTGTGTGAGGGCCCACCTTAATGTATCTGTTTATCCGTTCTATTTATTCCTTTTCTCATATCATTTTAATATATGGGCCCAAAAATAAAATAGATCTGATGGTAAGTGCACCCCATTGGGTTGCATTAAATGCAAGATTCATCTCTGATGTGGTATAGTAGAGCGTCGGATCTGTCCTTTTTTCTTTTTAACATATTAGCATGATCTTAAAAAAGGATGGACGGTGTGGATTAACAGATACATAACAGTAGTCTCCACACAGATTTAGCCAGACCTGGCTAGGTCCGATCGAGGTCGGACGCAATCAACTTCTGCTTGAAAGGTGCCGTCTCTATCAGACTGCACCAGGTGGTCCAATCAAATGTTTCTGCAGTTTTTGGTGGCACCCGGATCCACTGAATCCGCCACCTGAAACGGATTGGCTACTGACCCTGCCTCTAGCCAATGGCTAGGGGTTGGTGGTCGGTGCTCAGTGGGCCCCACCATAATGTATGTGTTTCATCCATGCCGTCCACCAATTCTTCCACATCATTTTTACCGTATAATACCAAAAATGAGGTTGATCGAAATCTAAAGTGGACCATACCGTATCGATTAAACGCCCACCATTAAAAACTTCTTGGGGTCATAAAAGTTTCGTATCAAGCTGATATATTTTCTTTTCCCTTCATCCAAATCTGTATGACCCAATCAACAGGTTAGATGTCAAATAAACATTACAGTGGACCCTGGGAGGTTTTTAATGGTGGACATTCAATCACTATTGTTTTCTCATGGTGTGGTCCACATGAGATTTAAATATACCTCATTTTTAATATCTAAGCCTAAAATTATTTTTCAAAATGGATGGATAGCATTGGATTAAAAAACATACATCATGGTGGTGTCGACATAGCACCAACCACTAGCCACCTGGCTGGTGGTATCCTTACTAGCCAAACCGGACTCAGATCCAGACCGGGGCTCCATGGACCCACTGTGATGTATGCGTTTTATCATACTTTCCAATCAATTTTCCAGACCATTTTAGGATATGAACACGAAATTAAGGTGGATTCAAGGCTCAAGTGGACCACACTTTAGCCATTCAACGGTCGCCGTTAAAAAATTCTTGAGAGCTGTAAAACTTTTGATTTAGCTGATATTTGCGTTTAGTCCTTATGACCAGGATGGAAAATAAACATCACTGTCGGCTCTAGGAACGCTTCATCGGTGGGCATCATCATCACCATTGTTTCCTATGGTGTGGTCTACTTGAGAGTTGGATCTACTTCTTTTTCAAGATCATTACTTTAAAATGACCAGTCAAATGAATGGATGGTGTGGATAAAACATACATATCACGGTGGGCTTCACAGAGTCCCTGTTAGGACCGACTCCGGCTCCGCACGTCACGACGCAATCCGTGTCGCAGCACTTCTCAAAAGAAAAAATTAGCACTGTAGATGAGTCCGCACATGGCGCATATTTTTCACAGCCTGGGAACTTATCTCATCAAAGGTGATTTTTAAGCTACGAACGTTAATTTTTTTAATGAAAATATCCCTGTCTCTTAGGGTGAAGTAGCTGAAAAAAACATGTATTTTCAACTGTCCAAATTCATTCCTACAAACATAGATCTACTTTAGTGCTTAAATGTATTTTTGAGTCCAATGAAAAAATGTGGATAGTACGTTTAGGGGTGCACACGGTTCGGTTTGGTCCGGTTCTGGGGTGAAACCGAAACCGAACCGTTCCTAACGGTTCTAGGAAATTCGGAACCGGAGCCGGACCGTTGGCACCCTAGAATTGAACCGGAACCGAACCGTTAAAACCAGTTCGGTTCCAGATCGGTTCCACAGTTCTGGGCTTGTTATAATCCAGCCCAATTGCAAGCCCATGTCCATCCATGTTCTAGTCCATTTGATGAATGGTTTAAATATTGTATAAGGTGTGCAAAAATACATTTATAAAAATAATTATTCTAGAGAAAATAATTATAAAGTGTGCAAAAATACATCGGTTCGGTTTGAGGTTCGGTTCAACGGTTCGGTTCTACAGATCGGATCCACGGTTTGGTTCTACGGATCGGTTCACGATTCGGTTCTACATACCCCAAACCGAGAACCGAATCGATGTCACCGGTTCTTTGCTTTTTGGAACCAGAACCAAATCCGATGCACTCTAGAACCGGACCAAACCGGACCGTTTGGTCGGTTTCGGTCCGGTTCCACGGTTCTACCGGTTAAATGTACACCCCTAAGTACATTGGGTCTATTGGACGCAAAATCAAACGGGTATTGCTGTTCAAGAAAACCTTGATACTCTGGAGATTACGATGGATGGTACACAGGCACTTAAAAATATCAAAAGTGCTACATTACTAATTCAAAATAAATAATGAGCCCCAGTCAATTTGTAAAATGAATCAAATAATAGCTTTATTTGATTCCCTGACTATCAGATTAATGGACATTTATTGGACGGTTAAAAATAATAATAATAAAAAAATCTAAGGTCCTGTTTCAACAAAAAAGTGTCAACGAATCAGAGGTTAGGGTCTCTTAAATAATCTAAATTTTTTATTTTTAGTTAGAAATATTTCTTTCCACAATTTAATCGACTTAATTTCAATAAATAAAGTCCGCGTATCATCATATTACTCTGCCAGAGTATCAAGTGATTTTACGTTGAGAAGTACCATACTAACTCCCGCGATAACTAGATCTAATTGGCGTATCGGGATACATCACACTAAATTTGGAGAATCTATCGACACTTTTCAAAAGTATTATAATTTTATCTGATTCTCGACCGCAGAATGTGTATAGTGTCTGTCCTGAGCTTCTCAATCTGAAGAAATGGATCCCATATTCAGTGATCAAGACCGTTCATCCGGTGGGCCCCAATTCAGATGGATTATATAAAATCATTTACTTAATATGAAAATCGTTACCGTTCGTTCGTACCCTCAAAATATTTATGGGTAGGGTCGTTAGCATCGTTCCCGAAGCTTTGTACGGGCAGATTGCGTGGGAAACGGATTGGCTACTCCCCTGACACCAGCTCCGTGGCTGGTGTTCGGTGCTCTGTGGGCCCTACCATGATGTATGTGTTTCATCCATTTTTAAAAATAATTTTATTGCTTGATCCCAAAAATGAGAGGGATATAAATCTAAGGTGGACCAGACCACATGAAAAAGTGATTGGATATCATCCATTAAAATCCTCCTATGGCCCACTATACTTTTTATTTGACATCCAATCTGTTGATTAGGTCACATAGGCCCAGATGAAGAGAAAAAACAAATATCATATTGATCCACAACTTTTATGGCCCCCAAAATGTTTTTAATGGTCAACCCTCATTCAACACCGTTTCCTGTAATGTGGTCCACTTGAGATTTGGATATACCTCATTTTTGTACTTATGTCTTAAAATGATCCGGAAAAACAGATGGATGGCGTGGATGAAACACATACATCATAGTATGGCCCACATAGCGCCGAACACCAGCCATTGGCTGGTGTCAGGGGGAGTAGCCAATCCGTTCCCGATTGCGTCCAGCACCCGCCATCGACAAACAGCCATATGAGCGTCTCATACGTGCATGAACCTATGGCGAAAAAAGTAAAAATTCCGTAAAGCGATTGCGTAGTGCGTACTGAGTAACACAGTACCCTTAGCGTACTGAGTAAACTCTGTGGGGTCCCCCGTTATTTATTTATTTTATCCACTCCGTTCATCCATATTAAAAGATAATTTTAGGGCTTAATACAAAAAATGAATTATATAGAAAGCTTAAGTGGACCACATCACAGAAAACAGTGTGATTGAACCTCTACAATTGAAAATTTCTTGCAGGCCACAGAAGTTTTGGATCAAGCTGATGTTTGTGGTTTCTCTTCATCCATGTCTTTATGATCTTATGAACAGTTTGGATGACAAATAAACATTACTTTAGGCCTTAGGAAGGTTTCAACAGTGGAAATCATCATTCCACACTTTCCCCGTGGAATGGTCCACTTAAGCTTGGATTTACTTCAATTTTGGGAAGAACTCTTAAAATTAGTAGAAAAAATGGATGGACGGTGTGGATAAACCACATACATTTACAGTGGGCCTAACTGAGCTTCTCATTACGATAAAAGCGTACTGAGTAACTCAGTACCTTACATCCACACCGTATCTCCACTCTTAAAAACTTCATGGGGTAAACTACCATCCAAACTTTTTTTTTTTTCTTTTTTTTTTTCTTTTTTGTTCATAACACACGCACACACACCGCACACACTCACGCTGGTAGAATGTAACAGCCCATGCCCACACTATATGATATTGTCCGATTTGGGCACAACCCGCACAGTTTTGTTCTTGGGATCGCCTCAAAAGGCCTTATACAGTATAGGGTAATAACTTTACATATAACCACCACAACTTCAGACGGCACTTTCGATGTGGGACAAAGCTTCACCTTCACTGTGTGCATAGTAGCCTACCAGCCATCTTGGGGCCCGCCCACATGTGACCACAGTGACAGAGCGTCACATGGAATTTCACCACCTATGTGTACTCGAACCCTTGATCGGGAGTTGAAACTCCTGGGAGTCTACCACCCGGGCAAGAGTAAGAACCCTACCATCCAACCTGTTGATAAGGTCACGAATACTTAAATTAAGAGGCACACCTTTAATTACTTTGCAAGGCTATGGAATGTCTATTTGCCATTCAAAATATTAGTAATGTCATAAAAACTTGAATGAAGAGATCACACCATTAAAAACTTAATGATGTTATTAGAACATATTGATAAGTTCACAAAGACCTATGAAGAGACCATACAAATATCGACTTAATCCAAAACTTATAGCCTACAAAATGTTTTTTTATTCACTATTTGTGGTATTAAAAGTTTTTGGATCTCTTTCATTTTTAGGACCATATCTTAAAATAATTTTTCAAAACGGAACATACATTATAGTAGGCCCCATAGTCATGGATCCCACCGAAGCTGTGTTCCTTTTTCATGGATGCCCATTGCTTGGACGGTTTCAATCCAACTAATACATGAGCCCACATTGATGTTTGTGTATTATCTAAGTTATTGATTCATCTTATTAAATTATTTTTAAGTGTGAGCTAAAAATTTAAATAGATTAAAGGCTCAAGTGGATCACACCATAAGGATTGAACACCCACCGATAAAGTCCCGGGATATAAGAATCCCATTGGACGTCCAACTGGACACCGCCATCATTACCTTAAAACCCATCTCATCCCTCCTAATCCCATGGGATCGTTCCAGCCAAACACGCCCTCAAAGTTTTAATTAAGTTGATATTTGTATTTTCTTTTATCTTGGTGTGCAGGACCTTACCAATAGGTTTGTTGGCATATCAACATCAAGTGGGCCTTAAAATGATCATAGAAGGTGGTCACTATTATTGTGGATACTTCATGTGGTACGGTGACTTGAGCCCTAAATTTATATTACTTTTGAGCTTATATTCTAAAATGATATATCAAAATAAATGAATATTTAAAATTATACCTTTTTTAAGGTGAGGCCCGTAAAGTAGAAGACAGTTGCCTTCACCACCATGTATGTGTTCATCTCTGCATTATATATTAAAAACCTCTTGCATGAAATAGCCATCCAATGTTGTTGACCACGGCTCTCATGCTAGTACATGCCCCATGTGCACCAGCTAAAGCTTTTTCATTACACATCAATCAACTACCTAGCTTTTAAGTTGCTGGTGGGATGCCAATCATCAATATCCAAACCATTTATACTTTTATAAAATTAAGGACAAACCATGGTATAGAAATTATGTGAGTAGGATGAACGCATCCTATCAAGAGTATAGAAAATGAATGATCAAGATTGAATAGAGAAACAAAATATCAACTTTATGGACCTTAATTACTATGTATTGGTGATGATTCACGTGGACCCTTTGATTTAAGAGTTCTAACCATGCAATCTATGGTATCGATTCCCTAGTGGGGCCGGGTGGCTAACAGTGGGGTGTGTACTGAGAGTGGGGTTGTGTACCAACAAGCTAACCCAAAAATAAATAAATAAAGAGTTCTCACCATGCAATCTATGGCCTGTAAAAACAGACGGATAAAATAGTACAGTTGGTAGTCTCTATGGTACCATTGAATGAACGGCTTTAATTAATGATCAGGCATCCATGTGTAAATTAAAAGCTTTGTACATTTTATTAAGCATCCATGGAGGTGGGGATTGTTGATAAAACCAAGATATAAAATTCACATTTTTCAAAAAATGACTAACGATGTGGACGGCCTTGGTTTGCTGCGCGCGCTTGTATATATATATATATATATATATATATATATATATATATATATATGGAAACTTCTCAGAGGTAGAGCTGTGTGGGCCTCACCATGATGTGTGTGGAACATCAACACCGTGCATTTGATAGGTCTCCTTCAAATTATGGGATGTCCCAAAAATCAGTTGTATAAGGAACTTAGGTGAGCTATACCATCTAAAATTATGTGAGGAAATGCCTAAAATATATAAAATCACTTGTTGGGGCTCACCTGATATTTGGATGTGTCTAAAACTTGGTTTAACCCCTCATCCAAGTAGGACACACATAATGGATGGGCTGAATTTGTGGACCATGTCTTGGTGGGACTAATAAATGATTTTGAATGGTTTAATGGGAGGTAACCCCTCTCAACTTTTGTATGTGGTGTGGCCCACAAAAGTCTTGGATTGACCTGATTTTTAAGCCCGAGACCCGCCATGGAATGGTTCATCTAACTGATGGTATTGATATTCGACACGCATTATGATGGGCTCACATAGCTCAACCCCAGGGGAAGTTCCCACTTCGTGGACCCGCATAGAACCTTTGATATATATATATATATATATATATATATATATATATATATATATATATATATATATATATATATATATATATATATATATATATATAGGAAAACGCTCACCTGCGAACCAGTTCGTACGTAATACGTACGAACTTTTTTGAGAACCCATCATATGTGATGTGGATCCAAAATCTGAACCGTTCATGTGAAGCAGCACCTAGTGAAACCCCCCAGGACCAAGTTTTACTTTTATCTAAAACTTTTATACATATCTTCCGTAGCGAAGAGAAATTAAAATCAAAGAAAGAACCTGTTTACATTATTCATGGTCCACCAAAGTTTCGGATCAAAGTAAAAATTCGTACTATGAAGTTTCATGAGGTTCTGCTTCATGTGGACCGTTCAGATTTGCGAGATTCATCACGTATGATGGGTTCTCAAAAAAGTTCGTACATGCTACGTACGAACCAGTTCGCAGGTGAGCGTTTTCCTATATATATATATATATATATATATATAAAAACTTCTCATGAGGTTGAGTTGTGTGGGCCCCACTGTGATGTGTGTCAAACATCTACATCATCAATCAACTCTGCACCCTTTCATGGTGAGCCTGGGGCTTAAAAATCAAGTCAATTTGTGACTTGTGTAGGCCATACCACATATAAAAGTTGAGAGAGGTTACCCTCCATTAAAATATTCATAATCATTTTTTGGGCACACCGAGATGTGGTTCACAAATCCAGCCCAACCAATATGTGTGTCCCACTTGGATGAGGGGTTAGACCAACTTTCAAATACATCCAAATTTCACATGGGCTCCACCAAGTGCTTTTATATGTTTTAGGCATGTCTTCACATGATTTTAAATGGTATGGCTCACCTGAGCGATGTGTACCGTTGATTTTTTGGGATATCCCAAATTTAAAGGGAGATAGCTTTTTTTTTTTTTTTTTTTTTAACACACGCGCACACACCCCACCCACACACACGCACACACCCCACACGCGCACTCCGTGGGATTTCACCACTGGTGGGGTACTCGAACCCTTGACCCGGTGTTGAAACTCCTGGGAGTCTACCACCCGGGTAAGAGTAAGGACCCAAATCTAGAGCCTTAGCTAGTGCAAAGGACCAAATGATCAATGTTTTAAATCTGATGGGCCCCACATTGGATGGATATGATCTATAAATTTAGGAAGTTTTAGGAGGTGGATTGGCTGGTGACCCCTGACCACCCAGTTGGCAAGTGGAAAAGCTATGTGGGCCCCACCATGATGTATGTGTTTTAACGCTTCCTATAGATGGATCTCAGCCGTACATCTCATCCAGTTGAGCTTTGATGTGCCTCATTTTTACCCATGTCCTGAAATGAGATGGGAAAATGGATGTGCGGCGTGGATACATCATGGTGGGCCCATATAGCTTTTCCACCAGCCAACTGGGTGCTGTAGGATCACCAGCCAATCAACGTCCGAATTTTTGGGGGCATGTCCGATCAACGGTGGGGCCGTTTGGATCACTGAAACGAGAACGGATTGGCTACTCCCCTGCCACCAGCCAATGGCGGGTGGTTGGTGCTCTTTGGGCCCCACCATGACGTATGCTTTTCATCCATGCCGTCCATCTATTTTTCCATATCATTTTATGATATGATACCAAAAATGATTTATATCCCAATCTTAAGTGGACCACCTTACAGGAAACAGTGTTGAATGAGCGTTGACCATTAAAAACTTTTTGGGGCTCCATAAAAGTTTTTGATCAAGATTATCTTTGTTTTTTCCCTTCATCTAGGAATTTATGACCTAATCAACAGTTTGGATGTCAAATAAATAGTACAGTAGGACTTAGGCGGATTTTAATGGTGGATATCCGATCACTATTGTTTTCCTTTGGTGTGGTCCAACTGAGATTAGTATCCCACTCAGTTTTTGGATGAAACCATAAAATAATATTTAAATATGGATGAACGGAATGGATGAAACACATACGTCATGGTGGGGCCCACATAGCACCGACCACCAGCGACGGGGCTGGTGGCAGGGGGGGTAGCCAATCCGTTCCTGAAACATGGCTCGACTGCTGCAAGCGGCAAGGCCGAGGAAACTGTGCATATCCGCAATCAACGATCGTAAAATACTAAATCAACTGAGATGTACGATGCTTCGCAGCACACTTGTATAAATGTGACACGTGTCAGATGATCAGTTCATCGTGCAGCTCGTCCGAATAAAATAGAGACGTTTGGTAGCCTCATCTGGCCGGATACTCTGATAACAGAAAATAGACGGTTGGATGAAAAAATCCAGCAACGGTCGTTTCCAAAGCACTTACATCTCCCAATTAAAAAAAAGCTCTACTTGTGTCATCTGATAAATGACCACCATTTTCTATTATTCTGCACAATTCTCTATATTCTTCCTCTGTTTTTAACGGCTCAGATTTCTTATAGGTACGCCATGTCAGCATCTTTACCGCGAAGTGACCTAGTTCACTCACGTGAGCGAGTACAGTTAGAATTCCTCGATCTAATAAAGCTTCTGAGTTCTGACGTTCTGCGTTACAGCTGTCAATTTGCTGCGGTTAAAGAAGTGATTTGATATCTAAAGCCGCTTTATTCAATCACTCACCCTTTTCTTCTGCTTTGGCAATACAATAATATAGCTTTTCTACGGTCATTTTACTAAAAACAGAAAAACTCGGTGTATGGACAAGAATCTCGTCTGTCCGAAAAGTGGGTCCCATCTACAAAAAAGATCTCCATCTTTTTAACGGTTTAGATTGATCAATCCATATATGGTCGATGTATATGCATCCCATGAGTTATGAACGGTAGGGGTTTAACGATAAGACAGAGGCCCGTCATCATCTAACCGTCCATCGTAATGGCCCTGTGATAAATGGCTTCCCGATTTTCAAGACAACATGAGATAGTCCGGATTACCTGTAATTCATGTTTCTTTCTATTTTCTACTATTTACCACCGGCATAGCAAGTTGGTGGAAAAAAAGATCACGTACCTTAACTTTCTATTCAGCAGCTCTTTTTTACTAATATTTTATATTGGTAAAATATCTGATCCGTTAAAAAGGTGGACCAAACTAAAATGGTTATCTATTATAAAAAAAAACAAGCCTATTCACTTACAAGAGGAGCCACAAAATTATTCTGATTAATATTAGGCTGTCCATTGGTTTTGATGTTGTGTCCTGTCGATGAGTGAATTGGCCTGATTTTTTTCTGAATAATCATCATGGTGTGGTCCACCTTTCTCATTAATCAGATACGTTGTATATTTCCCTTATTAAGGAAAAGTAGAGGCTGTATGTGAAAGATCATATACAGGTGCTTGTGATAATTTCTGATTAGATCGGCAGTTATTGACACGTATACTATGAAGAGACGGCTCTAACGAACGCGACTTGCTGCGACCCCGGAACCGGCGATGTGGGTGAGACAGTGATCGTAGGGCCCACATCGATGTAATCATTATATATCCATACCGTCCATCATTTTTTCCAGATGATTTTAGGCCTTGTAAAAAAAACCGAAGAAGAAGAAAATTTAAGGTGGACCACACCACAGGAAACAGTGGTCATTGAACACTCACCATTAAAAACTTCTCAGCATCTACCGTAATTTTTATTTACCATCCAACCCGTTTATAAGGTCAAAAAGTCCCAGATAAAAGGTAAAAACAAATATCATTTTGATCCAAAACTTTTGTGACCTACAAAAGGTTTTTAATGGTCTATAACCACTGTTTCCTGTGGTGTGGTCCATCTGAAATTTTTATATGCTTCATTTTTGGGATGATGGCTTCAAATAAGCTTTTAAAACAGGTGAAAAGCGTGGATTCATATTTCATATATCCGGGTGGGCCCCATACTGTCAGGGTCTTACCCTGGTTTGCAGCAAGTCGTGCTCGGCTATATCGTATCATTCAGATCTTCATATGTTTTAGGGTCATTTGGTAAAAAAGACAGGTGTAAATATCAACTCTATTGTAAACACCTGAAAACAAAAGAGGAGTTATTTGATACTCCAGTCGAGTATGACACTCGATACACAGGCACTCGTAAATTGTACTTATAATTTATATTAACTCACACCAAACCTCATAAATCATAAAATCCACTTTCTATAATTCACGTTCTCAAGATGAAATGATTTTAATAATTCTAACATCTTATATGTGTTTGTTGAAAAATGATCATTGGATACTTTTCTTTTAACCGTCCAATAAATGTCCATCAATCCAATGGTCGGATTATGAAATAAGCTTCATTTAAGGTTAACGAGAGAGATAACTTATGTATGCCAGATATGTAATTTTGAAGTAATCTCTAAATTACGGCGTATCATCCATCACCCTCGTGCAGAGTATAAAAGTTCTGTGTGTATAAAATAGAAAAACAAAAAAAGAGGAAATATTTTAATTATATTTATAATATTAAAATATAAAAATTATCGAGTGGTCTGTGAGTGGAGCTGAGGTGGTGGAGAAAGAATCCAAGCCCCTCTCTTGCATTTTCTCTCATACTTTCACCTCTCTTTTCGATGTGCTGCGCTAATCGCCGTTCGATCCTCCGGCCTGAGATCCATCCCAGCCGTATATCTTTCCCAGCTCGAGCAGACGCCCAGAAGCTCAGAAGCGATGAAAGGTCCGTTGCCGTTCATATCCGATTCAGTCCGTAGCAGCAGGCCTCCTTCCCCCATCTTTGATTTCTTGCAGCTCCTCAAAAACCCTATGTTTCTAGACACGACCTCCTTGCAGAAGCCACGCACGGCAGCTCCAATCGCTGATTGTGTCTAAAACCCTGCGCGGACATGGAAACATCATCAAACCCTTAGATATTGCTGATTGGAAGCTTGGTAGTTGTTGTTCATCTAATCAGCCCTTGGACGGAGATTTCGCGATCTCGATGGAGAATCGGAGTTTCAGCCGGGCGATGAGCTTCGGCATATCGGACGTGGCTCTTGAGTGCGTGATGGCCTACATCGACGATCCCCGCGATCGCGACGCGGTCTCTCTGGTATGCCGGAAGTGGTATAACATCGACGCTTTGACGCGGAAGCATATCACAATCGCCCTATGTTATACGACCACGCCGGCCCGCCTTCGGACGCGGTTCCCCCGCCTTGAGTCGTTGAAATTGAAGGGGAAGCCGCGGGCCGCGATGTTCAATCTCATACCGGAGGATTGGGGAGGGTACGTCGGGCCATGGATTAATGAGATCTCAGAGGCGTTCAATTGCCTTAAATCGCTCCATTTCAGGCGGATGATCGTGCGGGATCATGATCTTGGAGTGCTTGTCCGCTCACGCGGGCATATGCTGCAGGCGCTTCGCCTTGATAAGTGTTCCGGGTTCTCGACAGATGGATTGTTGCAGGTCACCCGATCTTGCAGGTACTCTCTTTCTTTACATGAATGGAGAAAAAAGGAATTAGCTTTCAAGCAATTTATGATTAGTTACTGAATCGTGAGAAATCTGTGTTTTGCTGAATTCTGTATATTGTTATTGTTTTCGAGGGATTAATCTATTTCTGGGCCAAATCCCCCACTGTCTACGGCTTGCTGGAATCCCAAAACAGTTTTTTTCCAATCTTTTTTGGTTCAATCTGTGTAGTCGGTTCTAGTTTTCATAAATTTCAATTTCCATTTATGGGTTGTTGGGATCTATACATGCCATACACAGATGTTGCTGATTGTTAAATATCCGTGTAGAAGAATTAATTGTAACAGATGGATTCATTCTTAAATGAAAGAAGTTGCAGAAATCATCATTATCATCATAATCTAATCCCTATCCCAACTTACCGGGGTTGGCTACATGAATTCTTTTCTGCCTCTCCCAAAGGAGGTGCAGAAATAAGGAACCGGGGTTGGCTACATGAATTCTTTTCTGCCTCTCCCAAAGGAGGTGCAGAAATAAGGAACTTAATTGCTTACGGCTACGTCCCCCCCCCCCCCACACTTTAGCTTCCACATCTCTGAATCTGACTTTTACCTACATATATTGGGCCCAATGTTCTCCCATGATCACCTTGAAATCAATTGTTTTTTGTACATATATAGGCTTTATCAATTTTGAATATAGATACTATGAAGTGTCTATGAACATGATTGTTCAATAGATAAAGCATTGAATATTGTATTAAATGGAATTACATAGTTAAACTATTCATTATCATGCCATACAATTGCTTCCTGAACTCTTTTGATTTGAAAATCTTTTGACTGCCACTTCCCTGCTCCTGCCCTTGAGTTTTCTATTTACCCTTGCTCTGCTCCTCCATCTCAGTGCAGCTATGGTCCCACTAACATCGTCGGAAATGAGAATGGGCCTTGCCTTTTTTGGGCTGATTAAATTCCAAAATACCACCAAAGTGGAGCTTCTGGCCGTTAAAACTGGTAGAGCTATTATCTTAAATAGATTTTCCAGGGCTATTGTTGTCAGGGCCAGTTGGCTAATGTATTGCCTGGATTTCTGGATCCGGTCTACCCCCCTTAGAAGTGCTCACTCATCATTAACGAGATCAAGAATCTCATGGTGGGTTTTCAGATTCTGTATACTAGCAAAGGAAGGTGTCTTGACAGCCTTGTTGTGCTGTGATAGCTTTTATCCATTTCCTTAATGGATATTTTATAATTCTTTTCACCTTTTAATAGAAGTTCCATTACTGATAAAAAAAAAAAATACAGTCTTGATAAACATTCCTCCTGGTTTCTATTTGATATCATTCTAATTTCCAACAATGATGAATGTTTTGATATTGGAAACCCCACCTAAAAATGACGTACAAATCTTTCTCAGGACTGGATAAAGGAGAAGGGTTGTTGTCAGGCTAGTAGCCCTTTGTAGAACTTTGGCCGAGCAATCATGAGAATTCCTGTTTCGAATATGACCAGCCAAACAAGATTCATAAAGTCAACCCCAAGTAGCTGGGACAATGCTATCATGATGAGGACGATCATGACGGCGATGATAGCATGTTAACGTTCATTTTCGAAGGCTCAATGTATTAGGGTTGATTAGTATCCTATCCTTCTTTGGGGAGGAAACCCATTGGACATGAGTCACTAATATCAAAATTTTACTTGGGAAGGTGAAGCACTGGAACGTTACATAGGTTGATGTGGCTATGGAGGGAGTATGATATGTGCTCAATAAGAGACCTTTACACGACTGATAAAATTACATCCTATGGGCATTTATATTATTTCTACGGCCAAAAATATTTCTTTAGCTAAGCATGGCCTTAACATAAATCGTGAAGAGAACTTAACAACCGAGCTATCAACGTTATTTTGAGATCTTGTGACTAACTCATCACTAGAAGCTGCTTTGAAGTTTATTCGCCTTTCATTCAAGCAGGCATCTGTTATTCCATCTGTGTAGGAAGAAATGGTCCGCCGGATAATACAGGGAACCAAAGTGGTACATTGTTCTTTAATCCTCAAAGTATATCAATGTGCCCAACAAGTGCACTATCCATCACCAAGCCTTCTTTCTTGAGTAGTTAAATAGGAGTTGATCGACTAATGTTATTGCATGTCCTCTATCCCAAGTCATTTCATCATTTATTTGCTTTTTAAAAGAAAACCTTTCTTCTAACATTAAGAACAAAAAAATGGAATAGTGGGATCTGACCTGTCCTCCCAGAAAGTGTTTGGAATATTTGGCTGGAGTGTTATTTTTTAAGAGGACAGGTGCATATCACCTTTTAGAGCTTTTTGACTCCTCAACAATTGGATCCCTCTATTGGCCATTGGAAGCACATTTTTATTTTATTTTTGGGTTGTAGAAGGGGAACTCCTCACCTTGTCAGGGTTATATGAGTTAATAAAAACAACTTGCCAGCATCAGTTTAAGCATGAGAGACAGACCATTGGTTGAAAGAGTGTTTTAGTTCTACTCAGTCAGTTGATGATATACTAATAAATAGAAGTTCAATTGGTGGTGTATTCATGAGAGATTAACAGACGCTTAGGCCCTAGGGAATGACATTGAGTTCTTTCTATCCTCCTGCTCATGCTTTTTTATTGATTCAAGGGGATTCCCCAAATTTAGTCATATGTATTATTGTGGTCCTCACCCTTCTTGTCATTTCTCTATGTCTGATGAGATCTCTGGCTGATTCTTGAATTCTACGTGCCCCTAGTTTCTCATTCACATAGAAAAGTGAACTCAATTGCCATTTACCATCTTTTTATAGGATGGAGAGAGTAAAATTGTAAGTTGGAAGTTTTTCTTCCTCCACTATATATATTTTGCTTCGTAGTTTTGAGATCTCTGTCCTGAAGGTTATTTCACCATCCCTAATGTAGAAGGTTCCATATTGCTGATCAATGAAGGAACAGATAGTGAAATTGTTTCTATGTAGCAGAGAGCAGAACAAATGGCCTTGCGTTCTGCAGTATGCAGCTTTTTTTTTGGATTTATCCTTATGGATCTTGGTATTTACTTTTGTGACCAGGCTATACTTTGCTGTGTCTTTTTGGTGGTTAATCTGGTCTTCCATGAAAGGCAATGTGTAACTTGAAGGCACTTTATTTCAGCTCTAACAGCTGCCATTTCTAAATGCTTTGGGGAAGGATTGATATTTGCCCACAAGCAAGCTGTTTAAATGCTTATTAACCAGGTCAATATCTTAGATCTGTAAGAGGCATTAGTTTTTAATGTTATGGTCCTTGACATAATATTTTAGCTCGTGAACTGATATTCTACTGTGCTCTATTTATAAACCATTTCAAATCAACAATTGTTGCTTGTTAGTTTCCGCCCACTTCGTGAGTTCTGCTAAGTTTTGTTTCAGTATCCATGAGAGGATGCTAAAAGAAGAGAAAAGTTACATGGGACATTACAAGGGAGCAATGCTCTACCTAAAACACACACCTATTTAAAATGAGGATTGAATGATCCATTTCATTTTTCCCCTTGGCTTTTATATAGAACTACCCTTAGAACTTAATTGACATCACACTACTTCCTAAGAATACTTGCATAGTCAATAACTACCTTTGGACTACATGAGATTACATCAAAACCACACAAAATTTAAATCTACATTCCCCAAGAAATCCACAAAGTCAACAACTAGCTTCTTGATAAACACCCACTAATAAAGTTCCGAAGCTTCTTATCCTTTACCCATGCATGCTTATGAAATGCAATGACATTTATTCTCAACAGATTTCCAAGCGAGGAATGGCATGACCCTCCTTGGAATATTTAATTTTCCAACCACATCTCATTGCCCAGTCACATACATTGAGCGCCACCACATCTTGGACATGTGGCCCACTTGTAATAAAGGTGTGACCTACTATGTGTGCTACATCTATGGCTCAAATCGACATCGACAACCTTTCCTTCTGCTTGCTACAACTTTATTCTATTACCTTATCAAAAGTAGAAAGGGTGGGTGCCACTATCAGTCAGGATGTGTGTGGATGGTGGCTTCAGCATAAAAATGACTATCCTTTTGTGTGTGTGCGCGCGCGCGTGCATGCATGCGCCCATGCGCGCACATTGCTGCATTTCAGTGCCTGTCTTTCCCATATCCGCTGTGTTTAAAAGTTTGAGTAAGTTTTTTAAGAACTGGTCGAGTGCTGAAAAGGTTAGTTGCACAAAGAATGAAAGGGGGCAGGAGCAGATTTGGGTGCGGGAATAGGGATGTGGCTAATGTTACAATATCAAAGTAGGAAAGCCTTCAGGAAGCAGGATTGGCACCTAGATAGAAGGTTCCTGGAACTAAGCACAAAATTCTCAATGTAGTACTCCAAAGGTTCTATGGAACACTCTTAGAACTAGGAAGGTTGACTACAACATAAGCTTCTTAAAATCAGAAAATGCTCATCGAGTACTAGACAGTTCCAAGTTTTACTCAGATAAAAATATTCATCAAGGTTATCGATTATCTAGTTTACATGTGCACATTGTTGTAGAATGCATCTGATTTGGATTTCAATTTTTCCTGTTTGAAAGTTCTCATTTGTATTTCTTTAATTATTATTGTTGTTATTTATTGAGAGTACAAACTCAACCTTTTATTATCTTGTGTTTTATGTTTTATGTATTGTGAGTTTAGTCCCAAATAGGATACATGTGGGAGAGCAGGTTGTAACTACTATCTATTATAAAGGGGCTCAAGTCATCTAGTCTTGTGAGTAGTGTAAGTTATTTAGCACCTTGTGCATCTGGAAGCCCTAATCTAGTGAGAGACCCTCAGCCCTTCTTTCAATATAGACCCCTTGTGATTTTCTCTTTATGTAGTTTGTTTAGCATGGTATTAGAGAGGGCTAGATTCTCGTTGATTTTATATTTTCATTTTGTTCTTCTTCGTCCTCATCCATATGAATTATTTGTGGCGCCACCAGAAATGTCTTCGTGATCAGTCCACATTTTCACATTTTCACCTTCCATTCTCATTCTGATCAGTCCTCAAGTCATTGCTATAAGTAGAAGCCATCGTTGTTGTAAACATGGTCGCTGTTGTCATTGGAGATGCCATCTTCATGGTGGATTGTTGTCCAAGAGATGTGGTCCGGGTACTGCATGTTGAAGTTGGGAGGAGCAGCAGATGAGGCCATGGATTGTTGTCCTATACACAATCGATAGCATCCTCAATACATAAGTTTCAACCTTCTTTTTGCTTGACAAACACAAACTGTTTGACATAATGCTCATCCCAGTATGTCATAGAGGATTTCAACTAGGACTAAAGCCTTACTTCTCCACTGATCGTTTCCTCCTTTTTTAGGCCTTTATTATTGTTGTAGGTGTAATTCAGTCACCTGTAGTGCAGTGTTGCACTTGTGTCTTACATGTGCCACGGGTGTAGTTCACTCACCTATTGTGCAATATTGCATCCGTGTCTTTGAGAGGATTTTGACAGTTTGCTGGTTTGATGGTTATTGAGCTTGGATGGCTTTTTTTTGTAGAGAAAATTTAATGGACGTTGAAAGCTCAATTTAATGGACTTCGAAAGCTCAATCTACATCAGATAATGTAAGAGGGGTTGGTTACTCCTATCTATAAATAGGCCTAAGTAGATACTCTTGTGAGGGAGTGTATAAGCAATGTGGCACCTTCTGCACCCAGGAGCTCTAATCTTGAAAGAGTGCCCAGCCCTTCTTTTAATATAGATCTCCTGTGTTTTTCTCTCTAATTAGCCTGTTCAAAGTAATTGTTGTTGTTGTTTTTGTTGTGGGCACGATGGCCAGAAGATGTCAGATTGCATCAGTTGATTTCCTGTTTCGTGTCTCATGCTACTGCAGATGCCTAAGAACCTTGTTTTTGGAAGAGAGCTCCATCGTTGAGTTAGATGGCAATTGGCTCCATGAGCTTGCTGTGAACAACACTGCCCTAGAGACTTTGAATTTTTATATGACGGAGCTCAAGTTCATCAACATCAGAGACCTTGAATTGATAGCCAGGAACTGCCGCTCTTTACTTTCTTTAAAAATCAGTGATTGTGAAATCTTGGAACTAGCTGGTTTTTTCCGTGCAGCATTGTCTTTAGAAGAGTTTGGTGGTGGTTCATTCAATGAGCAAGCAGGAGATATTGACAAGTACTCAAGCGTGTCATTTCCTCCAAGGTTGTGCCGTGTGGGTCTTAACTACATGGGGAAGAATGAGATGCCTATATTGTTCCCATGTGCGACTTTACTTAAGAAGCTAGACCTTCAATATACATTTCTTGATACTGAGGATCATTGCCAGCTGATTCAACGATGCCCCAATTTGGAAATTCTTGAGGTAGCCAGTGTACTTTGTTTTTGGGTCTCCTTTATTACCTCATAATGAAATAAACAATGCTTTATTCAGCTTTTTCTTTTCCAGTCCGACAAACTGTAAATGTGGGCCCTTCCTCTGTTCATATGGTGGGTCCCACTGTGGATGGGAGATGCCCCCATCCCTTGTACATGAAATATGCATTGCTTTACTGAGCTTTTGTTCAGCCCGGCAAACTGTAAAGTCGCCCACCTTCTGGTTACCCAAATTGTTCATATGGTGGGTCCTGCAGTGGATGGGAGATACCCTAATCAGATGATCCTAATTGTCTTTAAGCATGGATGGTTTGTTGAAATTGTCCATTTTCATGTGATGACCATCTATCTGATTGGGAAGATATTAGGGCATTAACTTACCAATAATGGGGAGCCCACTAGGTCAATGTCTTAGTTTCTAACAAGAGGCGGGTCCCACTTGTACCATTGCTGGTTAAACAAAAGAAAAGCCATCACTCTAGACCTAGCATCGCATGATACCTGTTTCTTAATTTCAATGAATTCGACTGAAATATGGCCCTCTTTTATTGAACTTTCTGCAGGTGCGGAATGTGATCGGAGACAGCGGATTAGAAGTCCTTGCTCGGAACTGTAAGAAACTTCGGAGGCTTAGGATTGAACGTGGTGAAGACGAACAGGGTATGGAGGACGAACAAGGTGTGGTTTCACAGAGGGGCCTAGCTACACTGGCACAGGGATGTCCAGAGCTGGAATATCTGGCTGTTTACGTATCTGATATCACAAATGCAGCCCTGGAATCTATTGGCACTTTCAGCAAAAACCTCACTGATTTCCGATTGGTCTTGCTCGACAAGGAAGAAACAATAACAGAGCTACCACTCGACAATGGGGTCCGTGCTCTGTTAATGGGCTGCCAGAAGCTTAGGAGGTTCGCCCTCTATTTACGAGAAGGGGGTCTGTCAGACGTTGGACTTGGTTATATTGGCAAGTACAGCAACAACATCAGGTGGATGCTGTTGGGTTTTGTGGGAGATTCCGACACGGGGCTTCTGGAATTCTCGAAAGGCTGCCCAAGCCTGCAGAAGCTCGAGATGAGAGGCTGTTGCTTCAGCGAGCGGGCGCTGGCCCTCTCTGTGATGCAGCTGACATCTCTGAGATACATATGGGTGCAAGGGTACAAAGCATCCAAAACAGGCCGTGATCTTTTGGCTATGATTCGACCCTACTGGAACATAGAATTCATTCCTCCAAGACAGACCATTGCATACGATGAGTTTGGTATCCCTGAGGAAGTTGGCGGAGTCGAGCAGCCAGCTCAGATACTTGCTTACTATTCCCTTGCAGGCCGAAGGGCGGATTACCCTGAAACGGTCGTTCCACTTTACCCATCGTCCTTCGGTGCTTGACTGTGCATATCCTCTCTCTCTCCCTCTTCTCTTTCTTTCTTTTCTTCTGTCCCACTGTTGTATCGGCTGCCTCCTCTGGAAAGGTACTGTGTCCATAGATCTTTCGTGTATCACCTACAATCCGAGCTTTTTAATCCTGTAATAAGTATGTATTCTGTAATCTGAAAGAATTCCACTCGAGCGTGCTGATGCTGTGGGACCGACGGACCCAAGAACTGATTACATGGGGCCTACTGTATTCCACGTGGCTAATCATCGTGCCCCTCCTCTCACTGCAGCTTTGTGGGCCATTCGAGTTTGGAAGTAAACCCTTGTCCTTGACTGAGATAACCAACAGCTTCCCAGTGGCACCAGCTGAGATAATTGACTTCATGATCTTTAAAGATGAGACACTGATCAGTGATTGATTAAAGAACCCAATGATTGAAGATTTAGGATCATCGGTCTGGGAGATTTCTTGGGTGTGTCCTATATAATACCAATAGTCTAGATCACCGAGGACGATCGGCTGGATATTTGGGGAAACCTGCATCTCAGAGAGCTGGGGATCCATTGGATTCCATCATCTTCTTCACATCTTTCGCCATTGAAAAGAAATGGAGTGCTGAAATTGGCGGAAGGACCGTTGCATGCTCTTTCATGCTTACCAGATTGGCTGCTATTATGCAATGGGTTGCTGCAGTTGAGAAATGAGTTTGCATGAACATACACAGATATCTGGAGTCATTGCAGGGAGTGTCTGGATCGGATTTGTTGCTGTTTGTAGCTTGAGATTTTCTCTCTGTCTCTGGATTGTTGTTGTAGCTGTATCTTTGGAATTTTCCACTGCTTTTCTATTGAAGAACTGGCTATTAAAGATGCTTTGTTGTCCTTGTTTCTTACTTCATGCTATCATAATCAATCAATTGCCCAACTGATATTTGCGAATGAGTTTGATGCTGTCCACAGCCAAGTGTACGGTGGAGATGGAATATGGACGCTGATTTCCTGCTTTCCCAGTAAGCTCCTGCGCTGGAATGCTACATGGGGCCCACCATGATGGTTCTGAAAAATCCAAGGTCTTTATCTTTCTTCTTTTTTTTTTTTCAGCTCATTTTAGGAGATGAGACCAAAAGTCAGGTGGATCCAAAACTCGTCTATCTTCTTTTTCAGATCATTTTAGGAGATGAGACCAAAACTCAGGTGGACCCAAAACTCGTCTATCCATCTTCTTTCTAGGAGATGAGACCAAAACTCAGGTGGATCCAAAACACAAGGAGGCCATACGAGAAGGAAAACACAAACTGTTTATAAGTTTGGGCTTCATTCTGATGTTTATATGCCATCCAAACTGTTTATAAGTTCATTCCCACCTTATGAAGTGAAAACACAAAACTATTTCCCTTATACTAAACTTTTGTGGCCATACAACTGTTTAAACGGTGGTCACTGAATCTCTACTATTTTCTCTCGTGCGGCCCACTTCAGTTTTGTATCCACCTGATTTTTGGTCTAACGTCTTAAAATGATCTGAAAAAACGGATGCACGGGGTGGATTTTTCAGAAACGTCATTGTGGGCCCCACGTAGCATCCCAGCTCAGTAACTTAGAAAGCCTCTTTCCTCTGTTTTCTCTCAAGTTTTGGATTCTCAGATGAGCTTGAAAAACGAATGTTCGAGATGAATTTCTCACACTCAAATGAGCTTGAAAACGAATGTTCGAGATGAATTTCTCACGAACATCAACCCATCTAGCTTCTCAACGATGTTCGAGATAAATTTCTCACACTCAAATGAGCTTGAAAACGAATGTTCGAGATGAATTTCTCACGAACATCAACCCATCTAGCTTCTCAACGAAGGAACTTCCTGCGAATAACTCCGCATCGGTGAAGGATGGAAACGGATTGGCTACTCCCCCCGACACCAGCCCCGTCGCTGGTGGTCAGTGCTCTGTGGGCCCCACCATGATGTATGTGTTTCATCCATTCCGTTCATCCATTTTTAAAGATCATTTTATGGTATATTCTGAAAATGAGAGGGATATAAATCTCAGGTGGACCACACCACAGGAAAACAATAGTGATTGGATATCCATCATTTAAATCCTCCTAAGGCCCACTGTACTGTTTATTTGACATCCAATCTGTTGATTAGGTCATAAAGACCCAGATGAAGGGAAAAAACAAATATCAACTTGATCCGATACTTTTATGGCCCCTAAAAAGTTTTAATGGTCGATGTTCATTCAACACTGTTTCCTGTAATGTGGTCCACTTGATATTGGGATTTACCTCATTCTCTTCGCAATACCATGAAATGATCTAGAAAAATAGATGGACGGAATGGATGAAACAAATACATCATTGTGGGGCCCACAGAGCACCGACCACCAGCCATTGGCTGGTGACAGGGGGAGTAGCCAATCCGTTTCCGTGAAGGATGACGTACAACCACTGTTTCTGATGGGAGCGGATTGGTGAGACCCCCGATTCACCCAAGACGGCACGGCCCTTACCATGGGTCCCACCGTTATATATGTATTTTGTATCAATGCCGTCCATCCGTTTTTACGAATCATTTTAAGTTATTATTCAAAACATGAAGCAGATCCAATTATCAGGTGGACCTTACCATATAAAACAGTGGTGATCGTCCTTTAATGGATCAATTTTTTTTATAGATCAAGATGATATTTTCTTTTCACCTTCATCCAGTCTCCTTATCAACAGATTGGATGGAAAATAAAACCACTGAAATATGAAGGTGCGCCGTTCAATCACTACAAGTTTTTAATGATAGGATGTTCAATCACCAATGTTTCCTATGGTATGTTACACCTGATAATTGGATCTACTTTATTTTTGGATAATGCCCTGGAACAATCATAATAAAAAGGATGAACGGTGTGGATACATAATACATAGATAAAGGTGGGCTGCACCGCCTGCCGAGACGCAGGAAACGGATTGGCTACTCCCCTGCCACCAGCCAATGGCTTATGATCGGTGATCTGTGGGGCCCACCATGATGTATGTGTCTCATCCATGCCGTTTATACGTATCATAAAATGAAATATATTTTAATATCAAGTGGATGACATTACATGAAACCGTGTTGAATGAACGTAGACCATTAAAAACCTTGTTGGGCTATAAAAGTCTTGGATCAAGCTGATCTTTATTTTTTCCCATCATCTATGACCTAATCAACAGATCTTAGGAGGATTTCAATGGTGAATATCCAATCACTATTGTTTTCCTGTGGTGTAGTCCACCTGATATTTATATTTATATTTCTAATTTTTGGATCAAGCCCTAAAATGTTCTTTAAAAATTGGATGAACACATTGGATGAAACACATACATCGTGGTGGGCCCACAGAGCACCGACCACAGCCACCGGGCTGGTGGAGTAGCAAATCCGTTTCCTCCCGTCTGTGATAATTTCATTTCTGATTGGATGGCGGTTCCTAGTTTTCAAGGTCTGCCACGTGTACGATAAACTGCTCTAACTATTTTCCGTCATACTCTGTAGAATATGACGCTCCATACGCATGCATTCATAAATTGTACATGTGGCTTTTATTAACTCATATCAAACCTTATAAATTATAATACTCACTTTCGATAAACGGCATTCTCAAAATTAAATGATTTTAATAATTATAACGTTTGATATACGCTTGTTGAAAATGGACCGTTGGATATTTTTCTTTAACCGTCTAATATAAAATAAGCTCCATTTTAAGTTCACGAGAGAAAAATAAGTTGGTCGGGGTAACCTGATTTACGTACGGTGCACATGCAATTTCCAAGCTATCCTTTAGTGCCTGCGTATTATCCACCACCCTCTTCCCATATCAAAGTTTCCTCTTGGGATAGTAAGACCAAAGGTGACGCAGATGCTGTACTATCCCCACAGGCATCTAGTTAAACAAGGACGGTTCTGGCTAAGGGCGTACATTCAGACGAACTGGGTCGAGCTGGACTCAGCTCAATTCGGTCAGCAAATCTAGCCAAGTTCGAGCCAAGTTTGTCATTGGGCCATTTTCACATATACCTGGACTGCACCTTTAAAATATCTCTGTATGTGAAATATAAGTCATGATTTCATAAGTATTTTATCAAACACCTTCTAAACAATAGAAAAATCAAAAAAACCTAAGAAAAAAAGGATATTTGTTTCATGTACATACCTACCTTGCCACCGGCCACACTTCGTTGAGTCATTTTATCAAACACTTGGTGAGTAGCATCAATGGCAAAGTAACAGAGTCATCGAATTGGTTCGATCCGAGTTCGATTCGAGCTGGATTCAATTCGAGTCCAGTCGAGCTAGGGCCTGCTCAAACTTAGCTCAAACTCATTTCAAGCTCAAAAAATCATCTCAACTCAGCTTGAACTCAGCTTCAAATCAAACTTTTTTAAGCTGAGTCAAGCGAGCTAGCTCGGTTCGTGTATACCCCTAGTTCTGGCAGGGGCTTTATGGGCCTGCTGTGCGCAGTCCGACTGATAATTTCAAGAAATGGGTCCAAAAATATTATAGAACTTTTTAGTGGATCACCTTTGAAACCTTTATGGAGCCCACCAGGAAGATTTCTTCGACGTGCTATTATACTTTGCTTTGTATGTAGTTCATTTGAGTTTTTGATCTAATTAATGTTTTATCCTAAAATAAATTCAAGATGATTAAACGTATGTATAGAACAAATTCATCGTAGTCAGGTCTATAAGACCTGCTAACATCAACACACCATTAAAGTGGGTGGTGTGTGGCACACCATGCCAATATCATAAAAAAAAAAAAAAAAAAAAAAAAAAACACCATGTCCATATCATCCAAAAAAATATTATATCTTATCCAATCACAAGTTGGGCCAATCCATAGAAAATTATGAAAGCGAATTGACTAGTTTACAACACACTGGTGCAACATACATTATTGTGTGTGTGGATATCACTGCAACCATTTAAGCCCCCAGATGTACGAATGGTTGAAAGGAGATCAAAGTTACATGGCCCCTAAAATGATGTATTTATTATATCTATGCTGTCCAATCATTGAGAGAGAGATCATTTTAGAGCATGAGCTCATGAACGAGTCGTATCCAAAGCTCAAGTAAACCACACCACAAATAGCAGTTGAGACAAAGATCCCTATCAGTAAAACATCCTTAAGGTCCACTATATTATTTACTTTCCATCCAATCTAATAATAAGGTCACAGAAACTTCCATGAATAGAAAAAACAAATATCAAATTATTAGAACTTTTGTGACCTCCCAGAAAGTTTCAATGATAGATGTCCAATCCCTCACTGGTTTCTTCTAAATGTACGGATAGTTTGGATATATCACATACCTCATGGTGGGTCCCACAAAACTTGATACAGTAGATGGTGTGAGTTACACCAGCCAATAGGCTTCCAAAAATTACATAAACCACTCAAAACATCCAAATTCAAATGCAGTCCATTCGATGATTTGATAGCCTAACTTTTGATCCTGGCAATCAATATGGTGGGGTCCATTTGTTGAATGGCTTAGATGTTGTAAGCGTGCCAAACGGGCTTCACAAGTCTCTAGTTTCACTGCTTTCAAAGAAAAATTAAATATGTGCATTTTTTTAATATTTATTTATAAATTTCGTCCCAACGAATTGGGTGTTACTCAGGTGGTACAATATTTGGTGTTTACCTAACCGTAGGGCCCACATTGAGCTATGTGTATTAAATCCATGCCGTCCATTACTTTTTTCAGATCATTTTAGTACATATTCCCAAAAATGAAGCAGAAAAAATATCCAAAATGAACTACACAACAGAAAATAGTAGTCAATGAACACCTACCACTAAAAACTTCCCAAGGCCCACTGTAATGATTATTTATAATCCATCCAATTTGATAAGATCACACAACCTGGATGAAAGGAAACCACAAATATCAAATTGATTCAAAACTTTCATTGGCCCCACAAGTTTTTAACGGTGAGAATTTAATAATTACTGTAGGTCCACTTAAGATTTGGATCTGCTTCGTTTTTGGGACCATGCCATAAAATGATCTGAAAAAACTGATGGACGGTGTGGATATACAACACGTGTATTTAAGGTGGGCCATGGGGTCAGTAAAACACCCACTAACGTGTTATCCGGTACCACGTGAATCCGCGCACCCTCAAAAAGCACCTCGTTGTGATCGACAGGAATTTAGCGGTAAAAAATCCGAGTGGCCTGTCAGTGGAGAGTGGCGAAAGAATCCAAATCCTCTCTCTCTTTCTCTCTCTCTCTCTCTCCTCTCTTTTCGATGGGTTGCGGTCATCGCCGTTCGATCCTCCGGTCTGAGAGACATCTCAGCCGTTTATCTTTCCCATCTCGATCAGACGCCTTGAAGCTCAGAAGTGACGATGGATCTGTTGCCGTTCATATCCAATTCAGTCGGTGGTAGCAGCAGGCCTTCTTCTCGTGTCTTTGATTTCTTGCAGCTCTTTAAAAACCCTAGGTTTCTAGACACGACCTCCTTGCAGAAATCGCTCACGGCAGCTCCCATCGCTGCTCGTGTCTAAAACCCTGCGCGGAGATAGATGCATCATCCGACTGCTAGATCTTGCTGATTCGAAGCTCGGTAGGTGTGGTTCATCAGATCGGGCCTTGGACGGTCGGGATTCCGCGATCTCGATGGAGAATCGGAGATTCAGCCGCGCGATGAGCTTCGGCATATCGGATGAGGCGCTTGTGTGCGTGATGGCCTACATCGATGATCCCCGCGACCGTGATGCGGTTTCTCAGGTGTGCCGGAAATGGTACAACATCGATGCTCGGACGCGGAAGCACATCACGATCGCCCTCTGCTATTCGACTACGCCGGCTCGCCTGCGGATGCGGTTTCTGGGCCTCGAGTCGTTGAAATTGAAGGGGAAGCCGCGGGCCGCGATGTTCAACCTCAACCTCATACCGGAGGATTGGGGAGGGTACGTCGGGCCTTGGGTCAATGAGATCTCAAAGGGCTTCAATTGCCTCAAATCTCTCCATTTCAGGCGGATGATCGTACGTGACGCTGATCTTGAGGTGCTGGTCCGGTCACACGGGCATATGCTGCAGGCGCTTAAGCTGGATAAGTGTTCCGGGTTCTCGACAGACGGATTATTGCAGGTCACCCGATCTTGCAGGTACTCTCTTTCTTTACAGGGATGGAGAAAAAGAAATAAGCTTTCAAACAATTTATGATTAATTACTGAATCCTAAGAAATCTGCGTTTTGCTGAATTCTGTGTATTATTATTGTTTTGGAGGTATCGATCTCTTTCTGAGGCATATTTCCCATTGTCCATGGTGGGTGGGAATCCAAAAATAGTCCTTTTCCAATCATTTTGGGTTCAGTCTGTGTAGTTGTTTCTAGTTTTCATAATTTTCAGTTTCCTTTTTTCATAATTTTCAGTTTCCTTTTGTGGGTTGTTGGGGTCTATGCATGTGTAGCAATCATTTTTGGTTCAATCTGTGTAGTTGTTTCTAGTTTTCATAATTTTCAATTTCCTTTTGTGGGTTGTTGGGGTCTATACATGCTATACACACATGTTGCTGATTGTTAAATATCTGTGGAGCAGAAGAAAGTATGAATAATGGAATCATCCTTAAATGAAAGAAGTTGCAGAAATCATCTTCTTCATCTAAGCCTTATCCCGACTAATTGGGGTTGGTTACATGAATCCTTTTCCGCCTCTCCAAAAGGTGCAGAAATAAGGAACTTAATTGCTTATGGCTACATTTGGATGCACAATCGAATTGGCTAGTAATAGTAAATTTCAATACTGTGGAAATTTCGAAATTACCAAATTTCAATTACATCAAAAATGGTAATTATGTTACTTCAATGATGGATTTGAAAGGAATATTGTTGCAATTGAAGGCTGCGTTGTTATCATGAGTACTGAGGTGCTAATTATTTTGGTTGTCATTTCCTCTCCATTCACAGCTCAGATAAATGGTGCATCGAAACGCGGCCTAAAAGTGTGTAGTATGTACTGGCGAGAGTGGGATCTTTCTGTCCCCTGGAACTGATGAATCTTTTATGCTTGATTCAGTTGTGCCCCTTGGGCATGTGAAAACTTTGGTCTCTCCCACATGGACCTGATGTGGGACCCTATCCCCCACCCACACACACATGCTCTAGTTTCCACATCTCTGAATCCGGCTTTTACCTACATAAATTGGGCCCAAGGTTCTACCGGCATCACCTTTAAATCAATTGATTTTGTACATATATAATCTTTATCGATTTTGAATCTAGATACTATTTAGTGTCGATAAACATGGTTGTTCAATAGATAAGCCATTTGAATACTGTATTAATTGGAATTACATAGTTAAAACTATTCAGTACCATGCCATTTAATTGTTTCCTGAACTCTTTTAATTCCAAAATCTTTTGACTGCCACTTCCCTGCACCTGCCCTTGAATTTTCCATATACGCTTGCTTTGCTCCTCCACTCAGTGCAGCTATGGTTCCACTAACATTGTCAGAAATGAGAATGGGCCTTGCCTTTCTTGAGCTGAAGTTCTGAAATTCCACCAAAGTGGAGCTTCTGGCTATTAAAACTGGTAGATCTATTATGTTAAATAGATTTTCCAGGGCTATTGTTGTCAAAGGCCGGTTGGCTGATGTTTTTGCCTGGATTTCTGGATCTGTTCTACCTCCTCAGAACTGCTCATTCGCCATCAACGAGATCAAGAATCTCATAGTGGGTTTCAGATTCTGTATACTAGCAAAGGAAGGTGTCTTCCTTAATGGATATTTGGTAATTCTTTTCTCCTTTTAATGGAAGTTCCATTACTGACAAAAAAAAAAAAACTACAGTCCTGATAAACTTGCTTTTTGATGTCTATCTGACATAATTCCAATTTCCAACAATGATGAATGCTTTGAGCTTGGAAACTCCACCTAAAATGATGTGCAGATCTGTCACAATTTGCAAAACTGGTTAAAGGAGAAGGGTTGATGTCAGGTGGGCACCCTGTTGTAGAACTTTGGCCGAGCAATCATGAGAATTCCTGTTTCGAATATGACCAGCGAAACAAGACCCATAATGCCAACCCCAAATAGCTGGGACAAGGCTCTCATGATGATGATGATGTTCGTGATGGTGACGATAGAATGTTAATGTTCATTTTTGAAGGCTCAATGTATTAGGGTTGAATTAGTATCCTTCTTCAGGGAGGAAACCCATCGGACATGTGCCACTTAATAATATCAAGGAAGTATTACTGGGCAAGGCGAAGCACTGGAATGCTAGGTCAGTTGATGTGGCTATGGAAGGCGTATGATATGTACTCAATAAGAGACCTTTTCACAACTAATAAGAATACTTCCTATGTGCATTTATATTATTTCTATGGCCAAAAATATTTCTTTAGCTAAGAATAGCCCTGACATAAATCGTGAAGAGAACTTCACTTTATATATTGATCATGTTTTTAACAACCCAGCTCTCATGTGGTTTTGGAGATCTTGTGACTAACTCATCACTAGGGACTGCTTTGAAGTTTATTTGCCTTTCATTCAAGCAGGCATCGGTTATTCCATCTGTGTAGGAAGAGATGGTCCACCATATATAATACAAGGAATGTAACTGGTACTTTGTTCTTTAAACCTCAAAAGTATACCAATGTGCCCAACAGGTGCACTATCCATCACCAAATGTCTTCTCTCTTGAGTAGTTAGATAGGAGCTGATCGACTTTTGTTATTGCATGTCGTCGAACATGAGTCATTTCATCATTCTTGGAAAAGTAAACCAAGGGACCGAGTTTGCTTTTTTCCATTCCAATGGTAACCTCTCTTCTATTTTTTAAAAAAGAGAACCTTTCTTCAACCTTAGAAAAGAAAAAGAGAACCTTTCTTCTATTCTGTAACATTCAGAACAAAAAATGTAGTGGGATCTGTTCTGTCCTCCCAGAGAGTGTTTGGAATATTTGGCTGGAGTGTTATATTTTAGGGGACAGTGTTGTATATCACCTTTCAAGAGCTTGTTGACTCCTCAGCAATTGAATCCCTCTATCGGCCATTGGAAGCACACTTTTTTTCTTTTTTTTTTTTTCATTGGTTGCAGAAGGAAAGCACCTCACCCAGTTGTGGTTATAAGAATTAATAACAACTTGCTAGCATCAGTTTAAGCCTGAGAGATAGACCATTGGTTGACACAGTGGTTTACTTCTACTCGGCCCGTTGATAATATACAAATAAATAAAGTTCAATTGGTGGTATATTCATGAGAGATAAAGAGAGTCCCTAGGGAATGACATTGAGTTCTTTCTATCCTCCTGCTTCATGCTTTTTTATTGGTTCAAGGGGATTCCACAAATTTAGTCATATGGATTATTGTGGTTCTCACCCTCCTTGCCATTTCTAGATATTTGATAAGATCTCTGGCTTATTCTTGCATTCTAGGTGCCCCTAGTTTCTCATTCACATAAAAAAGTGAACAGAATTTCCATTTACCATCCTTTTGATAGGATGGAGAGGGTAAAATTGTAAGTAGGAAGATTTTCTTCGTCCAGTATATATATTTTTCTTCATAGTTTTGAGATCGGTGTCCTGAGGGTTTTTCACTATCCCTAATCTAGAAAGTTCGATATTGCTGATCAAAGAAGTAACAGATAAGTGAAATTGTTCTCATGTAGCAGAGAGCCGAACAAATGGCCTCGTGTTCTCCAGCATGCAGCTTTTTCTTTTTTTTCTTTTGGATTAATCCTTAACGGATCTTGATATGTTACTTTTGTGACCAGGCTATACTTTGGTATTTTTTGGTGGTTAATCTGGCCTTCCATGATAGGCAACATGTAACTTGAAGATACTTTTAGTTCAGCTCTAACAGCTGGCATTTCTAAATGGTTTGGGGAATTTATTTTTATTTTTTTCAAAAGCAACGATTTATTAAAAAAACAAAAAGGAACTGCCGAGATGGCAGAACCAAGCTTACACGCCTAAATGCTTTGGGGAAATTGCCCACAAGGAAGCAGTTTAAATGCTTCCTTATTAACCCGGTCAATATCTGAGATCCGTAAGAGACATTAGTTTTTTAGATGTCATGGTACTTGACATAATATTTTAGCACATGAACTGATATTCTATTGTGCTCTATAGATAAACCATTTAAAAGGTTTTAAGTCATCTACTCTTGTGAGTGGGTTGTGTAAGCAATGTGGCACCTTGTGCACCTAGGAGCTCTAATCTAGATATAGTGCCCAGCCCTTTTTTTTAACATAGATCTCTTACGTTTTTCTCTATATTTAGGTTGTTTAAAATTATTGTTGTTGTTATTTTTGTTGTGGGCACAATGGCCAGAAGATGTCAGATTGCATCAGTTGATTTACTGTTATGTGTCTCATGCTACTGCAGATGCCTAAGAACCTTGTTTTTGGAAGAGAGCTCCATTTCTGAGAAAGATGGTGATTGGCTCCATGAACTTGCTGTGAACAACAGTGTCCTAGAGACTTTGAACTTTTATATGACGGAGCTCAAATGCATCAAGACTGAAGACCTTGAACTTATAGCCAAGAACTGCCGCTCCTTACTTTCTTTAAAAATCAGTGATTGTGAAATCTTGGATCTATGTGGTTTTTTCCGTGCAGCATTAACTCTAGTAGAGTTTGGTGGAGGTTCATTCAGCGATGAAACAGGAGATCTCGACAAATACTCTAGCGTGTCATTTCCTCCAAAATTGTGCCGCGTGGGTCTAAACTACATGGGGAAGAATGAGATGCCTATATTGTTTCCACGTGCATCTTTACTCAAGAAGTTGGACCTTCAATATACATTTCTTGATACAGAGGATCATTGCCAGCTGATTCAACGATGCCCCAATTTAGAGGTTCTTGAGGTAGCTGCAGTGTACTTTGTTTTTGGGTCTCCATTGTTGCCTCATAAGTGAAATATAAAATGCTTTATTGAGGTTTTTTTTTTTTTTTTTTTTTTTTCAGCCAAGCAAACTGTAAATGTGGGCCCATCTTCTATTCATGTGGTGGGTCCCACGGTGGATGGGAGATGCCCCCATCCCTTGTAAATGAATTATGGATTGCTTTACTGAGCTTTCGTTCAGCCCAGCAAACTGTACAGTGGCCCCCTTCTGGTGACCCAAATTGTTCATATGGTGGGTCCCACAGTGGATGGGAGATATTCTATCTGATTGGGAAGATATTAGGGCATTAACTTACCAATAACGGGGAGCCCACCAGGTCAGTGTCTTAGTTTCTAACAAGAGGTGGGTCCCACTTGTACCGTTGCTGGTTAAACAAAAGAAAAGCCATCACTCTAGACCTAGCATCGCATGATACCCGTTTCTTAATTTCAGTGAATTTGACTGAAATATGGCCCTCTTTTATTGAACTTTCTGCAGGTGCGGAATGTGATCGGAGACAGCGGATTAGAAATTGTCGCTAGGTACTGTAAGAAACTTCGGAGGCTTAGGATTGAGTGTGGGGAGGATGAACAGGGTATGGAGGACGAACAAGGCGTGGTTTCACAGAGGGGCCTAGCTACACTGGCACAAGGCTGTCCAGAGCTGGAATACCTGGCTGTCTACGTATCTGATATCACGAATGCGGCTTTGGAATCTATTGGCACTTTCAGCAAAAACCTCACTGATTTCCGATTGGTCTTACTTGACAAGGAAGAAACAATAACGGAGCTACCACTTGACAATGGGGTCCGTGCTCTGTTAACGGGCTGCCAGAAGCTTAGGAGGTTCGCCCTCTATCTACGACAAGGGGGTCTGTCAGACATTGGTCTTGGTTATCTCGGCAAGTACAGTGACCACGTTAGGTGGATGCTGTTGGGTTTTGTGGGATGTTCTGATGCTGGGCTTCTGGAATTCTCGAAAGGCTGCCCCAGCCTGCAGAAGCTCGAGATTAGGGGCTGTTGCTTCAGCGAGCGGGCGCTGGCTCTCGCTGTGTTGCAGCTGAGGTCTCTGAGATACATATGGGTGCAAGGGTACAATGCATCCAAAACAGGCAGTGATCTTTTGGCCATGATTCGTCCCTATTGGAACATAGAATTCATTCCTCAGAGACAGGCCATTGTATACGATGAGTTTGGTAGTCCTGCAGAAGTCGGCAGGGTTGAGCGGCCAGCTCAGACACTTGCTTACTATTCCCTTGCGGGGCGAAGGACAGATTACCCTGAAACGGTCATTCCTCTTTACCCATTAGGTGCGTGACTGTGCATCTCTCTCTCTCTCTCTCTCTCTCTCTCTCTCTCTCTCTCTCTCTCTCTCTCTCTCTCTCTCTCTCTCTCCTTTTCTTCAGTCCCACTGTTGTATCGGCTGTGCTCTGGATGGTTACTGTATATCTTTCGTGTATTATTTACAATCCGAGCTTCGTAATCCTGTAATAAGTTTGTATTCTGTAACCTGAAAGAATTCCGCTCGAGCGTGCTGAAGCTTGGGACAGACGGATCTGAGAAATGATTTCATGGGGCCTACTTTATTCCTCGTGGCTAATCGTCATACATCTCAGGTGGGCCCTCCTCTCACTGCAGCTTTGTGGGCCATTCGAGTTTGGAAGGAAATCCTTGTCCTTGACTGAGATAACCAACAGCTTCCCAGTGGCACCAGCTGAGATAATTGGCTTCGTGATCTTGAAAGCTGAGGCACCAATCAGTGATTGATTGAAGAATGCGGTGATTGAAGGTTTAGGATCATCAGTCCGAGAGATTTCTGGTGTGTACCCATATCATACCAATGGTCTAGATCACCAAGGAGGCCCGATATTTAGGGAAACCTGCATCTCAGAGATTTGGGGATCCTTTGGATTCTATTGTCTTCTTCACATCTTTTGCCATTGAATAGGAATGGAGTGCTGAGATCGGCGGAAGGACTGTTACATGCTCTTTCATGCTTACCAGATTGGCTGCTATTACTTGCGATGGGTTCAAGCAGCAGAGAAATTAGTTTGCATGAACATACACAGATATCTGGAGCCATTGCAGGGAGTGTCTGGATCGGATTTGTCACTGTTGTTGCTTGAGATTTTCTCTCGGTATCTGGATTGTTGTTGTAGCTGTTGCTTTAGAATTATCCACTATGTTTCTACTGAAGAACTGGCTATGAATGATGCTTTGTTGTACTTGTTTCTCACTGCATGCTCTCATATTAATCAAAATTGCCTAACTGATGTTTGGGAATGAGTTTGATGCTGTCCACAGCCAAGTGTATGGTGGAGATGGAATATATTGCAAAGAGAGTACAGTTTTCTGTATCTGGTCCGCGGCGGTCTAGTTGGATACTGCAGTACAACAATTCTCAGTCTAGATTTCTCGTCGGCGGGTGCGACAGTGAATCCAATGGATCAGATAATCGAGCTTGCCCAAGTCATCGGTCCCTGACCATCATAGAAACCTTGCACCTCTGAACGGTGGTGGTGACTGAAGGTGTGGTCCATCATTCGATATTCTGTTATGGCATGGGCCATTCTCCAATGTTTCCCTATCAGGTGATCCTAGAGTGGTGATTGGGGGCTTGGGGCTTGCATATGAACAATTATAAACAATTTTACTATTTAAATGGGAACCTGTTTGGATGGATAGGATCATCCACTTCTCGACGCCGCCACATCCTTCTTCTCCGCCATTGCCAGCGTTGGCAACACTTCCATCATCCCCCTATCTGTGGGCTACCTCGTTTCAGTGTTACTTGCTATTTTAGGTGTTGGGCCATTTACATCATGTGGTCCTTTTTTCAGAGATTTGGTCATTCATAAGGTAGGGTACAATATGAGCATGCTATGTACTAAAAATAATGTTGGCCTTCTGATTAGGAAGGTTTAGAGTATGTACTCTGAAAATTCAATATAAGCTCAAATCCACTGTCCATTTGGATTGAGATGTGGCTGATCTTAGCTATAGATTGTGATGATGATCAGTCCAACTAGGACAATTTGATATACCTTGGTGTTTAATATCACCTCGAACTTACGTATCTTAATTGAGGAGTGAGTGGTTTGATAGTCCTTGAGAACTTGATTAGGTAAGCTGGTCATTCGCCAAGAAGACTTGTAATCTATGAATCTTAGTACCTGGTTTTGACTATGACTATCAAGGGTATGTAAGACACTTGTGGATATTTTTCAACGAGATCTATAATCATCTTGTGTAAGAGGATTGACTTTGTTTACGATGGATATTCTCCACCATTGGAAGTTGACTTGATGTCTGTATGCCTCAGAGGAGGATACAAGCATTTGGTTGCCTATTAGCCTAGCCTAGATGCTTAAGATGATTAGGATTTGGTGTTGCATGAAAAACGATGAATATATAAACTTGAAAATGTGTGAGGGTTACGATCTTAACTAATCGATTTTAGCTCTTTTTATTATGCCATTGCGTGGACATTAAAAGTAGTTGTCGGGCCAACAATGAATCTATTGACTTTTAGGAAGGAATTTTTATTTTTACACACGTGCACAACCCCCACACACTCACACCATAGTGGGAATTCACCACCCATGGGTATTGGAACCTTTGACCCGTGTTGAAACTCCTGAGAGTCTACCACCCGAGCAAGAGTAAGGATCCGTTTTACGAAGGACTTGTGTATGATTAGATCTGATTAAATCAAAGGCCCATCAAGTGATTAAAACTCGATGTTTTAACTGCCTTTTCAAAGTTTTTCAATGATTAAAGATTTATTTTAACAGTTAAAATCACTTTCACACATTTCATCAATAAACTTCCTTTATAGTAAGTTATACCGAAGAGCACCCTATTAGAATCACCATGAAACCTTTAACCTTTACTATTTCTTATATGTGTGTGTGGAAGAGGTCCACCTCATGGGAACTTACCATGAGGTGGAGCTATGTGGGCCCCACAGTGACGTGTGTAGAACATCTACCCCATTAGTCAGATGCACCATTCCATGGTGGGCCACGGGTTTAAAAATCAAGTCAATCCATGACTTGGGTGGGTCACACCATATACAACGGTTAGAGGAGTTACTCTCCCATTAAAACATTCATAATCATTTATTGGGCCCATTGATTTGTGGTTCACAAATCTAGACCATCCATTATTTGTGTACCACTTGGATGAGGGGTCAGGCCAAGTTTCAGCTAGTATGGCCGACTTAAGTTCCATGTATGCCTAATTTTTAAGATATCCCACGACATAAAGGGAACCCATCAAATGCACGGTGTTTGATGTTCTACACAAATCACTGTGGGGTCAACATAGCTCGACCTCATGGGAGGTTCCATGAGGTCCTTCTCATGAGGTCGACGTCATAGTACCATTTCCCATATATATATATATTATATATATATATATATATATATATATATATATATATATATATATATATATATATATATATATATATATAAAAAGCATCTAATGGCGGGCCCACTCATTGGTCTATATGGGTAATGCGTCAGCATGGAATCTAGCATTTTGTATGTTTGCAACCGAATATTCACGAAACGACAAAAGAGAAAGACAAAAACGTACGCGGATTAATTACCAACCCTGCCTGTCCCTAGCTCGCTGGAGCTCTGAGTGGCCCACTGTGATTTATGGTTATATCAACACCGTCCATACATTTTTTTCACATCATTTTAGCAAATCAGCCCAAAAATTAAGGCAAATACAAAGATCAATGGACCACACCATAAAAAAGCAGTGGTGATAATGAATCCCACCGTTGAAATATTCCTAGGACCCATCCTAATGTTTATTTTGCCATGAAATCTGTTCATAAGGTCACATAGACGTAAGGTAAAAAAACAAATATCAGATTGATACAAAACTTCTACGGCTCCCAAGAAGTTTTTAATGGTGGTAGTTTAATCTCTACTGTGTGTCTCACTTGAGCATTGGATCTGGTTCATTTTTTGTCTTATGTCCTAAAATGATAAGCAAAAATGGATGGACGGTGTTGATAAACTCATAAATTATGGTGGGCCCCTCACACGCCCAGCGTGTTCCGAGCTTGGCACAGGAGGGGTAGTACCTAATCCTCTGCCAAAAGTCTCATCAATCATTTACAATCTCGGACGCGGATTTCCTGGGAAAGCCTTTTGTAGGACGTTACTGCGCTCGAAATCTAGTTGGGCCCACCGTGATGTTTTTTAGAAATCTACACCGTCCATCCGTTTTTTGATATCATTTTAGTACAAGCGGCCAAAAATCAGCTGGATCGAATACTTAAGTGGGCAGAAAACATAAGGATTGAATTTCTACCGTTGAAATATTTGTGGGGCCACAGAATTTTCGAATCAGGTTAGTATTTGTGTTTTCAGTTCATCTAAGTAGAAATGACGTTACGAACGGTATGGATGGCATGTTAACATCACTATCGACTTAGGGAGATTTTAACGGTAGAAAATTTCCTACTAATATTTTCCTTTATCGCTGTCCACTTGAGTTTTGGATCCTTCTAATTTTTTGTTTCAAGCACTAAAATGAGCTCAAAAAATGGATGGACAGTGTAGATTTATCACAAACATCATAGTGGCCCACCTAGTTTTCCAGAGCAGGAACTCTGCAGAAAATCCGCGTCCTACAATCTCCCATCTCCGACAAAGATGACGCGAATTACGTGTGACCCCGCTCACGGGAAGTTACTGTGGTCGGAAGCTATGTGGGGCCCATAGAAATGTCTGTGATAAATCCACTCCGTCCATCGGTTTATCAAGATCAGAATAGGAAGAATTCCAAATTACAAGGGGCAGATCCAAAACTCATATGGACCACGCCACATGAAAAATAGGGATTAAACGCTCACCATTGGAAACTTTGTGTGGGCCACGGAAGTTTTGGATCAGGATGATATTCATGCGTAGAGTTTATCCCAGTGGTAATAACATTACCAACGGTTTGGATGGTATATAAACATTATGGACGGCACCACGAAGGTTTCAAGGTGCAGTTTCCATTCTCACCGTTTCTTGTCGTGTGGCCCACCTGAGTTTTGGAAATGAATATTTTCGGACATCGGCCATATTGTAATCTTGAGAAACTGATGGACGGAGTGGATTTCTCACGATAATCTATGCGGGGCCAGAGATGGGGCACAGGTAATAAGCGTTCAATGATAGATACACGGACCGTATTGTGTACTGAGTAACTCATTCGTTCATTGTATCACTACGTCCATCCATTTTAGCATATTATTTTAGGTATTTATGTCCAAAATGAAATATATAAAAATCTAAAGTCTACCAGGAAAAAGTTTGAATTGAACGTCTACCGTTGAAAAGTTCTTAGGGCCACAAAAGTTTTATATCAATCTGATATTTGATTTTTCCCTTTATCCATGTCTGTGTGATCTTATGACCAGGTTGGGTGACAAATAATCATCACTGTGGGGCTTTAGAAAGGTTTCAACAGTGGAAATCAATTATTCCATTGTTTTCTATGGTATGGTCCACTTGAGTTTTTGATATGCTTCAATTTTGGGCTCAACCCTTAAAATGATCTTTAAAAATGAATGAACGATGTGGATAAACCAAATGCATTCACGGTAGCCCAACAAATTTTACTCAGTACGATAAAAGCACAATGAGTAACTTAGTACTATCGGTTGTACACGAGCGGAGTTAGCTCGATAACTTACTTGATTTGACTCGGTTCAAAACTGAGTTCAAGCCAAGTTGATCTGATTTTTTTAGCTCGAAAAAATTTCAAGCCGAGTTTGTGTTTGCCTGAGCTCAACTCGACTTGGATCGAACCCAACTCGAATCGAGCTCCGATCGAGTCACTTTCAGTGACTTGGTTACTTTGATATTGCTGTTGCTCACCAAGTGTTTGATGAAATGACTCAATAAAGTGTGGCCGGTGGCAAGGAAGGTACATATATAAAATAAATACATTTTTTTCTTGATCTTTATGTTGTTTATAAGGTGTTTGATGAAATATCTGTAAATCCATTGTTGTTGTTTTACATGCAACAAGATTTTGAAAGTGCAGTTCATGTGTTTGTGAAAATGCTGCACAGGCGGACTCAGCTCGATCTTGGCTTGAACTGGCCCAAGTTGACTGAACCGAGCTGAGTTGGCCAGTCAAGCTTGAAGACCGAGCCGAGTTTGAGCTAAGGTGAGCAAATGGCCAAGCTACTCGTGTACACCTCTACTCAGTAGGCATTCTGATTTCAGATAGACCAACTTCCACAGGTTGCAATTGTTTACTTTTTTCCAAGTGGATTTATGTCTTTTATTTTATTTTATTTTTTATTTATTTTTTATTACACACGCACACACACCCCCACATACTCACGCTAGTGGAATTTTAGCACATATGGGCACTCGAACCCTTGACCGGGAGTTGAAATTCCCGAGAGTCGACCACCCGAGCAAGAGTAAGGACCCAAGCGGGCTATGTGATACTCAGGCAGCGCATGACGCTGGATACGCAGGCAATCATCAATTGTACACGTGGCAACATTAATTCAGGCGGATTAGCTACGTCCCCGGATCCAGCCACACGTGGGTGCGACTCTCACCGTGGGGCCCACCTCGATGTATGCGTTGTATATCCACGCTGTACATCGGTTTTCACGTATTATTTTAGATCATGGTCCGAAAAATGAAGTAGATACAAATCTTAGGTGGACCACACAGTAGGGAATGACTCCCACCATTAAAAGCTTCTTGGGTCCACAAAAGTTTTGGATCAAGCTCATATTTGTGTTTTGCCTTCATCCAGGTCTGTGTGACCTTATAAACAGGTTGGGGTCCCTTGGAAGTTTTTAACAGTGAAGTTTAATGATCAATGTTTATTGTGGTGTGGTCCACTTAAGATTTGTATCTACTTTATTTTTTAAACCATGCCCTGAAATAATATGGCAAAATGGATGGACGTTGTGGATATATAATACATATATAGAGGTGGGCCCCACTGTCAGGGTAGCAACCACCTAGCTAGATCCAGGGTCATAGCTAATTCTCGTACCGAGCATGATTAGATTGGTTGGATGAAAAAATCTTGGATTGATGGAGAGTGAGTGGAGACTTGTTTTTTGAAATAAGACCATCAGATTTCTTTTCTTTTTCATTTTTAGCCGTCCAATAGATGTCCACCAATCCGATATTCAAATTGTCAAAAAGTTATCATTTTTGGTTCATGTTATATCTAAACTGAGGATCATAAATTGGACAGTTTTATTTGACAAAAATTATTAAAAATTGCAATTTATAAATGCATGCATATCATCCATCGTACTCTAGCACAGTATCAAAGTTTTTTTTTTTTTTTTTCTCTTTTTTAATGCCACGCCACGTGTACGGATAAGATTTAAAGCGGGTGATGATTTTATATTGGCGCCAGGATAGAAGCTCCATCGCGATAGAAGTACGATGGCTACTCGCACGACTAAATATCTGAATCATATGCCAAAAACGTGTCAACATTGGAATACGTGTGAAAGATCTGTTTCGTTCATCCGATGATCCAAAACTTATAATTCATCTGACCGAAAATTCATTCCATATCTAAAGTGGACCACACTTGAAGAAAAGAAAAAAAATATTAAGAAATAAATCTCATTCAACTGAGTATGTCACCCATTAGATATCCAGATGATCTTAATTTTCAGGGAATAGAAGATAAAATATGGGCCCCACGAGATTAACGGTCCGTTGGTGACACTCTTGGCTAATTGGGTTGGATTGAAAGAGTATCATTCTGATAGCGCCTGTCGCGAGTAGTGATGTCATTCCAAACTGTTCCCTATGGCTGCGATTCCCCTTCCAACGACTTTTCTCTCTCCTGTTAATCCAACCACACAGACTGAGAGAGAGAGAGAGAGAGAGAGATTTTCAACTGGAAGGAGGACAAATCCGACTGAGAGAGTGAGAGAGATTTTCAACTGGAAAGAGGAGAAATCTGACTGAGAGAGAGAGAGAGAGAGAGAGAGAGAGAGAGAGAGAGAGAGATTTTCAACTGGAAAGAGGAGAAATCTGACTGAGAGAGAGAGAGTGAGAGATTTTCAACTGGAGAGAGAGAGAGAGAGAGAGAGAGAGAGAGAGAGAGAGAGAGAGAGAGAGAGAGAGAGAGAGAGAGAGAGAGAGAGAGAGAGAGAGATGGCCATGAGCATATACAAAGACGCAAAGCAGCCAATAGAAGCTCGGGTAAAAGACCTTCTCTCTCGAATGACGTTGAAAGAGAAGGTAGGCCAGATGACTCAAATCGAGAGGTCCGTCGCCCATCCTTCCGCCCTCAGAGACCTTTCCATCGGTATTTCACTTTCCTACTCTCTTCAAATCTTCTGCATTTCTCGTTGCATTCTTTCTTTCTTCCTTACTGTTGAATTCGCACTATTCTGTCAATTTTCAAAGACTTAAAAAATAATAATTTCAAAGGTTTCAAAACCCCAAACATAAGAAAATGAAGTAAATTTTGGGTGAATATGAAGTTACATTGATACTAATGCGAAGAAATAGAACATCTGTCATTAAATTCAAATTTTCGTTGATACCCAGCTAGGAAAAATAGAAAGGTCTGTCAAAGATTTGTAAAAAGGGATTGGAACTGAAAACAAAATAGATGAATTCAGATTTTCACCGACACCCAAGGACTGTTTGGATGGGAGTAAATGGAGGTAAATTGGGGGAATTGGGAGTAAATTGAGGTAAATGGCATTTGAGGTATGTTTGGATGGGAGTAAATGCATGGAATGAAATGAAATTGGAGCAAATGGGCCTGCTAATGAAATCCTCCTCCGGAGGGGAAATTGGAAATAAATGGGGTGAAATGTCTTTTTGAGCTCCCTTGGAGACCCGCACTAGCAAACAAATGTGCTGTTACGCACATGTCCGCTATACACTTGGCATGCTGATGATACTCCAAAACAATCCAATTATCAGCTACATCACTAAAATCACATCAATAGAATGATCCAAACCGTCCAAAGGTTGGCCATCTAAATGGACGGTTAAAAAACGTTGGCAAGTTGCTTGTTTGGGTTCCTTATGTTTGTGGTGTACCCTAGGCTCAAAATTTCCTCATTTTTGGCTAAAGTATATATTTCAATGGGCTTATGACAATCATTCTGTTAAATATCACATATGTACACTAATTTGGGATATTAAAGTTGATTTGGGATATCACATTTGTTCCTGTGAATATATTAAAAATTCCAATGCATTTCAATTCCTCCCATTTACTCCCATCCAAACAGAAAATTCGGATTTCAACTGCATTTCATTTACTCCCATCCAAACACAACTGAGTAAGCCAATTACTCCCATTTCATTTACCTCCAATTCCATTTTACAAGCTCCCAAATGAGCTAGTGAAAGTAGAACAATTGTAAAAGATTCGTAAAGAATCCCAAACGTGAAATTTCCAGTATGCAAGAAATCTGCAAAAAGAAAACAGAGAACATAGATACCTTATGGGTGTCAGGTTGGAGCTTTGGATGCATTGTGCCGAGTTAGGGAAAACTGATTTCTCATCTTGAAATCAGATGCTTTTCAGCAACAAACCGTTCAATTTCTACATCAACATTGGTAGAAATAAGACTGAAAAAAGAATGGCATGTTTGTTGTTATCTCTATAAAAAAAAAAAAAAAAAAGAGGCATGTTTGAGGAGAAATCATGGTGTCCTTCTCATCAACAGGTATTGCATAGTTGTGGGGCCATCATTCTGTGATCCAAACCATTGATCAGCTGGGCCGTTCTGCCTCTAGTGGATGCCCCATGCTCTCGTGGATTGGAAGATCCTAACCATCTGATTGCTGAACTATTTTCCATTGAGTATGGACTGTTTTTGTATTTGATCCTTAACTTTCAATTTTTGTCGGCTGTTAATCAAGGGGTTAGGATCTCCCAATCTGGATCTTTTTGAGGCATCTGACATACATGGTAAGGTCCATTAGGTCGAGGTTTGGATCACTGAAATATGGCCCCAAATGTATGGAATCCAGCAGGTCAGCAAACTTCACATTTTCTGATGAGCAGGATCCTAGAATTAGTCCAGATTGAGAGGGGGAGAGTGACTTTTGGGTAGTTTAGATGAATCTATCTTTTAGTCTTCTAATATACCCAATTTATTTTAATGGATTTTGATTGTGCTAAATGTAACATCCGACATTGTGATATCATTAATTATCTCTTTTTTTTTTCTTTTTTTTTTTTTTTCATAGGGAGTGTCCTCAATGGTGGCGGCAGTGCTCCAATGGAGCAAGCCTCTGCTTCTGATTGGGCAGATATGGTGGAATCATTCCAGAAATCAGCACTACAGTCGCGTCTGGGGATCCCAATCATCTATGGAACAGATGCCGTTCATGGCCATAGCAATGTGTTTGGTGCCACCATCTTTCCACATAACATTGGACTAGGAGCTACCAGGCAAGTTTACTGGAAGCTCTATCAAGTATCCAATCTTCTTCTTCCCACACCCCTCTTTTTCTTTTCTTTTTTTCTTTTTTTTTTTTCTTTTTGAAAACTGCATAATCAAGTTGTTACACATCAAAATCGTAAAATCTCAACTTTTAATCCAGTCCTTATGAAACCATGTCAAAGTAATTGTTAACTTTTCCTTTACAATTATTAAATTATTATGGTTTAACAACCGAGACAAAATTCATTAACGCTTATAAAATTGCATGTTTGGATCATCTGATAAAAACCAATATGCCAATACCTGTTCTATTTTATTTTTATTTTTTTGAATTGGCATTCCAAAATGCTGACACATATCTGATCTGAATCTGTCATGAAGAGTTGTACACATTTTCTAGCAACAGTACATACAGTTGGGGAAAGTAATAAATGTGGGAAAATTTACCTGGTTCATTGAACACTAGAAGCTACCTAGAAATAATGGGAAGAATAAAAATGACTTTCAAGTCATACATAATTGATAAGTATAATTTACCAGATTAAACTTTGCTTTTGTTTTTCTTTGCGGGTTTTTGTAGATTCCCACGTCAATAATAGGTACTTGCAAATTGCCACATAAAAACATATGATTTGCAAATAACAACTTGTTAATTCACTGCTATATATTGCAAATACCTGTAGTGATGCATGACAATTAACTACTTGCTCTAGAAGCTCGAACCGATAGATCATGGCGAATTAATCTCTTTATCTCATAGCTCAGGCTCCACATACCATGGGTTAGGACCTTGGCCGAACCCCCCTCGTGGGCCCCACTTCATATGGGTACCGCTTCACACGGGTGGGGTCCGCTTCACACGGGCCACCCACCCCAAGTGTGCCCCTGCATCCCATAGGCCACCCCACTCGAGCCCGGTGTGAAAATGCCCATGCATTATGCAGTCTGTTAGTTTTTCATGACTTTTGTTAGCAACTATTAGAAAATGACCAAATTGCCCATATGGAACATACCACAAGATTCTCCCCCATGGGAATATAAATCCTTTAATTTTCCTCCATATGGAACATGCTGCAAAATAATTTTAATTAGGGGGATTTTCTTTTGAATTTATGGAGAGAGAAAGAGGTTTTAGGGGAGGGGTAGATTTGTCATTTTTTGTCAAAATTTTCCAAAAAAGGTTAACATCTGTTAGAAAAAACTAATGGATAGTGGATATTTGCAATAAACACGCATTAACGATGTGGTTATTTGCAAACGTTTTATTTTTTATGTGATTATATGCAAGTACCTTATTATTTAGGTAATTATTTGCAAAAACGCTTTAAAAAAAATAAAAAATTTATTATATAGTTTTTTTGTTTTATGGTTTTCTATTTTGGCTCTGTTTTTTCTTATGTAACTTCTCCTTTGTCTTTCCTCTCTCTCTCTCTCTCTCTCTCTCTCTCTCTCTCTCATCATCATCATCATCTGATTCTCATTTACTTTTGAAATGTGCTCTAGAGATGGAGATTTGGTTCAAAGGATAGGGGCTGCGACTGCCTTGGAAATTAGAGGAACTGGAATACATTGGACCTTTGCTCCCTGTGTTGGTGTAAGTGTTTATCTATTCTTATTATCTACTTCTTTTTTCTTTTTTTTAAAATCATTTGTGATGTGAGTCTTGCTTTGAATGAACAACAATGGATAGACAGGCTACTCTCCTTTCCAGAGAGAGAATCCCAAATATGGAAATGGAAAACCCCTATGGAGTACTTAGGAAACGGGAAACTGCGGAATCAAACAGTAATTCCATTGTTTGGTTATGAGTGTCGTTTTCTGTGGAATGTTTAGAAGGTAAAAATATCAGACAGGGAGAGCTGTCTTTTGTAACCGTGGATATCTACATTTAACATTTTTTTTTTTAATGGAAATACTTCTACTCATTTTTTGGGGAATAGATAGGAAAAGGAAAACGATTCCCCCACTCGGTTTCTCAAACAAAGTAAATTGTCAGATAGGAGAGACTTTCTTCGTTTTGCATTTCAGCTGTAGAAAGCACACTTAAACTGCCGTGTTTTAGTTGAATAGAAAAAAAATGTTGTGTTATCGGCGATAACTTATCGCCGTTTTGAAGGAGTTCCTACGTAGAGACAGGCGACATATGGATGAGAAATCTATAAATGCTTGATCTTTGTGAACCAAGGTCGAACTCAAAATTTGACATGGACTCGACAAAGGCTGACCTCAAGCACGCAGGGATGGAACTTGTTCAAGCACTTCTTATGGTTTGAATTTAAAAATCTAAAGTTACAGTCATTATCAACTTTTTAATGCTTAATCGATTTTTTTTCTGTTATTGGGACGAATTGGGTTTTATAAACTGCTGCAATCCTAACTTTTCAACTCGTATCTACCTTGGTTTGACTACTTTCAATTTAACGCAGTAAAACTACTCCGATTCCCTTTTACTTTCTTCATTTGGCATCTTCCTTCTATCTGCATTATAAATCGCTGCCCCTGACATTGCATGGCAATGTGTTCTGTCAGGTTTCTAGGGATCCCAGATGGGGAAGATCCTACGAGTGTTTCAGTGAAGACACTGAAATTGTTCGGACCATGACCTCCAGCGTTGTTGGCTTGCAAGGAGTACCGCCTGACGGACACCCCAATGGCTACCCTTATGTCGCTGGAAGGTAGTAAGAAGCAATTATCTCATATCTTGTTTTGTGTTAATGACATGGTTAAATGTTACATGTAACAAACTAATTTGATTCCTAATGTGGGGTGGAGTTCCAAAATCAAAGCTGGAGGAGTTCAATAATGGTTAGCCAAAGACTCCTCTAGAGAGTTTGCTTCTCCAAAAGCATCGCATATGTGGAGTTCTTCCTTAAATATATCAATGAACCCAATTTCCTATCCTCATTGTAGCCTACTGAATTCCATTTTCATTGCCTCTGCCAAATCACAAATGGAGCACACCTCAGACTGTTGCATAAGAACAAAAGTATGACTATAATTTGAAATGTCATCAACCATCATTGATTCCTTGCTTCAGTCTTATTTGTCAGATACTTTCAATTTAAGAACTTTCAGGTAAGGTTCTTTCTAGAGTATGATGTGGGCCCACATATGCGAAGATTCTAGTAGAATATTGAATCATGCACGGCAACAAAAATTCATGGAACCATAGTATCACAAACCATCTAATTATGGTTCCGGTCCCACCTATGAATCTTGTGATTCCTAGATGTTTGACTCAAGGCAGTAAAACAGCTTTAACTTTTAATGGGATTTCTTTGATATATGCACCTACTTTTCCAAGTTTTCGTAATTTTATGACCTAGATAAAGGTGTTTATATAGAACAGGGAGGGTATGCCAGATGTTGTGCCCGTGTGATGCATTCACAGTATCCAACCCATCCATCAGATACGTCGCCTCAAGAAGCCCCTTAGGCTCAATACTCAGCCTGGTCCATAACTGAAGTGGACTGCAGCAAAGGAAACAATCTGGGAGGAAACACCACCCTCGAATTTAACAGGGGAATGCCTCAGTTGTAAAACAGTCTAATTTTTGGCCTAACCTTTCATCTGGCCTGGATGAAGAGTCTGAACGGACTTGATTCTATATAAAACAACATGGTGGGCCCCAATCTAATTAATAATGGTCTTCCTCTCAACATTTTTCATGTGCTATGGCCCACCTGATTTTTGGATCAGGCAGATATTGTGGACTAGGGATTTTTAGAGGTGATGCGTCTGATGGACAAGTTGGATCTCATGAACACATCACTGGACCCCACATCTGGCCAGTACCACCATAAGGTTTTGGTGGTTCCATGTACCACTGGAGTGCGCCCCACTGATATATGCACCTCTTGTACAAGTTTCAGCAATTCTGTGACCAAAGTAGAGAAAGGTGTTTGTATAGAATAGGGAGGGTGCAGTTAGTGGGACAAATGCAACTTCTAGAGATTCCAGGTCTGCAGTGAAATTGCTTTATATTGGGCTGCCTAACATTGATCCGTGAACTCATTGATTTGATTGCAGAAGAAATGTTATTGCCTGTGCTAAGCATTTTGTGGGAGATGGGGGAACGGATCGAGGGATAAATGAAGGCAATACCATCACATCCTTTGATGATTTGGAGAGGATTCATATGAGGCCTTATTTGGATTGTCTTGCTCAGGGAGTCGCCACTATTATGGCATCTTATTCCAGCTGGAATGATACACAATTGCATTCTCATCGTTTTCTCCTAACCGATATTTTGAAAGAGAAGCTTGGCTTTAAGGTATGGGCGTTCCCAGTCAACGAAGTACGGCTTTATGTACTCTTGTTTTTCAAGGCATTTACAAATCAAAGAAGAACTACAAGAAAGGATACGGAAACATGTATCAATACTGCTGATATCTCTGATACCTGGAAATGTATCATTGATTGAGGGAAACACGAGGAAATGGTGGAATTTCTCAATGAAACTTCAGGAGATGTTAAAATACAGATATTTAGAAATCAAATAATTGCAAAAAAAAAAGAAAAAGACACATACATAATAAGTTTCTCATTAATGGGGTCCAAAAGCATGTAAACTGACTCAGGGAAACATTAGAGAAACATCGGGAACATGGTGGAATTTTTCAATAATACTTCAGGAGATGCTAAAATATATATATTTTTTCATAATTAGGAATCAAATAATAGCGAAAAAGACGTATATTTAGGAATCAAATATGTATATATATCAATATATACATATTTAGGAATCAAATAATAGCGAAAAAGACGTATATTTGCATTTTCAGGAATCAAATAATAAGTTTCCCTTTAATGGGACCGAAAAGCATGCATTGTTGACTCAGGGAAACATTGGAAAAACATGGGGAAAATGGTGGATCCCTCCATCCATCCATGCATGCACATACATTACAAAACACACATGCTTGATCCACCAATCCATCCATCCATTTATGCATGCACGCACTCACACATACATCCATCCATTCACCATCCAATATCTCACCAATACATTGGCGATATAAGCGACACCTGGAATTTACACAGTTGAAAAAATTGGCGATATCGATACATTGGTGATGCTTAGTTATATATCACCAATACCTACATTCTGATACTTCCAGTGTGGTTGGTATCGCCAAGCTTGAGATATGGTTAATATAGGGGATATTATTGATATACCAGGAATACTTCAAACAATGCATCCAAGTCCCGCATACTATAGAATTATCTAAACCATATGATCAGTTGCCCATCGCATGCCATGATTTGCAAGCTTGACTGCCTTTAAATTATATTCTCTATGATTGTGTGATGAGAATAGTTGAGTGTAATGAAAGGCTTCTATTGATTAGAAAATTGGGCTCATAGGCATGGGACTCACCCGAGTCACTAAATCGGATCATTGACTGGGTCATTGGGTTGAGTGAAAATCGATTTTCTGGGGTGTGGGCAAAATGAAACCTGGTTTGCTGGTCAGCGAGGGACTTATTTAACTCCCTCGGGTCAGAACGAATCAAGTGAGTCTTGCTTCTAGGAGCAAAGGTTTTTATTTCTTGGAAACCAACTAAAGCCTAAGGTTTTCTTCACCAAAGTCCTTAAAAAAATAATAATAATAATAAAATAAAATATAAAAAAAAAACTAAATTCCCTAAATTCTCTTACTAAGTTCTATGCCCAACAATGCCAGGAAGAAAGGAGTAGACCTGCATTGCCTTTTAAATTTTAGTGCATTTATAGAATGAAAGTTAAGGGCCTGTTTGGTTTTCCAATTACAATCGTAAATGGCTGCAAACGGGTAATGATTACTTTTTGTAATTGTGTGATGATATCACTTACATTTGACTGCAACGACGATTTTGCTACATCGTTTGTTTCACCTAGAAATCACTCTAAGATGGTAGTTTTATAATGTGAAAAATGTAATGATTATAATATACTTTACCTATTTCCTTTACAAGTGTATTTGACTCTTGGTTTGTGGGCCATAATTCCTGTTTAAACAGACACCTTAAAATGATAATGATTACTTATTTACTTTGCATTTCATAGGAAATTGGAAAACCAAACAGGCCCAAAGTGCAAAAAAAATAAAATAAATTATTATTATTAATAAATAAATAAAATCTTGACCCACCTAATCGACTGGTCGAGTCTCGGATCAACCCGACCAAGTGACTGGAGTTTCGAGTCCAGGCTGTGTTTTGAATTAAGCACCTTATAATATCATATTTTTGGTTTTTTATTTGAAACCGTGTTCCCTTAAATTAACAATCTTAACCTTCTTGGCCATATTACAAGTTGAAATTACTCCCGAGAATTCTGTTGCAGGGGTTTGTGATTTCAGACTGGGAAGGTATAGATAGGCTCAGTCATCCTCATGGATCGGACTTCACCTATTGCATTTCTGCTTCGATCAATGCAGGAATGGACATGGTAGACATCAAAATTCAAAAGCTTGCAGCTTTCTATGATTTATCAGCTCACCCACTTCTCTAGCTAATGAACTTTACAGGTGATGGTGCCTTTCAGATACGAAAAATTCATCGAAGAACTGATATATCTGGTGGAATCAGGGGAGATACCAATGGCCCGGATCGATGATGCAGTGGAACGGATCTTGAGAGTTAAATTCGCCACTGGGATTTTTGAGCATCCTCTCGGTGACAGATCTTTGCTAGATACAGTCGGTTGCAGGGTACCTCACATAACTACATGCATTTGTAGTGTTAACTGTTTGTGTTTGGATAATATAAGTTAGTTATTATTTTCAACTTCATTTTGCTCTGTCGTGACTCAGGATCCAGTATGTGTTGCCACCCGTTGGGGCCCACATACTGAGATGGTCGGATGATCGTCCATATTTCGTGTTACCATCATAAATAAGCTATTGTCCCATAAATCATTCCTCAGTGATGATCCTGTGGTAAGTGACACATCATGGATCCTGAGTTGTGACAGAGGCCAAATGAAGTCTTCTAACGAAGCCAATTGTTTGTTGTTAGAAAATGTTCCGAGGATGGCTATGTTCCTGATAAGGATGATCTTATGAGAGCTTTGCTAAGCACACATGTGTGTGCAATAAAGCTCATGTGCACACCACACATGTGCCAACATGACAAGATACATCCAAGATCCAATCCATCCATTGAAATGGAACCACTATATCAATACCCTATCCCATTAGTCAGTTTGATCCACTGGTCAGGTAGGCCACAGTTTGCAAACAAAACATACATACTGCTCTGGAAAACTTAGGTTGAAATTTTATAGCCCATCTACTTGTTTCCAATATTGGGGCCCGCATGCTGAGTGGACCAGATTAATTTTTGGGAAACTATGTAGAACGTCGGACCAAACTGTTGGATGAATTAGATCTCGCACTTATGTGCCATGCTAGCACATGTGTGGTGTGTACATGTGTTATCGCACATGCGTGTGCACTTAGCAAAGCTCTTCTTATGAATAATGGAGGCATGTGGGAGAAGGATGGGGATTGTTCTCACAACTTTACAGTTATTAGTTCGGGTCATCATTGTGTTTTGGGTGCTGGATATATTGATTATGTAGCTTTCTAAGCTCTCACACGTGTATGGATCATCCATGATAGTCAACAGATGGGCCTACTGTATGGATGATCTGACCAAACGATCAGGCTAGTCTACTCATCAGTTGGGTCACACAAAAAAGAAGAAGAAGAAGAAGAAGAAGAAGAAGAAGAAGAATGGAGGTTTTAAGAAAAACCACTGCTAATTCACATTCAACTTACACGAAGTAGTATATTACACATATAGGGTCTGGTTTGGGTTGCCGGAGGCATCAACCCAATCCCAACCAGACCCAGTTTTCCAGCCAGAGCCTAACCCAACCTGACCTAAAGTTCAGGTCGAACTCGACCCTGGTTGGCCCCTAGTTTGGACTGCCTTCTGCTAATTGATATCTTCTCATGCCTCTTATCCAACCAGATGCATAGGGAACTGGCACGTGAAGCAGTTCGCAAGTCCCTAGTCCTGTTAAAGAATGGAAAGGATCCAAAGAAACCATTTCTTCCTCTAGACAGAAATGCTAGAAGAATTCTTGTTGCAGGGAGCCATGCTGATAATCTTGGGTTCCAATGTGGAGGATGGACAATATCCTGGCATGGAGGCAGTGGTAGAATCACGATTGGTAGGTTTGACTATGCTGAAAACATGAATGTTTCCTTGCTTTCTGATATGGTGAAAACGGACTTCATGAATTTGGCGACTTTTACTCGATTGTTATTTAAATCACCAAACCCCCTACGTTTTCCATTCAGAATCGTGGGTCATTAAAAAAATAAAAATAAAATCTGGATCGCTATTTTTAGCAACCGAAATTATGGTTTTGCCCTCTTACTGTCGATTAAGTTGTAATCCAAATGTACATCTACAAAGTTAGAGATTTATACTTCTATTTATCCAGTAGCGTCCTTGTAATATGATAGTACACGTCTCCCACTAGTTAGATGAGCTGGTAGAGACTGTAGTGCGTGTGAGTGATCCATGGTTCAATCCCCGGTAGTTTTACCTTTTAAAAATAATAATAATAATAATAATAACACATGAGCACCTATATAATAACATTCATCATATCATCATCACCATCATCATTCATCATATCACATAAACTGCAATGTGAATTCATATATAGAAGTATATTGCCTACATTTAGTGAATGTATTGGAGTGACCCACATGATCCTACCCCTAAGGTGCCATGTAAACTGCAAGCGTTTATAAGATTAAAATACAAAACATCAATTAAAATGGATAGATTTCTATAGCGCATGAGTGATAATGTATATGGGTAATCAAATCATGGGTTAATACCATTCTTTGCCTCTCTAAGTAAGTAATCCATATATAACAATCCACTAAAAAAATTTCACCTTCTACTCAATTATTCTATCAATGGATGATTGGATGGTGACCGCCAATCTCTGTTTTGAAAATCATCCTCAAAAGTGTTTTTTTTAGTAAAACACATTCAATTCGGTTTGCCCCAAAATGAGTTTTTTTTTTCATCTTCTGAAATACACCAAGTTTTAAACATCATGAAGAAATGTGTCCCCTTCAAATGGGACGAGGTGTGTCAGAATTCCTTTGACACCATCAAGAAGCTGCTCAAACATGCTCGAGTCCTAGTAGTTCTGATTAAGGGTAACCCATGATCCTCTACATTACAGCTTGTGAAAACTCCCTCAGTACTCTTCTGGCTCAGAACAATGGGGCAGGAAAGGAGAATTCTCTGAACAATGAGACATTATATGAGTTTTTTTCCCCCCTTCGTAATACAGATTTTAAAACAATGTTATGCATGCTATGGTAATAAGAACTAGTTGTATTAGTATGGTGTTTTTTGCTCATATAATAATGAGAAGCCTGTGTGTTTAAATTTTGTTGCAGGCACTACTGTATTGGACGCCATTAAACAATCCGTCGGAGAGGAAACCGAAGTGATCTTTGACAAAAACCCGTCACTTTCCACGCTAGCCGGCCAAGACTTCTCGTATGCAGTCCTTGTTGTAGGAGAGCCTCCATATGCAGAAGGGTTGGGTGACAATTCGGAGCTCAAGATACAATTCGATGGGCCCCATCTGATCAACGTCATCGCTAGTCGCATTCCCACACTGGTGATTTTAATATCTGGGCGGCCACTAGTCTTGGACCCCGAGCTGTTGGAGAAGATGGATGCTCTGGTTGCGGCATGGTTGCCAGGGAGCGAGGGAGCGGGGATTACAGACGTTGTGTTTGGAGACTACGAATTCGAAGGTGTGCTGCCAAGGACATGGTTTAGAACTGTTGATCAGCTGCCCATGAATCATGGGGACCAGTGCTATGACCCTCTATTTCCTCTTGGCTTTGGGCTGAGAATGAACATGAACAATCCTACCGGGAACGTGTAGACACTTATGTGAGGACGCCTTCCAGACACCTGTGGCTCAAGCATGCTCAAATGTGGCACATGAGTGCAGAAGGTGGGACCGCCGGCGAAGACATCCTGCCCCGAAAATCAGGCCATTTCGCTCGTCTTGTGGGCCAGGTGTACAAAAGGAATGGATTGGAGCAATGTTGTTTTGCTTTAAAACTATATGGGGATGAATATATAAATAACGAAATCGGTATGACTCGGCCGAGTCGACACAGTTTCAGAATGTTGTGATTAGTGGAAGAACCAGGTCCCAAAATGGTTTGTATGCTCTATTCTCTTGCTGTTTAGGCTCCTACTTGGGCTGTCTCAATACAGATTTTTAAATATGAACTCATGTCTATTGTCGCTCAAGGTGGCAATGTGCCGGGCGACACACCCGCCCGACAAGTCCGACCTGGCTTTGTATTGGACTTGGACCTATTAGTTTGGCCCATGGGCCAGGGTTGCATGACCTGATTAATTTTTGGGCTGGGTTTGGGCTCAAGTCATTTTATCCTAGCCACTCCACTTCATATGTTTATCTTCTATTCTCCAAATGTCATGGTGTGTTGTAAAGGCTGTTATGCAAAGGTAACGGTGGTAATCACTATAACTTACACGAGGTCATAAAGGCCGTTATGAAAAAAGAATGATCCATAAAGGTTGTTACAACAAGAGGTGTACAGGAGTCGAATCGAGTCGAGCTTGGCACAGCTTGACTCGGCTCGGCCACTTGTTGACCCCAGCTCGAACTCGGCACGACTCGGTCCTCAAGCTTGACTGGTCAGCTCAGCTCGGTTTGGTCAGCAGCTCGGGCTAGTTCAAGTTGAGTTCGCCTGTGCGGCATTTTCACAAACAAGTGGTCCGCACCTTCAGAATCTCGCTGTATATAAAACAGCAACAATGATTTTACAAGTATTTTATCAAGCACCTTATAAGCAACATAAAAATCAAGAAAAAAAAAAAGAGAGTATTTGTTTCATATACGCACCTTCCTTGCCACCAGCCACACTTCATTGAGTCATTTCATCAAACACTTGGTGAGCAACAATAATATCAAAGTAACCAAGTCACCGAACTGAATCGATTCAAGTTGGGTTTGATCCGAGTCGAGTCGAGCTCGGGCAAGCTCGAACTCGATTCGAAAATTTTTTGAGCTCAAAAAATGAACTCGACTCGTCTCGAATTCAGTTTCAAACCGAGTTGAATTGAGCTTTTTCAAGTTGAGTTGATTTTCGAGTTGAGTTGAGCGAGCTACCGAGCTAACTCTGCTTGTGTACAGCCCTAGTTACAACCATTAGGCTCTACAACTCAAATGTATTATAATTACCGCAAGTTCAAATATGTGTTCATTCCTTTAAATCTTAAAGTGCTGAATTTTAGTACTTAGTACTTACAAGTATTGAAAAATTTATTTAGTAATTTGTCTAAAAAAAAAAAAAAAAAAAACTCCTATATCTGAAAATAAGTGCTTTTTTCACAAAAATGTATTTGGTTAAACACAAACTATAAATGTTTGAAAATTGGCAATTTGTTATGTTTGCAAATATTGTCTCAATTTTTATCTTTAGTAGGGTATGAGACGAAACTTGAAATTGTCATGCTATTAAATTTGACACACCAACACCCAATCCAATAAAAATTTAATACTTTCCTCTTGATTTTTATTACTTTCCTCTTGTTCATTCCGGCAAGACAGTGTCACTCAATTTATAAGTTTTAACCTTCACTAACTTAGAAAGTTCAATGGTGAATCACGGTTAAGAAGAGATTGAATGTCAATTGAACGTATGTGTGTGATCTGCGTCAGATATCTAATGAATGGCTCAAATATTTGGTAAGTGTGCCATGCCAATCAAAATTTTCCAAATATTGGGCTTATTCTGATAGGTTATCATTTCATCTTGCCATGCAACAAGCCTAGATGTTCACAGCCTACATCTTGATTGAGTCACCATCTCACCGTTTTGAACCATCAGATGTGTTCAACAGGCATTCATTGGGCTAGATAACGATTTTTAGCCCAATCTAACATGAATTGAATTAGATATATCGAAAACAATATCGAATGGCCATGATCTCATCTGGCTGGATCTGGTCAGCCATGATACATCCGACCAGACCGCCTCGAAGAACACACTGAGAAACCAATTCAGACCAAATTTTGTCTAAATTAGGGCCCGTTTGGCCGGGTGGATTGGAAGGGATTGAATGGTATTAGGGTGGATGGCATGGATTTCAAGGTAATGATGGTGTTGTCAGTGGATTGTCTTAAGATCCATTGGATTGCTATATCCCGGGATTACTATATCGAGTCTGTTTGGCACGCCGGCCAATTCCGGGATTAAACCTTCCAATCCCTGGAACCAAACACGTCCAACCTGAATTTGAACGAATTAGGGTGGATTGGGATTTAAAGGTAATGATGGTGTTGTTAGTGGATTGTCTTAAGATCCATGGGATTGCTATATACCGGGATCAGGTCACCCAATCTGTTTGGCCCGCCTGGCCAATCCTGGGATTTAACTTCCAATCCCTTCCAATACCACCCAATCCCTTCCAATCCGCCCGGCCAAACGGGCCCTAAGCAGGTGAAGAGATATGGCACACCGAAGCAATGTGTCATGTTAATCGTTATTACCGCACATGTAGCCCGAATGTGCAGCAAAGCACCAAATTTGCCAACCAAGATCTCAGGACTCCGATCTCCGTTTGAGACGTGCGGTTTCAAAAGCTATAAATGAATACTACAAGATGTGTGGTCCACATCGCAAATGGAGAATAGACACATTGGCAACAAAGTTAAATCATTATTATCGCATGTAGTCTGGAAGTACAACAACACACTAACTTCGATATCTAAGATCTCAGCACTCTATCTCTTTTTTGGGTAAGTGACTACTTGTTTTGAAGCTATCAATGAGTACTACAAGATGTGTGGTTCATATCTTGAAAAGAGACTAAAACACCTAAAAATATTGGCCACAAAGTTAAATCTTTATTACAGTACATGTGGCCCGGATGTGCATCAACACACTAACTTCGATATATAAAATCTCAACACTTCAATCTTTATTGGGGACATGCGACCACTTATTTCGAAGTTATCAATGAGTGCTATAAGATGTGATGTCCACATCGTGAAAGAAGTATAGAAACACCTCATTAATTAGACCACAAAGTCAAATTATTAATTATTTTATTATAAATAGTATCCTCGATTAAACCATAGACCATCAAGCCTTTTCTTACTACATCTAACAATATTTTTTTTTGAGCCTTCTCCTTGTCCTTTCAGATACGTTAATATGAGCCAACCCACTCCTACTCCCTTTAGAGCCACTAATAAAAGCCGACTCACTCCTAACCAATTTTTAGAGCCATTAATATGAGTTGATTCACTCCTAATCGATCCCATCTTATTACTTGTAAGTTTTGTTTTTTTGTTTTTCTTTTTAAGACGCACACACACCGCCATGCACTCACACCGTAGTGGGATTTCAGCACCTATGTGTACTCGAACCTTTGACTAGGTGTTGAAACTCCCAAGGGCCCGTTTGGCCGGGTGGATTGGAAGGGATTGGAAGTTAAATCCCGGGATTGGCCGGGCATGCCAAACAGACTGGGTGATCTGATCCCGGGATATAGCAATCCCATGGATCTTAAGACAATCCACTGACAACACCATCTTTACCTTTAAATCTCATCCAATCCACTGACAACACCATCTTTACCTTTAAATCTCATCCAATCCACCCTAATCCGTTCAAATTTGCCTGGGATGTGTTTGGATGTGTTTGGTTCGAGGGATTGGAAGGGATGGGAAGGTTTAATCCCGGGATTGGCCGGGCGTGCCAAACAGACTCAATATAGCAATCCCATGGATCTTAAGACAATCCACTGACAACACCATCATTACCTTGAAATCCATGCCATCCACCCTAATACCATTCAATCCCTTCCAATCCACCTAGCCAAATGGGCCCTAAGAGTCTACCACCGGAGCAAGAGCAAGGACCCTATTACTTGTCAGTGTTGATACTCAATTCCCTCATTCTATCCTTCCTTTCCTGGCCACTCATACATCTAGACACCCTCATTTCCACTACACATCTTATCAACATGTTGTTCCCTGACTATTTATTATCCCATAAAAGTTTCACTTCAATTCCATTAATACACAACAATTTATTTAATAATAGGGGATTATTATGGGAAAATCCCTTAATAATTCAGATTTTCCCAAACCCCCACCATGGAAAACTATCATGGGGTGCTTTTTGAGGTGGTAAATTATCAAAATACCTAATTTCTTTTTTTCCTTTCAAAAAGTGTTCAAGTGGGGAATTGTGAGGCTCATGTGTATGACATCACATCCATGGGATGCACCCCACCATGATGATATGATATACATAAAATATGGTGGATCCAATCATTGAGTAAAATAATTTACACAACCCAAAAACATCCAAGTTCACTTATAAACCATCCAATGATTTGATAGGCTTATTTGGGTGCATTTTTTAACCAGACAAGATGGCCCCTATGATTCCAGACTTTATTGCTTTATTTATTATTATTTTATTTTATTTTATTTTTTTAAAAAAAAAAAAAAAAACAAATGAGGACATTTGGGTAATTCTATCACTCAAAAAGCACTTCCCATTCACATACATGATAGTTTGTGAAAATGAAATTCCTGAGGAATTTTTCCATAAAACTCCTTTAACAACAACAGCAGCTGCAGCAATAATAATAATAAGTAAATAAATAAATGCTCACCCTTGTTTGGGCCTTTGATTTTAAGCCAAAGCATTTGGATTTCACTAATGGGCCTCTCATTTTGGGGCCATGCAATCCATCACACCATAAACAAGCTTGATCTTGTAATCAGCCATGCCTTTATCACTCTGATCACAAGTGGGCCCCACTAGAAATACTAGTAATGGATGTTGGGAGATTTTATGCATCTTCTCTTTCTTTCTAGGGAAATGCAAGAAAAGTTTTTTTTTTTTTTTTTTTTTGAAGAAAAAAGAAAAAGGGGTAATATAAGATCCTCAAAGGCCAATGGAGAAGCCATTCAGAGTAGCAAAACTGGGCCCCACACAAGCCCACTAGGTTTTCCTTTACAAATGCTTCTAAGATATTGAAAGGCAGACCCATCTACACACTCCCACACGTGTATACATGGATCACATGCAAGATGCAAGCCACCCATCATGCCGGGTCCCACCATATCGACGCCCTTGCCTAGAAAAGGCTGTTTCACCAATCGAGCGAGATGCAGTTTACGAAACAAGTGAATGGCTAGGATGATCTTGGTCTGAGTTCTCCTATGCCACCCATCCGTACAATGAGAAAACTTGATCTTCACACAGGGTAGCTGCATGAGTGAGGCCCACCTGATGGACGGCTTAGATCTAAAACAAGTGTGTATCTGTTGGCAAATGTGGTGAGGGGACGGCCAACCTTGTACACGCGTGTGGGCTTAGGAAATCTACCTGAGAGCATATTAAAATTAGAATAAAGTGGCCAAAGTGCCCTCAAAAGAGGCAGCTTCTTTCAAAAAGAAAGTGGCCTGTTTTGTCATTTATCTCACAGCAATTTTAATAGGAATGATCATTTGCTAATCCCAACAAACTACATGTGGGGCCCACCTTCTGGTGGGCAGCATTGGCAGAATGGTAAGCACCGAGTTGGATGAGAGATACACCCATCAGGGAATCCCAACCGTCAGATTTGTCTCCGTTAAATGCAGACGGTCGGATCGTGCATTTTCAATCTGATGGATAGGATTATCTTATACGCAAGATACTAGTGCGTGGCCCGTCCCACAAACAGGGTTTCACCAGATCAACGGCTCAGATAACTGAAAGATGGTGTTTGCCCGTTTGCCTGGACGGATCGTCATATGATGAAGGTGGGGTCCCCACCCTTGAATTATTTTTCCAATGGGTGCTGCACCAGAATTCGTGATAGTTGCAGCAGCACTAACATCAACATAAATTGTATCAGTGTAGTAGCAACAACAACTAAAGAAAAAAAAAAAAGGAAACAGACAAAAAGACACCAGCAACAACACTAGCACTTTATGAGGTTTGCTTGATCCACACGCGTGTGAAACCCTGGCCATCCACACGCAGGCGCACGTGCCAGTATGGTCCACCAGCCTACCCTAAAGCCCCACCTTATCAACGGATTAGATTATCAAAATGTGTTACAACTTAGATGTAATATAACTTATCTTTGAGTGTGGTAATTCCCATATGTTGGAGCTGTGTGGGGCCCACCGGTGATGTTTATGTCGAATCCAAACCATGCATCTATTGTGTCTCCTCATGTTTGTCATGAGTACTGAGAAAAACCCTGATCCAAAACTCAGGTGGGACACCCCACAGGGTGCAATGAAAAATGGCACCTAAGACCTATATAGTCGTGTGGTGTGGCCCACCGGAGTTTCGGAATGGGTCGAGTTTTGGAGTGTCCCTCCGCGGTGGTGGAGCACACCTGATGACTGGCTTGGAAGGCACACCGAATGTCCGCCATCGTTCCCTTTGGTGCGGCCCACCTGAGTAATGCATCAGGCTGGTTATTGCATCAAGGCCTAACATGGTAGGCCACATCCAATGGACTAGAAGGATAGCAGTCACACATCACAATGGGCCACCCCATTACCATGCCTCCAAAATGCAGGTGATCATTCCCCCTCATTCAGAATCATGTATCACCTGCATTTGATGACTGAAACAGGCCAAAATCTCTACACCAACCATCCAAACATTGGCCTTATATCTCGCCACTACCTAACCCATAGATGGGACAGCCATGGTCGTCTGGGCTGGTCCGCATTCGACGGGTCCCACCCACAAATCGCTTTTAGCATCATTATTCATTAGGTGGAATTCAATAATCAAAGTCATCAGTTTCAATGCTGCATGATTAGCAACATGATTCTAGTTTAGTGAAAGGTCTAAAAAGTAAGACATGGTCATAGGATATTTGATTTTTTCGACCACTTGCAGAGAGAATCTGCAACCCCATTTGGGGGTATTAAATTATAAGCTTCTTTGATTAAGAAAAAAGGTGTATAGATCCGATTCACTTACATGAAGAAAAGCAAGATCCTCCTGCCTGTCCTTGCAGAAAGGCCCACGAATCCCACAATGCGAGCGGTTGTACAAGGTTCGCAGAATCCAGTCAATCCAAGTCGGACAATAGAGTAGATATGCTGCAACAAAAGAAAAAAAGAAAAATCACAATCATAGATTAGCTATAGAAGAAGAGGAAAAGAAAAGCATAAAACAATGCAAGTAACCTAACATGGGTCTCTCACCATTCCATCGTCAGCTTAATCTATTCGCTAATATGTCTGATTTGGGATCTTTGCCTGCTGCAGCATGCCTTCCTTTCAAGGAAAAGTAATGAATAAAAAGGAGACCGAAGCATGAGATGCTTAGTGAGTGGAATGCAGACTCGGACCCGACTAAAGGTTTCGGTGGTCAAGTTCAGTCAAATGGGCCATGTTGGAGGTTATAGAAACCTTGAAATGCTGAAAAGTATATAAGAAAAGTAGATTATATGGGAGACATTATAGAATTCAAAGAGAATGCTCGATGAGTCAGCCATGTTGGGCAAGCATGGTAGTTTGGTGAGTTGTCTGGCTCGAACTAGTGCGCCTGGGTTTGGCCTAATGAGTGCTCAAAAAGTGCAGAAAACCAACTCCTCGAATGGAATGAAGTTGAGAGATTTGTGCCGCACCGCCGCAAAGTGCTGAGTATGCAGAATGGATTGCTGGATCATATGACCTCTTGGGTTTTTGGGGCATGATGCGAATTGCAACATGGAAGTGAAAAGCAATAAATGGACTGGTGATCATGTTCAAACTACAGTGAAGTAGGGAATGCTAATTTCCGATGCCCCCATTTTCAAATGGTGAACACAAACACACCACATATGCCAACGTGGCACATGTATGTGGAATCCCGGGTGTTCACAAGGTCGTCCCCATGGTGAAAGTGTTCCTTCCATTACAAAAATTCAGCCAACCCATTAATCATTCAAGCAACGAATGTGGTTTGATGAACTTAAGATCATCTGTTCTCATTTTCTAGCTATCCATTTCATCACTCAACATGCAGCTGACCTGATAGATAGACTGGCTGGACTCCTGGGAAATTTTACAATAGGGACCACCACATGAATTGCCAGACCCCAAACTTAAATGCACCATTTCACGCACATGGCATGGTTGTGTTCCACCATTATTGATGGGGCATCTGGAATTAGGACTTCTAATTGAAGTATCAGACACCCACAACCTTAAATGGGTCAACCCATGGAGAATAGAACTACTACATACAGGCAAACAATAAAAATCCATAAACCATGTTGGGAATTCAAACATAATCAACCATGTTTCAGAAATTAATATGAACAATTTAAGAATAAGCCCACTGATATTCTACCACCACTCCATTTAGCGCCTTATAAATGATCGTTCATGATACATCTGAGGGATAGCAAGAGCTAATATGACAAGGCCACCAATGTGTACCTCTAGAACACTATTTGTAATGCCATCACTCTACATGAATTCACAGCCTCGGCTTCTTTTCTACACAGGGAGAGAACTTGGACTTGCGTGCAGCATCCTGACTTTGAATTATTTCAAAATGTTCCATATGCTCCATGGCATGGTCATAACTTTTGTAGAGAATCTCATACCTCAGAATGGTGATAAACATAAAAGCTTCCAACATCTTTTCATGCCGACACCGTCCTCTTCAAGCAAACAGCAACACCATCGATGAAAGGGAAAATCTCAGATTTCACACCGAACTCACCGAAAAACTTCAATTCAATGAGAACTAATCTCAAAATTAAGAATTTGAACTTCAATTGCACAATACAATACTACCACCCTCTTAAGAAGTCCAAAGACTACAAAATATAAAAGCTTCCAACATCTTTTCATGCCGACAATACAATTCTACCACCCTCTTAGAGAATCTCATACCTCAGAATGGTGATAAACATAAAAGCTTCCAACATCTTTTCATGCCGACACCGTCCTCTTCAAGCAAACAGCAACACCATTGATGAAAGGAAAATCTCAGATTTCACACCGAATTCACCGAAAAACTTCAATTCAATGAGAACTAATCTCAGAATTAAGAATTTGAACTTCAATGCACAATACATTTCTACCACCCTCTTAAGAAGTCCAAAGACTACAAAATACCTCTAGTCCCATTAAAATATTCACATAAAAACCAGGACAAATCCATAGACAGTGACCAAACTGAACGGAATACATTCGACATTTCAATGTGATCCTGAATTTAAGGGGGAAAAAAAAAAAGCAGAAAAAAATCATCGTGTTATCCATGACGGTGGTGGTGTGAAGATTGCAGCTGAAATACCGAATTCTGGGGTCCAACAGATTCGTGGAGGGTGCCTCTTTGATAATTCTGCGCTTGCATTTTCAGCCCATATGAAGGCATGCCATAAGAATGTGGCATGAATGGATTCCCATGTGTTTGAGGTGTCGTTGGGCTGAAAAATGGTGCTCCTTCATTCCGACGGTTTGAATCAAATGACATCGAGAACTGGTCTGCTGTTTTTGGCACATTGGCTGGACTAGACTGCATGGAAAGTGTGGAAGATTGAGATGGTGAAGGAGGTCTGCTGTCCGAGAGATTGACGGTCGTGATGTCGTGAATGCTTGATCTTCTTTTATCCTTGCCCCCTGAACACTGCCTTATGAAATACTTCTGAGCGTGGCTAGCCACTTGAGTCGGGGTCCTTGTGATGACGAGATTGCGGGAAATGTTTCTCCAGTCTCCTTTACCGTACTTTTTAAGACCGATCAGAAACCGCCTGTGATCGATCAACCGAATTATGTGTCAAACCAACTGGCCACAAAATCCCAAGCATGGTTACAAAAGTTCCTAACCAAGCCAGCCTAATAGACTTCAAAAAGAGGAATGATATGATGTTTGATTGATTTCTTATTATTATTATCCAAACCAGATATCCTTTGGCTTATACTTGTGAAATCATTTGGCAAAAGATGAACCAGAGACAGACAGACGAATTGAATTGGGCCATAGGCTAAACCGCTTAGAGGCTGTGCCCAGCTTATGGTAACCAAAGCCATAGATACGGTGGGCTCATCACATGCGATAAGATCACCTATCTGAAATGATTCGAGCCATCCAACAGAAATGGGCAATGACAAGTGTCGTCCACATTTAATGGGGGCCAATTGAATGGTCAGGATCATGTGGTGGGGGAAACTCTCCATCCACATGAACAATTTGGATCCCCAAAAGGTGAAACAGCACATGTATGGTTCGTTGGAGTTAGTAAATACTTGACCGAATATTGCAGAACTCTCTTCCAAAAAAAATGTAATCTACCAGCAGCACAACCAATACTATAAACAATCAGTAATAGCCAGTAATAGATTATAGTGAAAATTCAGATCATTATCATAGAATACATAACTATGCTCAAAGTAAAAAAAAACAATTACAATCGTTTAATAGCTGTAAAATCAGCAAAATTGTATTGATCATGAAGCCCAAAAGTGTACAGATCAATAACATGATGTTTTTTCTAACATCTATTTGTTATAGTGTTTATTGGAAAATGATGTGTTTGGATGCACAACTGCATCGAAATGCGAAAATTCAATTCGATATGGAATAAATGACCAACATGGAGGCGGCACATAATGACAACCAAACCCCTAAATGCATCCCATGTCTTCAAGTTGGAACTGCAATAATCATAATTTCTATTTTGGGGGCCATTCATTCATCATGAACGAAGTGGGGACATCCCCGTTTAAGTCGCTTTCACTTTATTAAATTCAATTCAATTGAGAAACCAAATATTACAATTCAATTCAATTGAGCACCAAACATGGCCTAAGCTGAGATTGAAAGAAGAAAATAATACAGTTTCTCAATTGGTAAATGGAGAATTACCTGTGCTCATCTTCCGTCCACGGGACTCCCTTCTTCCTTTCCTGATCAGGCCTGCCTGCTGTCCTCTTTCCACCAACAGCATATGTAGGTTTCAACACATCGAATCGGCGATCATTCACCCATTCAACTGTGAAAGATGAGGTGCTGTAACCCGGAATGGGGATCAGCCCGGCTTCTATGTCGCTAATGTCATCCTCCAAATCCCTGTAATGGCTGATGACATCTTCAACTGTCTTTCCAGGTATCATAGCAGCAACATTATGCCATCGATCGGGGGTGTCCTTGTCGTGGAGCGCGAGAGCATTCTCAAACTTCTTGTTCTCTTCGGGGGTCCAGTTTCCGCTTTTGCTCTCCTCAAGCAACCAACTTGAATTAGAAAGATATGAAGTAGGCGATAGAATTTCCATTCCCCACCTCATCTTTTCGAAATTAAGTAACGAATTTCCCCCAAAAGAATCAGAACATATATTTCACAGTCCCACAATTCACCGTTTTTTTCCCCGAAGATCCTAAATTTGTATGATTCTGTAATTCGGACGAATCGGTTTGAGATTTCGGATGGAATAACTACAGAGAGAGAGAGAGAGAGAGAGAGAGAGAGAGAGGATTTTTTTTTTTAAAAAAAAAAAACCAGAAAAGAAATGCAGAGATCTTGGGGTTTTACAAAGTAGAAATGGGTACTAAATCAAGAAGAAGCACTTCTCGAGAATCCGAATACCTTTTTTATATAAGCATCAGCTGAAGAATCTAAAAAAGACCCACCTTTCCAAAATCACCATAAAATCAAAACAGAGAAAAAAAAAATCAACAGATCTCGCTGCTCAGATATAAACCATCAGTCATCAGATCTGAAAACAACCCAACAAAAAAAAATACAAAAACCTAGCAACACCCAGATGGAATTTCTAAAAATAAAACCCAGAAAAGATGCTGGAAGTTAAAGAAATTGACCTTTTTTAAGACATCCCAACACCCTCTCCTACCAGCTAAACTCCCCAAAACCCCTGCAAAACCTCATAAAATTAAAACCTACAAGCAACCAAATCCAAAAGGCCAAAAAACCAAAAACCCAAGTGAGAAATCCTTCAATAGAGAGAGAGAGAGAGAGAGAGAGAGAGAGAGAGAGAGAGAGAGAATCTGAAGAAAAAAAGCAAGAAAGAATCTTTGGTTTCTTTGAGGCTTGAGCAAGGACGAGAAAAAGGAGAGAGAAAAGAGAAGGAGGTAGTTTGAAGAAATGAATCTATCAACTCCACCCTTTTCTCTTCTCTCCTTGGGATCTACACAGACACAAGAGAGGAGAGAGATGACAGAGAAAGAGAGAGAGAAAGGTGGTGGGTTTTGATTGGCCGTCTGTGGAGTTTATGGCCACTGCAACAGAAGGACAAAAAAAGGAAAGAGATTTTTTATTTTTTTTTTTACCACAAATTTCGGAGATGATTTTTCCTATGTTGAGAATAACAAAAATAGCTTTACTTTTTTCTTTAAAGTAAAACAGTAACGAAATTGATAATTGTGGGACCCACATGGCATGACTTCACATCACATGGACCCACAAAAGGAATCCAACGAACCAAAATTCTCGTTGATGGGACCATTAAATGGACCACATATGAATTTATATATTTTTAATAGTATATTTTATTTTGGTCCATCTGATAATCATGATCCACTGCACCTGTTGAGCCGGCTAGATGTCAGACACATGAGCAATAGCTTTACCGTTCTTAGTACAGTAAGGCCATTTATTCTTTCTTTAGAAGTAAAATAGTAATGAAATTGAAGATTATGGGACCCACGTGCTATAACCTGTTTAACATGTGGACCCCACCTTGGAAATCCAACGAACCAAAATTCTGGTTGATGGGACAAACAGATGGGCCACATATGGATTTAGCTGTTTTTAGTGATGTATGTTATTTTTTATAAATTGGTTAGATCAACCGTACATGGAGCCGGATAGATGTCAGACACATGAAAAATGTGGCTGTAAGAGCATTTATTCTTTTATTTAAAAGTAAAATAGTAATTGTTATGGAAAAAAAAAAAAAGAATAGACTCGTAGAAGAAGGTAGGTCGGGAACGTTAGCGCTTGACCAGGCAAGCGACAGCGAAAGGCCCCGTCGAGAGCCCGCTCCCTCCAACGATTACAAGATCTCTAGAATTTGTCAGCTATATATTGTCCCTCCGCTTGATTAAGGAGACAACTCGACATAGTTCAGGTCGGTGTGACCCAAGTCGGTGTGACTCAAGTATTCATGACCTAGGTCGATGCAACCCAAGTTGGTGTGACCCAGGTCAGCATAACTTAGGTCAGTTTGACTCAAAGTGGCATATCACTCTCAAGTTAGGTCAGCCAAGGCCACCTCGGCCTCCCATCACACACCTCTGCTGTCTCGTGCAATCAGATCTTATCTAAGAGATATCCAACCAAAGTATTTTCCAAAAATTTTGGAGGATATCTATGACACGATAAGGAAGATTCCCTCTACGCCATCGCATCTCCTAAAGCTATAAATAGAGGTACCTCTAACGGTGAAAGGTATGTATTATCTTTAGCCCTCAACCTTCAGTACGCGATTAGACTCAGATCTTTTTCCTAACTTAAGCATCGAATATCCCCTTTGCTCTAGCCAAGGTCTTCCTTTTCCGTTTCTTGTGCAGGAAAGCAGGCCCAGTAAGAGACTAATCAGATTTCTACATCAACAATAATAAATTTAAAAATTGTGGGACCCACATGACAGAATTGTCCAGCATATGTACCTATCAAGAAAATCCAACGAACTAAAATTGTAGCTGATGAATCAGATGGGCCACATGTGAATTTATACGTATTTAAGTGATGTATAATACTTTTTTAGAAATTGGTTGGATCAGTAATAATTTGTCCTTCTGATAATTACAATGCGGTGCAAATGTCAAACATATGAAAATTAGACCCACATGACATGGCTTGTCTAACATACGGACCCACCTTGGAAATCCGACGAACCAAAATTCTGATTGATGGGATAATCGGATGGGTCACATATGGATTTATATGTTTTTAATGGTGTATATTAATTTATATAATTTGGTTGGAACGGTTATATTTTTTATCCATCTGATAAGGTGCACCTGATGTGCAGGTTAGCTGTAAAATGTCCGTACATTTATTTTCATGATAAGATGTAATTTCAACCTCAAAACAATATTTTATGGTTTGAGCCCAAGACCTGTAGGGCCTACAATGTATGTGTTCTATCCACAACATCCATCTTCTTTTCTTTTATTTTTTTCCAGCTAATTTTATGACATGAGCCCAAAAAGTGATACAGATCCAATGGTTAAGTGTACCACGCCTAGAGGTGTACACGAACTGATCTAGTTCGGTTAGCTTGCCCGACTTGACTCGAAAAAGCTTGATTCGACTTGGTTCAAAGTTGAGTTTGAGCTGATTTTTTGAGCTCGAAAATGAGTTCGAGCCGAATTCGAGGTGGGCCCAGCTCGACTTAACTCAGATCGGACCCAGCTCAAATCAAACTAGTTCGGTGACTCGATTACTTTGATATTGATGTTGCTCACTAAGTGTTTAATGAAATGACTCAATGAAGTGTGGCCGGTGGTAAGGAAGGTATGTATATGAAACCAACACCATTTTTTTTCTTGATTTTTATGTTGCTTAGAAAGTGTTTGATAAAATACTTGTAAAATCATTGCCGCTCACTTAAATACAGTGAGATTTTGAAGGTGCAGGCAAGGTATTTGTGAAAATGTCGCGATGGTGAACTCGGCTCGAACTGCCCGAGCTGTTGACCGAACCGAGCCAAGCTGGCCAGTCAAGCTCGAGGACCGAGCCCAGCAGAGTTCGAGTTGAGGTCAGCTAGTGGCCGAGCCGAGTTGAGCTGAGGCCAACTCAACTCGGTTCAACTCGATATACACCCTTTACCACACCAAAGAAAATGGTAGGGATTAAACGCAGTTCTATTAAACTACACAGATTCGATTAACCAACTATAAAAAAACAAATAAATTTCCACGTGAATAGGGAAATCCACTTCATTATATTCAAGAGAGATATGACCGGATAATATCCGAACCATGTGAACCTTCACATACAGCTATCTACTTTCCTCAGACGTATCATATTTCTACAATATCCCATCCGTTCAAAGGGTGGGGCAGAGCATGATGATTAACTTTAATGAAAATCAAGCCAATCCACTCATTGGCAGATCAAGCAGTTTAATGAGGCATACCACTGGCTTTCTATTGTTTTGGTGTTGTATGTATCACATTCGATGAGTGTATCTGAGTAGCTTAGATAATAGTTTATGGTATGGCACACCATTTGGACGGATGTGATACTATAAATATCGACACTTTGGTGGGAAATAATGATTGTAATGTAGTTCCACACGTGTAATTATTTTTCTCAGGTCCGTACTTATGGCTAGATTTTGGTGCAAACATTTTCAGCTTTCATGAAGGTTCATAATTGTATAGACCGTTGGATCTTGTGGGCCCACTCTTCCAACTTTAAGGATAACCATTAGGATGGATAGGTTCATCCTACCTATCTTTATCTTGGACCCTTCATAGCATGATGGGTCCCACTAGCTCTAACATGTAACCCTGTCACGGCTATTGCAGCGAGATGACTCTGCTGCATTGCCTTTTAATATCTGCATCGTTCCTTAGAATTGTACACGAGCTGAGTTACCTCGTGTTGCTCGCTCTGCTTGGCTTGAAAAAGCTCAAATCGGCTTGGTTCGAAACTGAGTTCAAGCTGTTGAGTTAATTTTTTTAACTAGAAAAGATATCAGATCAAACTTGTCTAAGCTCAACTTGACTCAAACTAGCTCAGTGACCTGGTTATTTTGATATTGATGTTGCTCATCAAGTGTATGATGAAATGACTTGATGAAGTGTCGGCTAGTGGAAGAAGGTATAAATATGAAACAAATATCCTTATATCTTGATTTTGATGTTTCTTACTGAGTTTATAATGAAATACTTGTAAAACTGTTGTTACTGTTTACTTACCCTGAAAAAGTGAAAGTGCACGCTATCTGTTTGTAAAAATGCCGCAATGGTGGACTTAGCTTGAACTTGGCTCGAATTAGCCCGAGTTGCTGACCGAATCGAGCCGAGCTGGCCAGTCAGGCTCAAGGACCTACCCGAGCTGAGTTCGAGCTGGGTCGGCTGGTGGCCAAGTGGAATCTCGGCTCAGTTCAATTCCTGTACACCTCCATGGTTCCTTAAGCAAGACCATTACAATATTGGATGCGGATTGCATACTGACCTCTGTGCCTATTATCTATTGCATACATGCCGTCCATCTATCTCATTTTAGAAAATGACAACAAAAGGAAGGCAGATCCAAATCTCAGGTGGACCACACCACAAGAAACAATAGTGATTGAATGCCCACCGTTAAAAACTTCTTGGGGGCCACAAGTTTTGTATCAAGCTGAGATTTGTGTCATCCCTTCATCTAGGTATGTGTGACCTAATCACCAGGTTGGATGGAAAATAAACATTATGGTGGGCAGTATGAAGTTTTTAATGGTGGGCATTCAATCAACACTGTTTTTATGTGGTGTGGTCCACCGGGGATTTGGATCGACCTCACGTTTGGGCACATGGCCTAAAACGAGCTGGAAAATGGATGAACGGTGTGGATTAAACACTTACACTATGGTGGGGCCCACAACGACTTTCACTTTGTCCAGGGGGCCTCATGTCTTATTATAACAAACCAGTGTTCTGTTGGGCCCACTTTCCAGCCACCGTTCCCCAAAAGTCACCTCGTAGAAAAATCCTATCCTTTCAATCTCTGGCCTTTAAATAGAGAGTTTAGAAAAGGAAAACATCAACCGTCCATATTCAACTTAGGCCCATGATAAGTTCCTAGGATCTTCCCATCTGGAATGTTCTTGGGGCATGGTCATTCGCGGTGGATGCCATCAATGATCCAGTTGTGATTTTTGTACAAGTTGGGCCATTCTTCATTGATCCAAACCGTTGTTATTCCAGCCTCTGTGAATCCATGAACGAAAATGTTCAGACCCAACTTAATGGCCCATAGAGTAGCCGTCCATTGAGTTTACACAGCCAAGTGCGTACATGACATCAGAGCCGTCCCACCTTTCACTGGGTGATAATCCGATCCATTCATAAGGTGGTTGGTAGTGCAGAAAAACACTGGATGGCCTCTGATTGATGTAATACAACCCTGACCATGAACCACCGTTGTGTATGCAAAACATCCAATCTGTCCCTCACGTCCACTTCCTATTTCTCTCCTTGTTGCTAAAAAATCAGCCCGATGCAAAACTCAGGTGGGCCACACCATTGGGAAGAGTTACAATGGAGATGCCAACCATTAAAACCTTGCAGTTTATATGTGGGGCCCACCGTGTTTTTATATGCCATCCAACACATCAGAAGAATGCATCCCACCAGGATAAATGTACACTCCAGAAATCAGACAATTAAAAAACTCAAGTTAGCCACACCACATGATTTTAGTGGTTTTAGGCATGGCCCACCTAAGTTTTGGGCCTACCTCACTTTTGAGCTAGAATAACATCAGGAGACGCACATAATGAACGGATTAGATGTTATGCATCCATCACGGTGGGGCCCACATTGTAGGTTAAGCCTCGCAAATCCATCCTCCACAATGAATTCTTCTTGCACGTGAGAAGCGCTTGAATAAAACTGGTTGGCCCGATCAGTCACTACCCAACCAGTGCATGAAATCGGGACCGTCCAAATGCTAGGCCCCAACATCAAGATCACCTAGTACAATAATCAGGCTGGCCCACTTATCACGAAGCTTACATTGCAGAAAACAATACACTTCCTTATTATCCAGTGCAATTTACAGAAAATACAATTTTTTTTTATTTATTTTTTTTCCATTTTCTTTCCTTTCCTTCTCTCTCTCTTGTCGTTGGCTGAATAAACACTAAAATAATAATAATAACAAAAGAAAAAGCATTTTACATGAAAAGGACATTACCAAACCCTCAAAATCGCCCCACTTTCTTTAATAATTTAAAAAATGAATAATGCTTAGGTGGCAAAAACATTCCCACCCTCGAGAACGGATTGGCTACTCCTACTCCCCCTGCCACCAGCCAATGGCTGATGGTCGGTGCTCTGTGGGCCCCACCATGATGTATTTGTTTCATCCGTTCCGTCCATTTATTTTTCTAGATCATTTTATGTTATGAGACCAAAAATGAGGTATATCCTAATCTCAAGTGGACCACATTGCAGGAAAAAGTGTTGAATGAACGTTGACCATTAAAAACTTTTTGGGGGCCATAAAAGTTTTGGATCAAGCTGATCTTTGTTTTTTCCCTTCTTCTGGGTCGGTAAGACCTAATCAACAGATTAGATGTCAAATAAACAGTACAGCGGTTCTTAGGAGGATGTTAATGGTGGATATCCAATCACTATTGTTTTCCTGTAGTGTGGTCTACATGAGATTTATATCCCTATAATTTTTTGGATAAAACAATAAAATGATCTGTAAAAATGGATGAACGGAACGGATGAAACACATACATTATGGTGGGGCCCACAGAGCACCGACCATCAGCCATGGGGCTGATGGCATGGGGAGTAGCCAATCCGCTGGACTAGTTTGCAACCAAATCACATATCTGGACCGTCCAATATGCCCAGCCACTGATTGATTTTATCAAACAATGCCCGGACCAAACCAAATTTCGTGAGGACCTTTGGATTGGTGAAAGTACCAAAATCTCCCTTAGTTTTTTTTTTTTTTTTAATTTTTAATTTTTAATTTTTTTTTTTTTTTTTTTAAGGCAGTAAAGTTTAGAATTGTGGAGGCCACATGGTATGTGAATGATATCCAATCCGTTAAAAATGTGAAACCTACCATGATGTTTATACTGACCAAAAATCTAGCCGGTTGAATTACTGAATGGGCTACACATCTATCTGGATGTTTTTATGGATTTGGCCCATTTTATCATTGGATATGCTAGATTTTCGGTCCTTCTTGTAATCATGGTCTGTTGCATCTGTTGGACTCAGATATAAATCTCATGAGCCCTCTATTCTAGATTGATCACTGTTTAAAGAAAAACTAAGACAGGAGTGTTTAAGTAATTTCTCTCTTTAAGAAGCATTTATTTATAAAATTTGAAGATTTGACTTTAGAGTAAGCTTATTTTGCAATGTTAAGTGCTGGGCCACCTTGATGTAGGGTCCACATCCATTCTATCCATAAGGTGTTCCCTTTCAATTTCATCCCGTGTCCCAAAAATCCAGTCGATCCAGAACACAAGTGGTTCACACCGCTGGGAATAACAGGGATGGGTCCTTGGGATGCCCGCCATGAAAATGTTTCAGATCGTATGTGGGGTCCACAGAGTATTTTATTTCATCCAATCCATTTATAAGATGTGAACCACCAGGATGAAGGTATAAGAAAAATATCAGCCCCTTTCGGCAACTCAGGTGGGCCACGTCCTGTAATCTTAGATGTTTTAGGCATGATTATGCAGAGCTTAGCCCACCTGATTTATATCAGCCTGATTTTTGGGTTGCAAGGAAAACATGGGGGGTATCACATGATGGACGGAGTGGATGACGTGAATAATTCACGGTGGGGCCCACATACAACGTTTAAACTAGCCTCTTGTGGGAAATAATAAAATAATAAAAAGAGAAATCAATAAGTATTCTCTCCTTTGCCACCCAACAGCTCACGTTTTCGCCGCCCTTCTTTTTTTCCAACTGCAGGAGAACGGGTCTCTTGCAACCAATGCCAGGTGGGCCACACATGATGTAACCAACCGCTGGCAGCTCTTGTCCACTCTCTCCATCTCTCTCAGCCATGGAGATTCATTGATGGGTTACACGATACTCATCCACCATACATGTGGGATAAATATAGAACGATCCACACCGTTTATATTGAGGGTCCCAACATGGATGGGCCATGTCCCAAATTCAAGCGTAACAGATGAACGGTCAAGAACGGAACCATCTGATCATCTTCAACATGGGTTATTCTTCATCCATTGTGGGGTCTACCTACATGGACGTCACATGCAATGGAAGTGTGCGTGAGTATGATTCACCGTACACTTGCATTGTATCAATGCATTCAAGTTAGTTTCGGACGCGGATTAGTGGGTGAGGCACTGACCGTGGGGCCCACATCAATGTATTTGTTGATTATCTACGCCGTCTATCCATTTTTCCAGATCATTTTAGGGAATGTCCCTAAAACCGTGGTAGATCCAAATTTTAGATGGACCACACAGCAGGTATTGAGTTCCCACCATTAAAAAATTCTTGGGTCTACAATAATTTTAGATTAAGATGATATTTATTTATTTTTCCGTTCATCCAGGTCTGAGTGACTTATCAACAGGTTGGATGGAAAATAAACATTACAGCGGGCCCAGGAAGTTTTTAATGGTGGGCATTCAATCATCACTGTTTACTGTGGTGTGGTCGACATTAAATTTTGATCTTCCTAATTTTTCTTAACATGCTATAAAATGATTTTACAAAACGGATGGACGGTGTGGATATTAGTCACATACATCGTGGCAGCTCCCACGGTCAGGGCCATCTTATTCAGCGGACAGATTAGCTGCCTATAGAGGCACGCATTTTCCTACCTCCAGGTTGTTTTCCACGTACAGTGGCACGTGTATGATGATCTGAACCATACACCCTCTGGATTCATCTATCGATTGATCATTAACCTTTTTTTTTTCTTTGATTATACTATCTCAACCATTTAATAGATGGGCCTTTTCTCACTAAATAAGAGCCGTTGCTGGTTTTTATCCTTTACTATTCATTTGTATGCCGCCATGTAAAGGGCTAGAACTGCCTAATCACTTTCTTTTTTTTTACTATGCTACGATCACTTCACCCAGAGAGAGTAATGCTCGCATACAACTAATTGGCCGTGTGGGGCCACCATAGTGATTCTACAACATCTTGTCCGTACATTTATATTATCACATTGTGAAAATAAGATGCCCCAAAAATCAGGGTGATCCACTTATTAGGTGGGGAATACAATAAAAAGCCATGAAACTACGCTTAAAAGCTCCATATTCATATGCAATATTCCATTTACATGGTTGGATTGTCTCGATTTTTGAGGCATCTTATTTTTATTTTTATGGTTGGACAACCTTGTTGAATGGACAAGATGGTTTTTTTTTTTTAATATATATATATATATATATATATATATATATATATATATATATATATATATATATATATATATAAGAGACCTGGTGCCCATCCAACCTTATGGATGAGCATCTTTTATATATATACGGTGGTCCAACCACCATTTGATCGAAGCATTGAAATGGACAACTTCTATTTAATCATGTGTCTATATATTCGGAATGACATCAAGGTAGGACCCTACTTTCATTCAGAGCCACCAAATCTGCTTTTTTTTATATATTATTTTTTATTAGAGATATTTTTTACATTTTAAAAATCAGATTTGATGAAGTTTATTTACAATTTGGATAAGGATGTTAGAAAGGTTACTTACTGTGGATAAATTGAATAGTATGATTTGTATAACTTATTTATACACTCAAAATGAGAAGTATTTATACCTTTCATTTCTAAAACGCTCAATAAAACATAAAATAGAGATAAGAGAAGCTTATTTTTAATTTGGAGTATGTATAAACACAATATTACATGCACATAAATCACAAATGCTTAATGATCCACGTGATTTTATTATCAATATTCATGTACCTTATATATGCTATGTTTACCCATGAAGTCTAAAAGCATTAATGTTTGATAGCCTTATGTGTTAATGTAGACATGGCATTAGCCAGAAGTGTTACATGTGCCATCATCCACCTTAAGAGGACATTTGGCCACCTAGTGATTGACAGGGATATTTACATCATTAGAGGAGATTTAGGTATGAGATATATCCAAATCCTAAAAAATAGTTTTTTTTTTATTTAAATAATAATAATTTAACTCTAATTAAAATCTCTAATTTCAAATCTAATGGATTTAGACTAAATTAATCTACTTCATTTTAGGAGGATTCAAATCTATATTGCTAAATGAGTTATAAGCTCCTTACCAGGGCCATAGTTCACTTTTAATCCACATTTGAGGATGTTTAGCAAACCACAAATGAAATAGCTCATTCAATAGTTTGCTTATTTAAGATAAATAATATGCTATAGCTAATTCTACCATGTATTAATGCTTTATAGCTTTTTTTTTTTTTTCATTAGTTATCTTAATAATGTAAGAGAAATGTGTTATCAATTATTACAGTAAATATACAAATCATTTAAAAAATATAATTTTTTTATATATAAAGAAAAATAAAAGAATTACTAATAATTACCCTTTGTAATATTATTATAAAAATCTTAAATCCAAACAATGACATTTATTATAAAATTCATCTAGCACTGAGTATGTTAATTTATAACCATTGGGTCCTTACTCTTTGCCCATTACTAGACTCATACAAGTTTCAACACTATGTCAACGGTTTGAGGACCCATGAATGGTGAAATCCCACTGCAGTGTGAGTGCCTCGGCTGCCTCTCTAATATGTTTGAGAAATTTATTTTCACAAAAACTGAGGTGGCTCCAAAACTCGAGTGGGTCACATGAGAGGAAACAACGAGGATTAAATAAGCATAGTTGAAACATTTGAATGGCCACAAAAGTTTTGTATTAAGATACGTTTTCTGTGTTTTCAGTTCATCTAGATGGAAATGACTTCATAAATGATTTGGATAGCACATAAATATTAAGGTGGACCTAGAAAATTTCAACCTAAGCATATCCTCCCGCTTTTTCTCTCTCGTGTGGTCTCCTTGAGTTTTGGATTCGTTTTTGATCTCATGTCCTAAGATAAGCTAGAAAAATGGGATGGATGGAGTGGATTTATCACAAACATAAGGGTGGGCCCCACTTAACTTCCCAGCGCAGGAACTTCCTGTTTCGCGCAATCCGCGTCCATATTTCATCTGCGTTACGGTGGTCATAGATGAAACAAACGCAAACGGATTGGCTACTCTCCCTGACACCAGCCAATGGCTGATGGTCGGTGCTCTGTGGGGCCTAACATGATGTATGTGTTTCATCCATGCCGTTCATCTATTTTTACAGATCAGTTTAAAGTATGATACCAAAAATGAGGTATATCCCAATCTTAATTGGACCACATTATAGGAAACAGTGTTGAATGAGTGTAGACCATTAAAAACATTTTTGAGGGCCATAAAAGTTTTGGATCAATCTGATTTTCGTTTTTTACCTTCATTTGGGCCTGTATGACCTAATCACCAGATTGGATGTCAAATAAGAAGTACAGTGGGCCTTAGGAAGATTTTAATGGTGGATATCCAATCACTATTGTTTTCATGTGGTGTGTTACACCTGAAATTTATATACTTCTCATTTTTGGGATCAAGCTCTAAAATAATCTTTAAAAATAGATGAACGGAATTGATTAAACACATACATCATTGTGGGGTTCACAGAGCACCGACCACCAGCCACGGGGCTGGTGTCAGGGCGAGTAGCCAATCCGTTTCCGTGGTCATTGGTGAAACAAACCCGTCCTTAGCATAAAGACCAATGTTACCCTTGACAGATAAAATAAGGACATGGATGTATATTAGATGGTTACAGATGTGATGGGCAAAAATGTCATTTTACTCTCGTCATGTCGTAACATTCAATAGAACACTGGATAGGGCTCGGATTTCGAGCCATATTTAATAGAGGCGTAGCGCCATTGAATCACCTACCACTGCCATATGACCATATCGCCCCCATGGTGGGACAACGTCATCATAATGCTGAAGGGCAATATCGTCATTTTAGCGAAGGTTGGTGGTACATTATTTTTGACGGTCCATTGATGACCTGTCACAGTTCCTCCAATCAGACGGCTTGGATTATCCACTTAGTCAGACGGATTGGCTACTCCCCCTGACACTAGCCCCGTGGTTGATGGTTGGTGCTCTGTGGGCCCCACCATGATGTATTTGTTTCATCCATTCCGTTCATCCATTTTTATGGATCATTTTAGGGATTGACCTAAAAAATGACAGGGATATAAATCTCAGATGGATCACACCACAGGAAAACAATAATGATTGGATATCCACCATTAAAATCCTCATAAGGCCCACTGTACCTTTTATTTGACATCCAATACGTTGATTGGGTCATAAAGACCCAGATGAAGGGAAAAAATAAATATCAGCTTGATCCAAAGCTTTTATAGCCCCAAAACGTTTTTATGATCAACGTTCATTCAACACTGTTTCCTGTCATGTGGTCCACTTTAGATTTCGATATAACTCATTTTTTGTCTCAGAACATAAAATGATCTATAAAAATAGATGGACGGCAGGGATGAAACAAATACATCATTGTGGGCCCCACAGAGCACCGACCACCAGCCATTGGCCGGTGGCAGGGGGAGTAGCCAATCCGTTTCCGATTTTTGTGGTAAACGTGTACAACCACCTACCATGGGCCCACCAAATGGATGATTTGGATAAATGTGCCTCAAGAGTAAGTGAGAAGAAGCCAGACGCGGTTCATTTCTTTCTGTTGGGTGCGTCGCGCTGCACAGCATTTCAAGCTTTCAATGGTTGGACGCCATTTTGGGAATAAAAATACAAAGGAGCTTTGCAAAGCCCACGCGCTGAACGCGGATTCGATGGACAGGAACCACGGAGGTCGGCGGATCCGTGACTGTGGACCCCACATTGATTTATGTGTTTTATATCCAAACCGTCCATATGTTTTTAAAAATCGTTTTACAGCAGAAATCTAAAAATTAAGTAGATCACACTACAAGAAACAGTGGTAATTGAACGTTCACTGTGAAAAACTTTCTAAGGCTCACTGTAATGTTTATCTACCATCCAACCTGTTAATAAGATTAAATATACCTTAATGACTTAATGAATGGAAAACACAATTATTATCTTGATCCAAAACTTTTGTAGCCCATGAAGTGTTTTTAATTGTGGGCGTTCAATCACCACTTTTTCCTATGGTGTTGTCCACCATCGATCTACTTAATTTTTGTATTCATGCCTTGGGATGAATTGAAAAAAAATGGATGGACAATGTGGATAAAGAAAACATATATCAAGGTGGGCCCCACAGTCACGTATACACCAACCATGGCGGTTCCTCATATCCACTGGTACACTAGTCGACTTAGCTCGGTGAGCTCACTCGATTTGACGTGGAAAAGCTCAACTTATCTCGGCTTGAAATTGGATTTAGACCGTGTTGAGATGGTTTCTAAATCCCAAATAAATTTTGAGAGGAGTTTGCGCTTGCCCAAGCTTGACTCAACTTAGGTCGTACCTCAACTCAACTTGAACCAACTCAAATTTAATCAGTTTGGTGACTCGATTATTTTGACATGAATGCTGCTTGCAGTGTTTGATGGAATGACTTCAAGTGTTTAAAAGGATGAAATTGATATGTGGACTGTTTGATTTTAATAGCTAGATGTTTAATAAAATACTGTTAAATATTATTACCGTTTTACATTATGTGAGAAATTAAAAATGCATTATATCTATTTGAAAAAATGCCTAACATGTTCAAACTGACCCGAGTTACTGATCGAACCGTGCCAATCTATGAAGATAGGTTCGAGAATGAAGCCGAGTTGAGCTTAAGCTGAGGTTATCTACTGGCCGAGCCATGCCAGCTCAACTGTGCCTAGCTCGACTCAGTTCAACTCATGTAAGCTCTAACCGAATGCCCGTGTAACAGAGCTAATGAGCGTGTCCCGACATTTGCCATCTGGCATACATGTGAAATATCTAAGCCATCCATCACGTGGACCTCATTGAGTAGGTGCTAATGCCAAAGATAGGGGTAGTCCGCTTAGCACGTATGCCATGATATCATAAATAAGTCTCCTTATTAGAAAACCTTCAGCGATTCTTCACAACCGTACATTTTTTCAAGTTATTTCTGGCCCACCTGAATAGACATGAATCTTGATACATGAGTCTAAATGTTATTTCCGTTCTGATGAATGGCTTGGATTGCACCTGTCTGCTACGCTGGCATACGTGGTAGCTTGTGCATCAGCTGAGTCGTACACGCGTGTAGGCTTAGCAAACCTCGATAAAAAGAGCGAGGATCCTTCCAAGCGAGGGAGGTTGGTGAATTGTTGGATGGTAGAGATTTACCCAGCACATAAATATCCACGGCGCTGCTCATCTACGGAAATGGATTGGCTACTGCCCCTGCCAGCAGCCAATGGCTGATGGTCGGTGCTCTGTGGGCCCCACCATGATGTATTCGTTTCATCCATGCCGTCCATATGTTTCTTCAGATCATTTTATAATGTGAGACCAAAAATAAGGTATATCAAAATCTCAAGTAGACCACATTACGGGAAACAGTGTTGAGTGAGCATCAACCATTAAAAACCTTTTGGGGGCCATAAAAGTTTTGGATCAAGCGGATATTTGTTTTTTTTTTTTTTTTTTTCCCTTTATCTGGGCCTGTATGAGCTAATCAACAGATTGGATGTCAAATAAACAGTACAGTGGGCCTTAGGAGAATTTTAATGATGGATATCCAATAAATATTGTTTTCCTGTGGTGTGGTCCACCTGATATCCATATACGTCTCATTTTTTGCATAAAGTAATAAATGATCAGTAAAACTGGATTAACGGAATGGATGAAACACATACATCATGGTGGGGCCCACAGAGCACCGACCATCAGCTATGGGGCTGGTGGCAGGGGGAGTAGCCAATCCGTTTCCCTCGTATACACGCCAGCACAAGCGTCGTATTGGCACGTGTGCCACATCCATGCTTTCTTTGAAACGGCCGTATTGTTTAGATCATCTGACCCCAAAATCAGCCCGATTACTTATCAAATAGACAAAAGTTATAAATACGGTCTAAATGATACTTTTGATCTAACCGTCCATATTTTTTTGTGTGCCGTGGTCCATGTGATGTGCTGATCAGATTGGCCACGCAACGAATGTAAAGCAGAAACATGGCCCCACATGATGAGTAAACTCGCCTGATTTTCAATTAAGGTCATGTTCAATGTGGGGTCCACCTGATTAATGGCTTGGATGCCAAACACGTGTACCCGGCCCAGTTCAAATCACCTCTACAATCTCCCCTTGAGCCAATCGCCTCAGCATTTTCCCTTATGGTTTTGCTCATAAATTTCTCAATGTGTCACATGAAATCCTCTTGAAACTTAGGGTTTTGTAAAATAAATATTATTTTATACGCACTTAGGGTTCATAAAAGAAAGACCTTTTGAAGCTGGCACTCTTTTGTCACCACTCTCTCTACATTGGTATTGATTATTTAACTTATGTGGGCAACTTAAAAAAATGTTCATATAGTAATTAACAAAATAATCTTTAAAATATGAGGAACCTTATTTTGTAATTAAAATAATACTAATAATAATTAAAAATAGAAGTGCTTACCAATGTCATCCATCTTACCTACAATCTCACTAAGTGGTTGGCTCTACTAATTTAAATAATGCTTCTAAAAGCTAATAATCTATTCATACAAGAATTGAATTCTCTATTCAATAATCAAAATCTAAATTATATAATCTTTAAAGAAATTATCAATGTTTTCTAAGTCCAAACTCGTGTGTAAGGTGGCCCACGCAGTTGCATGATCTAAGTCGTCCATTAACTTGGATCTGGCATCCACTTTCCATGGAGGCAGTTGTTGTGGGCCTAGAGATAGTTGTCTTTGATACATGCATTTGCTCATCCATTGCCTTCAGAATCTATGAAATGGTTACTGGGGCTTCATTAATATGCATTGTATTGTATCCATGCAAAAGGTGGGCCACACCATGATGATCATCCAATGTGAATTGGGTCAGCCCCAAAGTAAAAAAATCTAAGGACAGGTGATGGAATGAAACTCAATGTGTTGAAGTGGCCACCCCAATAAGTGGAATGGTCCGATTTTCATATAAGTTGATAATCATGGTGTGGTCCACCTTTTCTACGGGCAAGATATTCTACAAATATGACCCATTGCAAGGATCTCGAATCACTGAGTGGACGGTATCACACAGCTGCTGTATCTAATCATTTTTACACGTGGGAATATATTGGTGTACTTGAAGACTGAAATTATGATGTTATTGCAGTACAAAACATAGATAAAATGAGGGTATTGTTGCAGGAGATATGGTGTATTAAAAAGGAAAAGGAAATGAAGAGTCCTAAAGGAGCTTGTTAGTACGCAGGGCGCCTTGTATAAACTATTACTGTAGTAAGTTGGTGCACGTGGCAAGCATGTGGTGATCTGAACTGTTGCTCTGATGGACCATAATAGAATGGACTGTTGTGGTCATCTGATAAGTGTACTGCAAAAGGATAGGTCAGAGTCATCCAGTGATTGTGGATTTTTTGTCTATGTGATATCTAAACGTTATCCTACCAGATAAACGGTCTTGATCACTACATTCTTGCCACATGTATCTTAAAGAGAGAGCTGCACGGAACTTTATGCACTGCGCGTGGTACCATCATTCCACTCTATATAATAGGAGAGCGGTTTATTTTCCATCTTTGACCCTGTTTTTAGCGTTGGCGGGTGGTTGCGGCCTTCAAATGAAAATGCTAAGATATTCGCACAAAGATACATTGAAAAGGCAATTACAAGGCAAATGTCAACATGGCATGCACGTGTGAGATTGCAGTCATTTATTAGGTGTGGCCCACCATGACTATCTCAAAAATCAGGGCGGTCTACCCATAAGTGGGCCACAAGTCTCTGCTATAAAGGACGGCCCACGTTCAATTCCCAGCAGTCTAGCTGATCCAATGAATAAACCAGCCTATTTTCTAGGCCAGGCCATATTTGCAGTGGCCCCCACAATGTAAATGGTCCTGAGCACTCACACATGTGCCAGAGTGGCAAGTGGTCTCTGAATCGTACTTTCAATCTATACTCGCGCGAATCGCCCTCCATTTCTTCGAAATGATGGTGACAATGTGTAATACGGAGGCAGTGACCCTTCATTTTCCATTAATGGAAAGAATCTTTCCTAAGTCAGAAGGTCAGCCCATGCCGTTGGGGCACTTCAAAGGTAATGGGTCCAAGGCCGTGGCTCATGTTCACACGTGAGAAGGATGCACACGTGTGAAACTCCACCTATTCACACGTAAGAAAATGTGCCAATATGGAGATTCGTGCAAGGTGGGACTTTTCGACAACGTGGGACATGTAAAGAGACTCCAATATTTCATAATACACACGACAAGATCTGACACTATCTCTCAACTAATCTTGAGAGGAAACGTTCCTTATATATAGCAAACAATCCTTCTTTTAAGAACGGTTACAACTAACCATACATTATTAACAACAATTTGAATTTAAATTTATAATTTAAAAATTAAATCTTTCTAGCATCTCTGATCAGTCGAATTCTCCTTTTACAAGATACGTTGTTTAGATCTTATTATGTAAATCAGTGTTTTCTTATTAGATAAGTGGTTATATATATAGAAAACAAATGGTTGATTTTTAACCTTCATTTGTTTTCTTGTTTTCTAAATGTTGTGGCCCACTTTCTTTATTTTATTTTTTTAATTTTTTAATTTTTTAATTTTTTAATTTTTTCACACAAACTACATTGGGATTTCACCATAATGGGTATTTGAACCTGTTACCTCTTGTTGAAACTCATGTGAATTTACCATTGAAGCATGAGTGAGTGAGGATCCCGCTATGGCCCACTTAAGGAGTGAAACTTATTGAATTTTAGTGAGAGTATTTGTATAGTGTGACCCATGTGATTGATGCTGGATTCTTTTATTTTTCCTTTTATTGGCTATTATTGATTAGGGTTGCGTTTTTCCAGTGGATCCTTAGGCTGGTGGATCCCTGTGGGGGCCCACTTTGATGTATGTGCCTTACATCCATTTTAACAACCAATTTTAATGAATGATGTAAAAAATGAAGCATATCCAAATCTTATGTGGACCACACTACAAGAAACAATCATTATTGAATCTCCACTATTAAAAACTTAATAGGAGCTATCGTAATGTTTATTTTCCATCCAAACTATTGATAAGGTAACAAAGATCTAGATGAAGAGACCACATAATTATCAACTTCGGTCAATTACCACTATTTCTTGTACTATAGTCCACGTAAGATTTGGATATGCTTCATTTTTTGGATCATGCCCTAAAATGAGTTTTCAAAATCGCTGGATCCCACTTACGGCAGTGGATCCAGGGATCCAACGAAGCAGTGCTCACTGATCAATGATTTAGATTAAACTGGATTGGCCAAGCCCTTTAGCTAAAGGTGTAAGGGCATGTGGTGGCCCCACTTCTAGGTTGCTTAGCAACACTAGTACTAATAGGTAAGGACTCTAGCCAGCTTCATGTATGGTCTTGGACTTTACAACTCCAAAATTCTGCAAAATGTGGAAGCACAACTGAATGCAGAGAATTGGAAATCTGCCATTTCAGTGAAAAACTCAATACTTGTGCAATGAAAAATTCAATACATGCACACGTGTTATTGACACATGTGCTAGCATGTGGATCCTGGCATGCCTGAACGGTCACATGCAAATAGCAAAAACCATTGTTACCAGAAATATTATTAAACTGTACTTTTAATTACATAAAGGGAAAATCTCTCTAATTAAAAATAAATAAAACAATAGGATTTCAATACCACTTGTAGCCCCTACCTAACTTGGAAGAGGGTAGTTTCATCTAAAAAATGTTGGTTTCAGTGCTATGAAGAAGGAATCAATGCTTTTATTTATTTATTTATTTAAACAAGGAGAAGTGGTGCTGATCACTGCCAGTGGGCCATGACATGGATTAGCTTGTTTTAGGCCTCAGTGAAAATAAATAAGGGGAGTTATTTGATACTCTGGCAGGACATGATGCTTGATACTTAAATTGTACACGCCGCATGCATTAACTCAAGCTATATAGATTTTGTTGTGGAACTCGATAATCCATCCATGCAGGGATCTGTGGGGCCCACCGGATATATGCGTTTTATCTATGCTGTGCATCCGTTTTTAAAGATCATTTTATTACATGAACCCAAAAATAAGGCAGATTCAAGGCTCAAGTGGACTATATGAATTCCCACCATTAAAAACTTATTGTGAGTGGCAGAAGTTTTGGATCAATCTGATATTTGTGTTTTCCCTTTATCCAGGTTTATATGACCTTATGAACAGGTTGGATGCAAATGAACATTTGGGTGGCCACTAAGAAGGTTTCAATGGTGAGTTTCATCTTCGCAGATATTTCTAGTGGCGCGGTTCATTTTAGCATTAGACCTACCTAATTTTTAAACTCATACCTTAAAATGATATGAAAAGATGGATGGACGGTGTGGATAAAACCCATACATCACAGTGGGCCCCAGTCATGGTCTTCTAATCAGACTGGCTGAGCAATTTCATCCGCCGATTTTGAGGATGTTGCTTCTTGAAATAAGAGTACCGTTGGATATTTATACATCCACCAACTGATATTTAGATAATCAAATAAGTGTTTTTTTTTTTTTTGAGTTCATGATAAATCGAGTCTGGACCTATAATTTGGGTAGTTTTATTTGAATTATCCATATGCCACTTATGCCTTTGCTTTGTTTAAATAATTAGTTGCTGCCTGTATATCATCCATCATGGTCTTCCACAGTATCAAAGTTTTTTCATATATACAGATTAAACAGATTTCTGGGAGGGTGAAAGTTGAACTAATCACATGCACTGTTTTATATTTATTTAACATGAAACCTTGTTATTTTCTGCTCATGTGTCCCTTCAGTAGAACACCTACCTTGAATATTACTTGGAGCTCAAATTAGAACAATCTACTCATCAGGAGAGCCACATATGCAACATTGAGTCAATGGTGTAGATGGTATGATGAATGGGCCATCCTGGTTTTTCTCCCATGTAATCTTATGATGCGGCCTACTTTTGCGGGGCGGAATATCAATGGATAAAAAACATTGCATGTTAGGTTAACATATAAAATTTTGAATATGATCATTTATTAAGTAATTTGAACATGGGACTCAACTTGAGAGTGGCAGTGGAGAATTGAAGCTTATATCAATTAGGATTTAGGGTCAGCTTGAATTAAGTTGGAGGGAATTTTTGTTAGGTTCTTGAAAATTTGAGTTCTTAGGATTTAGGATGGAAAGTTTTCTAGGGTTGATTTTGGACTTGGTTTTGAGGGGTTATAAGTCATATATGGTTTGAATCTTGTTGCAATTGGTCATTCCGTGCAAGATGGGTTGTCCACATACCTATCAACTATTTATTTTATACCCTTTATTTTTTTAGGGCTCTTATTGTGAGAACCGTTTCGGATCTATCATGACCCAAAAATTACATTAAAAGAGAGTGATCCTAACTTATCAATTTGTGGACATCAAGTGGAAGAAATTAACTGGGGTTGTCCAATCAATCTGGCTTCGCAGATTTGCCATTTCTGAGGTGCCCTCTTTTTCAAAAATTTAGTATTGAATTTTTTAAGAGCCGAATAGTACTGGACTACGTGTGCATGCTCCACCGTGAGAAAGCCAAGAAATCAAGGTCCCTTATCAGGTGGGTCATATTCATAGTACAAACTGTTCATTGTTTTGTCTATTTTCTTATATACATGTGGTCCATCTGATGAATGGATGTGTTTGACTTTTGGGCCATGGCTTGTACACAACCAGATGATTGATGAATGGCTTGGCATTCTCACAAGTGTGCTTGGTTGAATAGAAATCATTGAGAATTATTTTCACTTTTAATAATAATCTAATTAACTGGAGGAACCTTGAATCCACTACATTGGTTGAATAGAAATTATGGAGTATTACTTTTTGACTTCTAATAATCATATAATTATTTAAATAAACCTTCAATCCACAAGATAGAATCACTCTTTAAAATCTAGAATTTCATAGGAAAAAATGACCGACCAGTAGAGGTACGTTAGGTCGAGACCTGGCACGCCCCGATGCGCAATAGAGGATGAGAAACTCAACCACTGGATTAAGGAAGAAGGTCGGTACGACCAAGGTCAGTCTAAAGGTCAGCATGTAAGATCAAGGCCAACCTTTGACGCAAAAATCTGGTCTACCTTTTCTAGACCTTCGAGTACCTGCACAGGGTCTCCTTCGTCTTCCTCCTGTGCAGGTACTCGAAGGTCTAGAAAGGGTAAACCAGATTTTTGCATCAATGGAGAATAAAATTCATTAACAATCAATGAATTATTTTCTTCAATGAAATAGGTGCAGCTTACCTAATAAAAAAAAAATGTCAATGACAGATGTAGCTAGAATAGGCAGATAGTTTTATGGAAGGCTAGGATTGAAAGTTGGGTATTCATTTCCTGCATATAAAATGTTTGGGGAAGTTTTCTAATGAGCTGAATTAGGAGTTCTTTTTTACACGCACCGACACCCCACACACACCTACGCATTCATACCACAATGGGTACTTGAACCTATAACCTCTTGTTGAAACTCTTTTGAGTCTACTGCTGAGGCATGAGTAAGGACCTAACTGAATTATGAGTTTTGTTCCTCCTGCTTATATAAGACTATTAGGTATGATATAATTAAAGAACACTTGATTCAATAATATCAATTTTATTTTGTATATTTAAAGTTTCTTTCTTTTCTTATAAATTTAAGGGCTACTTTTGGGAAGAAGATGGTGATCTTCTTCCTTCATCCATTCACCCGCTGCACAAAGACTCCTAATTCAACTCAAGCTATTGATCCTTTCTGAAATTGCGATAACTTACTAAAAATAATAAAGTCACTAAAGCTGAATTAAACTCATTAACCATACTTGGCTAAACTAAATTGGGACTTTGAGATAAGTCTCGACTCATAAAATTCTAAAATGGAATGAAAAATATTAAATTTGGAACTTACTAAAAATAACAAATTAATTTATTTTTATTTATTTATTGAAATTCAACTTCTAAAATAACCTTATTTTGAAAACTGTTATTTAATCAATGACTCATTTATAGCTTTCCAACGATATTTTACAATAACAATTTTAAATAACTAATAATAACGTTATGGCGGTCGGAATCTATAACGCATGTTATGCTGTTTATGCCAAATCTTCTGTCTTGGTTTCCTTCGACACGGCTCTTAATAAAGCCATCCGCAATCAGTTCTAAATTAGTAAAAGATTGTATTAACCTATTAAATACTATCTCTAACCATTACCTAGGTAGAATATTGGGCCACTCAATTCTTAGTTATTTTATTAACATTCCAAACAGGAAGGTTTGAGTGGGAATTTTGGCCATGGACAGAGACCGAACACAGTTCACATAAATGAGATGTGTGAATGGCTCAATCCCTCACACGTGTTGTATGATAGATATTTGACACGTGTTTCACACCCTCACACGATGGGCCACTCCTGAATCAAAAGAAAGTTATCAAAGTGAAATGATTTAAAATAGGGTTGTCTAAAGTCACATCATTTTCAAAGAGCTGTGTTCCCCTTTATTTCATCATAGGAGCATGGACTTTGAGCCACTTGCAGTGAGCTTTTTGGGGCTCTTGAATGATTGAATTTGCTCTTTCCATGCCATAGGTTGAGAGAGAGAGAGAGAGAGAGAGAGAGAGAGAGAGAGAGGAGAGAGAGAGGAGGAGAGAGAGAGGAGAGAGAGAGAGAGAGAGACGAAGAGAGAGAGAGAGAGAGAGAGTTGCAGTTGATATTTTCTTTGACTCCAGTAACACGTTTGATCCTGTGTTGACTTGAAATGGACACCAGCCAGATAACTGGTGTCAAAGTTCTGTGGGCCCCACAATGATGTATGTGTTTTATATATAGTTCATTTATTTTTTTCTGATCATTTTAGGGCATGAACACAAAAATGAGGCAGATCTAAAATTCAAGTGGATCACACCATAGGTAATAGTGGGGATTGAAGGCTCGCCGTTGAAAACTTCTTGTGGGCCATGGAAGTTTTGGATAAGCTGATATTTGTATTTTCTTATAAACAGGTTGGATGGCAAATAAACATTGCGTGGCGTCTTAGAAGTTTTCAACTACAAGTTTTCAATCCTCACTGTTTGTTGTGGTCGACTTGAGCTCTGGATATAGCTCATTTTTGTGCTCATGCCCTAAAATGATATCGAAAAAAAGAATGGACACGCATGTATAAAACACATACATCATGGTGCCCCCCACGGAGTTTGGAAATTGGGTCACCTTCCAAACCACATCGCTTGTAACTCGGCCAAGTCAGAGATTGACTCGGACCGAGTTTCGAGCTGACTCAAACGAGTCACGTCAGACTCAGAGGAGTTGGCAATCCATGCAATGGGTTATCTTTGTCGGTGTTGTTGAGTGCTTTAGTGAAGGTAAGAGCTCTCCAGGGACTGAGCCATGGCTGGACCATGCTGTGTCTAAACCTAGCCCACAAAGTAAAACTTAGGCCCGACCCTCAACTGGGCCCATGACAGGCTAAAAACATAGCTGTTGTCCTTGATGAGTATGCATGGCAGAGCTTGTGAAAGCTTTGAGATATCACTGATGGTTCTTAAGAAATACTCAGAGCCCGGCAAAACTATTAAATTGGCTTGAATTTTGGGCCTGGTCCTGGGCCTAGGCCTGAATCAGGACAGGCCCATTAACAACCTGATGAGGGTATTTTGTTGTTGTTGTTGTTGTGAATTTCCTTCAGGGTGGGTTTGGATGTACAAATAATTCTAATTGTGGGAGTTGCTGTTGTGGTGCTAAGCATATATGGTATTTACCTTTAGGGTTTGTTTGGATGCACAAGTGAATTGAATTGTGAAAGTCCAGGAAGCGAATATTCAAGCATATACTAATGAGAAAGTAGACCTCAAACTACAATTACATTAGTTTCAAATCCAACTTGACTTGGCACTCAAGAGTCAAATCAAAACAGCTCCTGGTTCGCAATGCCGTCTTGCTCGAAAGTAACTCAATTGCAATATGGAACCTATACCATTCAAATTTCATAGTGTAGGTATGATAGTGGATTCTTCTTCAATCTGGTAAAGACAAAAACCATATGGAAAATGTTAAGTCCCTCCCTTTAGGGTTATAGAGTCACTTTCACTTTAAGTGGGGCGATTCCGTCAGAACTTGGGCCCTAAAGAGGGGCCTTTTAAAGGTGCAATGGCTTTGAAGCTAGGCAGCCGAAAAGCGTACTAGCACGCAACTACTTTTCAACAGCGATTGCAAGCTGGAATTACAATTACAATTCAATCAAATAGTGCATCCAAACACACTCCTCAATTACTCATTAATCAAAATGTTTCCTTTTTTTTTTTTTTTTTTCCGAAAGAAGATGTATTAAATTGATGGGAATGTACTAAATCTGTTTCAATTGGGTCATACTGTGTTAGCTCTAGGGATTGGTTCTTATCAAGCTGCTTTAATCCATTTAATCGCTCATGTCTATTCGAAAGCATAACTAGTGCAATTCCTTGAAAATTTCCAATCCTACAATGCAATTTTACAACCCGAGATTTCGATTCGAAGCATGATTTTGAACTAATCAATATAATTACTACAAAGATCCTTTGGAACTTGAATACATGCATTAAAATACATGTATAATCAGGAGAAAATAAAAGAACAGAAATGAAGCTGCAAAACTCTCTCTCTCTCTCTCTCTCTCTTGAAGACTTCACATTATATGATTTTGGCGCGTTTGGCATGACTAACAAGTAGGAAGGTCACTTGGGAGTGGTAAAAGCCATTCGTTGGGGTCCGTCGCTTTCACTTTTTAGTAGGGCTATGATGTAGAGTGTGTCGCGGACAATTTGATGGCCAAGATGGACCGGAGAAGGCCCAATCGGAGGCGGAAGTGATCTGGACTGTTGATGGCCAAGATGGGGTAGGAGAAGCTACTTTAGCCAACCAACCCTGCTATGCCAGGTTGCCCGCTCTAAATTTGCATGATTCTATCAGATCGAAGGTGGAACATCCATTTTATTTATGTTTTACTACTTATGGTAAATTTTAGTTCAATCATAACTTTTAATCCACTGAGTTTTTGGAGTCGTGTCCAACATGAAAAGGGCTTAGAAAAATTATGGAAATAAGGTGGTTAGGCTGAATTAGACACTTACTATTTTTGTCCTCCTTCCCTACATCAGGCTACTCTCTCAGAAGCTTGGGCCATAAAGGGAGGCTTTTTAAAAGTGCAACGGCTTTCAAGCTAGCCAGCTAAAAAACGTACGAGGGTGCCAGCATGGAACTGCTTTTCGGCAGCCATTTCTAGCTGGAAACATAGGTTACTTCGACTTTCTTAGAGTTACAATTACAATTCAACGAAATAGTGCATCCAAACACACCCCTCAATTACTCAACTAGTGCAATTCTTGAAAATTTCCAATCCCAAATGTCAAGATTTTCAACTTGAAGCACAATTTCGAATATATCAATATAATTATTACAAAGATCCTTTGGAACTTGAATGCACACAAACATACATTAAAATGTGTATACTCACAAGAAAAAAAAAAAAAAAACAGAAATGAAGCTCCAAAACTCGCCTGAACTTATTCAATTCCATCCATACTCATCGCCCCGCTCGTCTCAAGAACGACAGAACCTTAAAACCTCCCTCGGTTTCTCTCTCACTCTCTCATTTCTTGTTCATTCTCTTTACTTGAAGAATCTTCATATTACTGATTTTGGCGCGTTTGGCACGCCTAACAAGTAGGAAGATCACTTGGGGGTGGTATAAGTGATTCATTGGGGCCTTTTCCATTGTCCACCAAAAATGCCATTTTCAGACCCCATGTCGTGTGCACTTCCAAATGACAATGCAAGAACCAAACACCTACAATCATAGAATACAAATTCCATATTCAGAAGATGCAATTAAGATCTAATCTATGTTTACTGATACTTAAAAATGAATTAGATACAAATGATTTTTATTGGAATAGAAAAAGATTAGGAGCTGAAAGGGAAAGCGGCCCATGGTTCGGAGATCCTGACCATTGATCTGATGGACCACATTTTAGATGTGGGTGCCTCAAAAATCTCCATGATTGAAAATCCTCATGCTTTCATCTTTGGACATTTAAAAATAAATAAATTTCTTGGAACATGGAGATGGTTCATGTGTTGCTTATTAACCATCTATTTGTAGGCCACTAATCAAATGGTCCAGATCTTTGATGTAGAGTGTGTCGCGGACACTTTCATGTCCAAGATGGACTAGAGAAGGCCGGATCGAAGGCGGAAGTGATCAGGACCGTTATAATATTAAAACAGGCATATCTCACAAACTGGAATGAGTTATTCGACGTATCATATATGATTTTGGGGTAGGATAAGCTACTTTAGCCAACCAACCTTGGCTATGCCGGGTTGCCCAAATTTCATCGGATTAACGGTTGAAAATCCATTTGATTTCCGTTTTTACTATTTATAATAAGTTTTAGTTTGATCATAACTTTTGATCCATTGAATTTTAGGAGCCGTGTCCAACATTAAAAAAGCTTAGAAATTTTATGAGAACAACATGCTTAGGCCAAATAGGACACTTACTATTTTTGGCCAAAAACCAAGAAGTCAAGTGGAAATCATGACCTTATATAAATACTAAGTTTACTATTATACTAAGTCACGATTTTTAGGGAGTTTGAGTTAGAGTTTGATTCTTAAACTTTTCCTCGGTTTGGTATCACTATTAAAGGATTGTAAATTCGTTTTTATCCATTAATCAATTTATTTCTGATTTTATTAGAATTTATTTATATTTTCTATTTCTTCCCATGGATTCGAGGAATCTCTATGAGTCCAGAGAAGCTAAGTAGATTCGGAATAATTATCCCCTGAGGAAGATGGTGCTCGACCCTGCTTCAATCTTCCAATGGAGAAACACAAACAAGCATGTTGATGGGTTTTATGACTCGACTGAGTCAAGTTGAGACATGGACGAGTTGAGCTGGATTAGACTTGACTGAGTCTGAGTCGACTCAGACAATTCATCAATCCATTCTGGAACTTATGTATTTTTATTTTTATTTTTTCTGTTAAGAGAGGATTTACCGGGATTATCAGCTCTGAATCGGATAGCGGTCCATCCACCTGACGGGACCCCAATCGTATTCCTCTCGACAGGGTCGACCAGATTGAAATTAGCAGGATCAGTTGTCGCATTGAAATTCCCCACCCCCCTTCCAACCCCAAAGAAATTGAACCCATGCAAATGGACCGGGTGATTCTCGGGGGCGATAAAACCCGTATCTTGTAGGACGAGCTGAACTGTTGAATTGTATGCAAGCTTGTATACTTTCGTCCCGTTCAGTGTCTGAAGGTTCGTGGGAAGGGCGCCGGTGTAATTGAACGTGATCGAAGGGTTGCCTGGAAAATCAGTGGTGTATACGCCGCTTATGTTGAAATAGTGAGCTTGAAGAATAGCGGTTGTCGGCATCACAAAACTCACATTGTTCATATCGGCTACGACCCGGCTCCCGTTTACGCACGTCGAGCATGGATTGACTCCCAGGCCCACGGTGAAGAAAAGGGAGTGATCAATGGTCTGTGGAACATTGGCCGGGAACGCCTTTGAATTCAGGCTTCGAAGGGCTAATACGAAGTTGTTCGCTACTGGAGTGGCGTTTTGGGGAGGTGGGGTAGTGAGTGTAGTTGCTGATGTAGCAAGTGTGCCTGAGTAGTGTACGGTGGCGGTGGCGGTCATGTTATCGACAGCGACGATTGGAGTGTCCATGAATGGGGATGCGGCGATCAGGTATCGTCCCGATCTTTGATTGGCGGTTAGGAGGACGTTGGTGGTCTGGCCTGGTGCGACGAGGATGGTGTCGATCTTGAAGGGCTTGACGTAGACGGCGTCTACCTCGACGACGGTCAGCGAGTGTCCGGCCACCTTGAAGAAAAGCTCTTCATTGAGGGCAGCATTGATGATTCGGAGGAGGTATGTCTTGCTAGGCTCTACTTGTAACTTGTAACCCCCTGCGTATGATAGAAAGCGCGCCAATGTTAGTTTCAAATATGTGTTTGTTAAATGGGCTTGACCCATTTCAGAATTACCAAATTGCCAGTTTGGTCTGGAACTCGGACTGAGTCAACTCAGGAAACTCAGGAAAGTTATGTAATGTGGAAGACCTGGTGATGTTTTTATTACCTTGTTGAGAGCAATTTGAGAGTGGGCCAGGATGACCGTTGATCGTGTGGGCATCTGATACGTTCGGCGCTTGCCCGGCTGCCATTGCTGTATTGACCACCGCTTCAACGTCCGACGTCCACCATTCGCCTACAATTTTGGAAATAAAAATAGAAAATTACATCCAATGAGGACCCCCAGTCAAGCAGCAGCGATCGAGTGTCATGGATTAAAGATTCAATGACTCAGATCGACTCGTCCAGTCCTGATGCTGAATTGGATTAGACTCGACCAAGATTGAGTCGACTCGAACGAGTCAAAACTGAGTCACACGAGTCGTCAATCCATTGTAAGAGTGACTGAATTCCAAGGGTGCAATACAGTGAGGGCAGAAAGCCCACTAATTGCCCGTCCATGAGTTTTCAGGCCCAATAACTAAGTGGGCCCCACCTGAAAATTTGTACAGTGGGCCATGATTTAGTTTGGGCCCATCACAAACTGGGAATTGAATTGCACGGTGTTTACCCAATATGATGATTTCTTCCTTATCGGGCTTTGGGAACGGATACGGAACGCCGAGCTTGGGTAGGATGACGATGGCGCCATGCACGGTGGCCCGTAGCCAGAGGACGTGAGCGTGCCATAGAAGCGTGCCTCTTTGGCCCGTGACAGTGAAGTTGTATACGTAGCTTTGACCGGTCTGGATCGGGCACTGCGTGATGTATGCTGGCCCATCGAACCAACCTGTTCGGAGCTGTCGGACTCCGTGCCTGCATCAATCATAATCATCCAATTTCTTCATCTTTGATCATGCAGGAGAGATACATAAATAGGATTGCTTGGCCCATTGGGTTTGGGCCCAGCCCACCTCAAGGTGGGGCTGGAACTTCAGTTTCAGGTCTATGGTTGAGCTGTACACGAGTCGAACCGAGCAGAGCTCGGCACAGCTTAGCTTGGATTGGCCAGTAGCTAACCTTAGCTTCAACTCAGCTCAGCTCAGTCCTCAATCTTGACTGGCTAGCTCAGTTCAGTTTGGTTACCTGCTCGGGCTAGTTCGAGCCGAGTTTGAGCTGGTCTGACATTTTCTCAAACATATAAAGTGCATCTTCAATTTCTTACATAATGCAAAACACTAACTTCAAATGCTTGACACGTAACATCAAAATCAAGATTTGAGGGTAGTTTCATAATATAATTTTT
>JAJHSJ010000008.1:3477812-3573838 GCA_021015155.1 Magnolia officinalis
ATTAGGCAATATAATTATCTTGTAAGACGGATGGACGTCGTGGATAAGATACATACATCACGATAGGCCCCACAGAGTTTAATCAGTACGAAACCTGCTTCCGTGTGAAACAAACGATTAACAGAGGAATGGTTTGTAAAGGGGAGTTATTGGTACTCTGGCTGCGTATGACGCTTGATATGCAGCCACTTACAAATGGTACCCGTTGCAAAGTTATTTTGGAACACACTGTCCCTGAGTTACAATCTAAAAATCAGATTGGTTGAAAAATCCTAACCTCTGATTCTTGGAGGCTTGTTTTTTGAAATAAATCTATTGGAAAATTTTCATTTTTAACCGTCCAATAAATGTCCAGCAATCTGATCGTTAGATATGAAAATAACAACAATATTTGGTATATGAAGCATCTAAACTGGTGCCCGTAATTTAGACGGTTTAGTTTGAAGTAATTATATGCCAAGACGTGACGTTACAGTAACTTCTAACTGCCTGTGTATCATCCATCACACTCTGCCGGAGTACCAAAGTATTTCTAGCTGATTTGTCTGCATCAGTTTTGTTCTATTAGCAATGCCTTGCCATTCCCGTCTACGGCTGTTACTTTCACACGTCATCTATCACCTATCACCGTCGGTCCATCACAAAATATCAAATGAGATGGAAGACATCCAAACATGTTCTAGCCATAAGTAAACTTAGGTTCGATATGATGAAGTGGGGCCCATAGTTTAGTGATCCGGACCATTCATTTGTTGCAATACACCGTAGATGGACCATGACCCAAATATTTCACAGATTGGAAGATCCTAGACACCGATCTTTCTCCCTCTTTCCAGGTGAATGTGAACTGCTGATGGGCACCATCTATTTATTGGCTAGAGATTGAAAGGTTAAGATTGTCATAGTGGAGATTTTGTGATCATACCGTCAAGGGGAGCAGTCCAATTATCTGGAGCGTTGAATAGTGGGCCCCACTTGTAGAAAATAAAAATCTGAGTATTACTTTGATGACGTGGGACGCAGAGGATCATGTAATACTCCGTGGACATCAATGAGGTACGAGCTGCAAATGCGCTGCACTAATCTGACGGTCACTGTCTAGAGGTCTTAAAGTGCAACCGGTTGGACCATAGGCGACCGTCCATCGACCTGATAACTTCCAACCTGTCATGTTCGTTTTAATCCACACCGTTCAATAGGTGGGCCCCAAGGGTCTTCAGATGTGTGGAAACAGAGCCGTGGGTATACCATATGCTATCTCAAGCTTTATCTACTCTCTGCCAATGCGGATGCAAACCATTCGGTTGTGTACGTGGCACTTTTTTTTCTCTTAGTTTTTTTTTTTTTTTTTTTTTTTTTTTTTTTTTTTTTTTTTAACGCACTCACACCGTAGTGGAATTTCATCACCTATGGGTACTCGAACCCTTGACCGGGTGTATACGTAGCACTCGTAGATAATCATGAAAGGCAAGCTTTCGAGCAATCAGAGGCATGGATTAGTGGCCAATAAAATATAATACCCCAAATTTTCACTATTTAGAATTTATATATATATATAGGGAAAAGGTACTATGCGCTCGAGCGTAAAGCGGTCGTCCGTGAGGTCGAGCTGTGTGGGCCCCACCGTGATGCGTTTCGAACATCAGCACCGTTCACCAGATGAACCATTCCATGGTGGGCCTGGATGGCCCAAAATCAAGTCAATCCGTGACTTTAGTGGGCCACACCACATACAGAAGTGCAGAGGGGCCGTGCACCATTAAAACATTCATAACCATTTTTGAGGGCCCACCGAGATGTGATTTGCAAATCCAACCCATCCATTATGTGTGTCTCACTTGAATGAGGGTTCAGACCAAGTTTTAGGTGCATGGAAAACTCAGGTGGGTCCTACCAATGCTTTTATATGTTTTTGGCATGTATACTTATGATTTTAGATGGTATGGCCTACCTGAGTTCCGTATTCGGCTGATTTTGGGCCGTCCAGGCCCACCATGGAACGGTGCATTTGGTGGACGGTGCTGATGTTCGAAAGGCATCACGGTGGGGCCCACACAGCTCGACCTCACGGACGACCGCTTTACGCTTGAACGCATAGTACCTTTTCCCATATATATATTGTAACATCCTGGATTTTCACTATTTTGGATTTCCAAAAATCCTTGAATTTTTTTTGTATTTAATTAACCTATAATATCACTTAATGACCATTAGCACTCAATGTTAGTTTTTACCTGGGTGGGCTGGTCTGGTCATGATCAGACCATGTGCGAGCCGTCAAGCCGGATGACCTGTTTACACTTAACAACAGCCCGTGTGGGCCACCAAGCAACCGAGAAGGGTCAAAAAAATCTAAAAAATTTAAAAAACTGAAGATCTCACTGGGCTTGTGGTCCATCGCGGACTGCGGACCCAGTGGACACCCAGAATTGAAATCTAGCACTTGCCAAATGCAGCCCACCAATGCAGATTGGAATCTGGCATCACTTGAATGAAACTAAGATTTCAGACCTTTCAGTCGTCGGATCTCTTCTACGTTTACGGTGAAGGTCTATTGTATTTTTCTACGCCCGTCCACCAAGTTTGGGACCCGATCGTGGCACGGTGACCGTTGATCGCAAATCAGACCTGTGCGACCAAACCCTATATCCGATCGCCTTCAAATTTTACGTGGCCCTTCATCGGACCATGGAGCACCTACCCTATAAATTTCATAGCCAGAGGGCCACCAGAAATGCCCCATCAATCAGAAATGGCCCAACCGGGCCATTTAAAAATAGAAATCCTATGCTCGAAACCCCATCTCCGTTAATCTGTTTGATCTCAAACTTTGTATGGCCCCTCATCGGGCCATAAGACACCTACCCACCAAATTTGGTGGCCAAAGGAGTGCTAGGGTGGCCCTCACACCAATAGGGAGTTCTAGCGGTTTATTTTGGGAATTTATGGAAACTTGGGGCCAAAGGGCCCAAGTCTAGAAAATAAACCCTAGCTCTCTTCACAGCTCCATTCTCCAACTACAATCCCTTCCTCTCTCCCTCATAACTTCCCCAAATCTCCCACTACCAAACCCCTCTCCCTCATAAATCCTCAAATCCCCAACAACCCATCTCTCTTCCTCATAACTTCTCCATCTCCCAACAACAAATCTCTCTCCCTCATAGCCACCACATTCTCCAACGACCAAGGAGAGCAAATAGGCGGTGAATGTGAGCAAGGTGGACCATAAATCGTGGTGGGGCCCAAGGAAATCGATATTTCAACACCCTATCTCACCTCCAAGAAGAGACCATGCACCACAACCACCAAAATTGTCCATTGATCATCTAGGTAAGGCTTTTCATCCTTTGTCTTGAAAACCCTTTTGATGAAGGGGGATTTTACATGGATTTCTCATGTATGAACTTGCTTTAGGGATTCCGACCAACCGGCCCCCAAATCGACGTTCCTATGTCGTTTTCGAGTCTCCAACGAATCACAAGGTGCAGACTATTATCCTTAGGTGGTCTAGCATCAATTATAATTTGAGTTTAATGATTTTGTGTGTATGGGATGTTGTTTGGAGGATCTAGAGGAAACCTAGGAATTTCATATTCGTTGGAATCGTATGGATTTGCATGTTTAGTTCCCTTTTGATGTTGATCTTGCCTCTCATATGCTTGGTTACAATGAATGTTGTATGTTCATGTCTTGATGGAGTTGTGTGTAATGTTCTTTATAACATGTTGTTTGCCTCTCACATGGTTAGGTAGAAAATCAAATGCTTACATGTTCATGTCTTGGTGATCCATGTATGTTGTTCCTCATAACATGTATGACTCGTTCACGTTTGCGCATTTTGGTCCTATGAGATGTGGGAAGTGCTTTGCTTCCACACAAACACACACTACATACAAGCGCCTTATTCAAATGCGTTGTTAGCTTGCTTGTAGAAGAATTTCAGAAGGGTGTGATGAACGTATATGCATTATATCGGCTATGCTAGTAGATAACAATGATAAATAACATGCCATGACTGTTGTCAACCCTTGGGTTGGTCAGGAAATGAGGAGAGTGAGGGTGGTCCCGTTGGTAGGACTATCCTGGGGCTAGGCTGTGGGTTTGGGCGAGTGCGGATGGGCGGCAGTAGTTAGAATACATGGGTCGCCCATACCCGATGTTGTTTGTTGCGTGTTTGCCTGAACTTATGCAGTATAACCTAATACTGACCAATCTTGTCTGTTAACCTTGATTGCTCACACATGTATGGAACCTGGCACACCCTACCACCGTGGTTAGCCCACTAATAGCGAACTGAACATTGATCCACCGTCTCGTGAGCCGGGCATGGTGGAATGAGACACTGTGTCCGAGCTGTCGGCCTACGCTGGGGTGACGCGCCTCCCCGTAGTGACCGCGAGCGATCCCTTCCTCTTAGCACTCCCTATGTGCTTGGTGTCGGGGATGGGAAACCCGACGGGATCACGGATCGCGGTGCCCTGGCCTCGCGCATTGAGGGGTCTCGGCACCGCAACTAGTTGAGGGCATTGATACGTGGGGTGAATCAGTTTTCCAAACCTGCTGGATGAACGGAATTAACTAAGAACTTGGCTAACATATCATTGCATCGCATTAGCTAGGGTGGCGACTCGGCAGTCGAGGTCGCTCTTAGGGAGTGTTGTCATATGCGATCGTAAGATGGAGTAGCTTGAGGGAGAGTTGTGGCGAGGGCATGCATCATATATATCATTCACCATGCATACGTATTATCAAGATTAGCTTAGTATCTATGAATGTTGCCTTTCATTAAATTCATGCTATAACTGATGCCTGTTAAAACTTAAGACTAATAGTACCCACTGAGTTGATCACTCACTCCCACTCTGGGACGGTGTTTTAAAACACCAACCAGACACTTCAGTAGCTGCAGGTGATGCTGAATTCGAGGAGTCGAGCGGCGTGAGCCTCGATGAGGATGACGAGCTGTCCTACTTCCAGTTGATGGGTGGTTCTCCATCGGCTTAGGAGACTGGATTTTGAAGCGTTGAGTCATGGGCTCAGCGCACCATTCTTTTGGGCATATGATTCTCTTTACGATTTTGTTGGGCATCGCCTTGTGCGGCCCATTTATATTCTTTTGAACATGTATATATTGATTCCTTTCAGTTCAGTAGATTAGTTGTGGATGTGCCTCATGTTTCAATTAATTCCATGCTGCGCATTTAAACTTGATAAATCATAAAACCATAAAATTGATGATAAGTGACACTCGGGGACTCGGGAGTCGAGCGTATGCACGACCCCCGATTTTTTGGGGTGTTACCTATATATATATATATATATATATATATATATATATATATGGGAAAAGGTACTATGCGCTCGAGCCGAAGATAAGCTCCCATGAGGTTGAGTTGTGTGGGCCCCACCATGATGCGTTTCGACCATCAACACCGTTCATTTGATGGGTACCCTTTAAATTATGGGATATCTCAAAAATCAGCCGTATATGGAACTTAGGTGGGCCATACCATCTACAATTATGTGAAGACACCGTTAAAACATATAAAGCACATGGTGGGGCCCACCTGAGTTTTGCATGCGCCTGAAACTTGGTCTGAACCCTCATTCAAGTGGGACACATATAATGGATGGGCTGGATTTGCAAACTACATTTCGGTGGGCCCTCAAAAATGGTTATGAATGTTTTAATGGTGCACGGCCCCTCTGTAAGACCCGTATCCTAGTTCGTACTGTTCCGATGAATCCTGCGATCCTTTCTGTCGAAGTCTGGCAATCCGCGACTGATAATCGATGTTGCGCACGACCGTAAGTCGTATTCTTTAGATTCGAGTCAGTTTAATCCGAGACCTGTGTCATTACGACCGCACCGTCGCCGCGGTTCCAGCGCCGCGACTCACGCACCGATTTGATACCCTGACTAGAAGATGCGGGCCGGCGTTCAGTTCGAAGAAAACACTGCGCTTTCTCGATCCCAAGAGAATCTCTGCACAATGTCAAATCAATCCCATCAATCAATTAATCACATCAATCAATCCATCACTTCATGTCAAGTACAAAGCACCCATGCTTTCTTTTTCCACAAGTAAAGCAACCACCAAAAGTCAACCAATCCATCCCTTCACCCATCACTCACCTCACATCACTCTCTCTCCTTATCTCTCTCTCTCTCTCTCTCTCTCTCTCTCTCTCTCTTTCCATTCACATATTTCCAAGCAACCCAAGTGAGAGAAAAATCCCACGTTGGGAGCCTTCCATGAGAAGAAAAATATGCATGTGTGAGGCCCACCTTTCCCTTCCCAAAACCTCTCATCCTAGCCCTTGATTTCCCATCCCCACCGTCAAAGAGGAGCACAAGAAGGTTGGCGTTCCAACGGACCGAAGAAGATCGACGGTGGGTGCTTTGCTAGGATAGTTTTCATGCTTCCTTAGATGGGCCAAGTGAGGCCTACCGATCAATGGTATGGATCTCACTTGGGATCCTATGATGTGGCCAATGGCCCACTTTGATTTCTTTTTTTTATGTATGATGGAATGCAAGGGAGGGCCCATAGTGTCGGGGCCCCTCCATCACACGTGTGTCCCACTTTCTCTCTTCCTCTTTCTCTTTCTCTTTTTGTGAAGTTATGAGTGTGTGGCCCACTTGAATGGACCCCACAATAGGGCATGTATCGGATCCATACCATTTAAGGTGGGGCCCATCTTATATGTATTGTATTCACACCACCCATCATGTGGTGGCCCACCTAAACAGGGCCCACCTTAAGCATGTTTGTTGAGCCCAAGAACGTCCAGCGTCTGGACGTTGCTGGAAAAAAAAATATACAAAAATGAGTTTGGCTTTCCAAGCATTGGAGAAGGGCCACTCATATAGGCTCCACCTTGATGGTTGTATTCAATCCACGCCGTCTATCCTATCTACCAACTCATTTTAGGCGTTGAGCCGAAAAATGAGGTTGATCGGAGCATCTGGTGGGCCATACCTTAGCAAACAGTGATGTTCACCGTTTGAAATCATCTAAATCTTCCTACACGCCGAAAAATACCCTAAATTGGTCTTGATGGACTGGTACCGGGCTGTGGAAGCCAGTGGTTGGGATGGATTTGGCCGAAGCGGGCCCCACACGTGAAAAACCCCAAAAACACGGGTTGTAACAAAAAAAAAAAAAAGGGAAGGAGGCAGCGTCTGCTGCCGCTGACACAGCAGCAGCCCGCTGCCTGCTCCAGCGTGAAACGGGCAGGATCCCACGGCTCCAGCCGTGGGCCCCACCTTGATGTTTATTTGTCATCCAATCCGTCCATATGGTGGGACCTCAGGGTGGTGGGCCACCCCCCAAAAATCAGATAAATCCAACGCTCAGGTGGCCCACATCAGGGAAAACAGTGTGGATTGAACTCTACCGTTGAAACCCCTTTGGGCCCACGGAAGTTTTGAGTCAATCTGATATTTGTTTTTCCATTCATCCAGGTATCTGTGACCTTATCAACAGGTTAGATGGAAAATATACATTATGGTGGGCCCCACGTGGAGCCCACAGTGATGTATGTGCCTTATTCCCACCGTCCAGGCGGACGGTGGGAGCCTACCCTGATGCATGTTTTGTAACCCACCGTCCAGTGGACGGTGGGGCCCCTGTGCATGTGTGTGCACGTGTGTGGGTGGGTGCATGCGTGTATGATGTGTGTGTGTATGTGTGTACATATATATATATATATATATATATATATATATATATATATATATATATATATATATATATAAAATTTTATGTTATTTTATTTATTATAAGGGATGGTGGGCTTTCATGTGGACCCCACCATGATACTTGTGTTGCATCCAAACAGTCCACCATTTGGCAAGCTTGTATTAAGGCATGGGGCCAAAAAAATAAGATAGATCTAGTTATCATGTGGACCACACTGTATAGTGACGATTGAACGTCCACCATTAGACCCTTGGGCCACCAAGTTCTTGGTGACCCTATGAACAGATTGTATGAGAAATAAATGTTATGGTGGGCCCTAGGAATTTTAATGGTGGAATTCTTTATCACCACTTACATTGGTGCGGCCCATTGATGTGGCCCATTTGATATGTATACGGCCTACTTGGTATATATATGGCCTATGTTGTGAGGCCCATCTTGTGTATTTGTGGCCATTGTTGAGGCCCACTTTGGTATACATGTAAGGCCTATGTGATTAGGCCCATCTGAATGTATTTGTGGCCCGTTGTTGAGGCCCACCTTGATGTATACATGGCCCATGTGTTTAGGCTCATTCAATGTATTTGTGGCACATGTTACGAGGCCCATTGTGATGTTTCAAAGGCCCATGGGATATGGCCCATTGCAATGAACCTAAGGCCCATTAATGTGGCCCACTTGATTTATTTAAGGCCCATATGATGCGGCCCACTTGATGTATCCAAGGCCCATAGGTCGAGGCCCAACGGGAGGTCCTTAAGGTCCATTGCAATGTATGATTTTCTCATGGTTTGTGTAATGATGTCTTATAGCGGGCTATGCCTTGGGAGCAATATTGGTTTGACGTCCACATTGTAGAATAATGTTGGTTTAATGTCCGCATTATAACTCTCCCTATGGCCCATTAGTAGGCCCACATTTGTTGATAGTTCACCACTTTATAACATGCTTAGTATAGCTCCATGATTCATACCCATACGCATCATATGTATGCTTAATATGAGTAGTGACTGAGCATAGCATACGCCATTGGGCAGACCACTTAGGGGACTCCTTATGAGGCGGAGTGTTCACTCCCCAAGTATAGGGTTGTGATGTAGTAAAAACTCGGTAAGACCGAGGTCGAATCCACAGGGATTGAAACCTGTACGTTATCTGAAAATAACCAGATCTAGAAATAGGCTAAGATGAAATCTAAACCAATTGTGATTTGAAGAATAATGGTGAAATATTAATCTAAATTTAAAGAATTCAGAGAAGGGAACTAGGGATTCAGGGGATCCACTTGTAGAGATCAGGGAATTCTATGGTAAAAGATAGCAAGATTGAACCTTGGTTAATGCAGTTTCAATAGATCAGACGGTTATAAATCAGAATGTATTCCATCACAAAACCATGCCTATGAGACAAAGCCAACAACAGAGTTCAACCAATCCACAACCGATCTGTATGATGTATGAACGTCAGGAAGAGTTCCGTCATCCAACCATGCCTAGGAGACGATGGTGAACAACAGGGCTTCCCAACCCCATAATCAGAATTAAGCAAAAGGAAAACTCAAGCCATCACAGATCTAATGTAATATTAGTCACAAAAAATCATTAAAAACCAGAAGTATTCCCATTGATCTACCTGCAATCAACCAACCATTCAGTCTAACATGAATCATAACCATACAAACAGACCCATCGAGCTACAAGCTTCACCCCTTAGCCCTAGCTAAGGGGTTTAGCCAACCATGTTGGCTAAATCATGCAACAGCAAAGGAAGAAAACAAAAAAACAAATCTCTTTCTTCCTTCTCTCTCCCTGTCTCTCTCTCTCTCTCTCTGTCCGTGGATCCTTTCTCTCTTCATGTCCCTCCCTTTTATAGTTGCTGAGGGTCGACTGCAGCATGGAGAAGAGAGGTCCGTTCCTTTGTATCAGTCGGTGAAGAGGCTTCCTACAAACGAAGAAAGAAACCGCAATTGCACAAAAGTTCCTGCAATGTTACCGGTTGCAGACCCGTTTGTTTGGATTGTGAATGCTTTCTCAGTGCAAAACAAGTTAGATTTGGTCTTAACCTATCCTCTGAGAACGATGAACGGATTAGATTTCCAAAACTGATCACAGATGTGGGCCACATCAAGTCGCAACAGCAAGGTTGCTCTGTCGCATGCGAAAACGGAAATCCCATCGATTCCGGGATTTCAAACGAAATTACTTTCCGTTTCTCTCTTTCCTTCAAGCCGTCTCCATGTGTGGCCCACTCCCTACGGGTTTTCCAGCAAAACCCTCTTTAGGCAACCTGTTTACGCAGTTCCACAGCCAGCTGTTACTCGTAACCGACCGGAACGACCAGAAATATGCTGGCAGATTCCATGCACGAGGCGGCTCCTTCAAAAAGGGAAAATGTCCCTACGGTATATTCTTGATGGCCAAACAGATGGACGGTGTGGATTTTTCATAGAAATCTTGATGGTGGGCCACAACGTCCCTCAAACGGTCGGCTTCATGCTATCGTCGCAAAGCAGAGGCTCACTTTGGCTGAACTTTAAAAGTGTACCCGCTTATTTTTTTCCTTCTGAAATTTCTTGGGTTGGGACGTTTTTGTCCAGGCTACCTGATGGACGGTTCGAATTGGACAATTGGTCCATAATGGTGGGCCCACATCATCCGAATGGAGGCCCTGCGTCCGCATTCTCAACCCGCCAAAAACGGCAGGTTCCATTTTTGAATGGGAGTCGGGTCAGCGTATGCTGACCGACTCCCTTTGGTTCGGTGCTCCTCGACAGGATATGCATGTTACACATGTATCTCACATATGGGACCCACTGAGATGTATCTACGAAATCCGACCCGTCCATCCCTTTTCTCATACTATTTAAACCGTCGAGACCAAAGTTAAGGTAGTTCCAGATATCATGTGGGCCCCAAATTGAAGATTAATGGGCTGATTTGTCCGTTGGCCCACTTCCCGAGATCTTCAATGGCTGAAATTTAATATGTACGGTTAATTTACGGCCCCCATTACATGTATGAAGTTTCGAGTCAATCGGATGGCAGGAACCCTGTGATCTTGCATTCTGGTTGGTTTTTGGGCCTGTTAAATACGAACGGCCTGATTTCCTCTGATCTCTGCCGTGCAAATCCATCAATTTCAGTCCCTGGAGTTCGTCCATTGCCTTTGGTGTCATCAGAGCGTTAAATCCATGCTTTGAGCTCCATTTTTCAGTCCATACTCATAAATACACTCTGCATCACAAGCACGAATAAAACGGACCATTAAACGGTATTATGTCTGTAAATCCAGGCAATAATCAGGGTTTAATGTGTAATATTTGACCCTCAACACGGAGTGCCCCACATTATCGCATTGTACGCGCATGGATTGCTGCATGATTTGACGGTGTGATTCATGCATCTCGCATATGTGTGACTTGATCACTGCACGCCCTAGCGACATCAGGGCCGTGGTTCCACAGGCACATCGTGGATGGCCGTATCGGATACCGGAAATACTTTGTTCTAGCACTGTGGGCACTTAGGATGTCCTTGGGTGAGAGTCCCAGAACCTTTTTGGTACCAGGAGGTGCTCCAACATCTAGACCGAGTGGATACACGAGCGCCCGAGTGCCGAATACCAGTAAGCCGCATCTCCCACTGTGTCGTGGTCGGTTGGAAGGGGGTGTGGCCTTATCCGCCTGAGTGAGGGGGCTATAAGCTAGGCTGAGTTTGACCAGCTCGCAAATGTGTCCGCTATCGACGAGCCGGGTAGGTATTGGCAGACTACTGGTCAGGTGGATAGTGTGGTCTCTTCCACTTGCTTGACTGTGCAGCTAGGGAGGAGGCAGTCAGTGTGAGGTGTATTAGACCCTGGTGATATCCAGAGAGAAACTGTACTGATATGTGTACTTATGAGTACTGGCACGCTTGCTTTGCATCTCGCATATGACATTTGACTACATAGGCCTCGCATCGCATGGTCTTGGTATGACCGACAGCATTCATGCCTTGCATTACATAGCTTTAGTATAGCTGCTAGCATTTATGGACTTACCGCATATTTCCGCATTACTCTGATATTGTACACTTGACACTCGCCTTACACACACTTTCACCACCCTTTAGGCTTTTGTAAGCTTATGCACGATAGATGCGTGCAGGTGGCGTTAGGTTGCAGCAGCGTTGAGCTCGGAGCGTGCAGCAGTCTTCTGGAGCTTTTGGAGTTTTCTTTGATATCATTATATTGTATTTTCCTTCCCGTATTGTACTTAAAAGTTTTTGATATAGTGGATATGTGTTGTTGTTTTGTGACTTGGTTATGACTTGTGGTTATGCTCCACCTTTAACAAAAAAAAATTCATACTGAAAATCCTCCTTGTAGGATCCCAGGATCGGAATCTGGCGTATGGGCGCTGGGAGCCGAGAATGGGGTACTACGGAGGCTGTCGGCGCCGGATTCGGCGATCGAAAATTTTGTGAGCCCGGTTTCCGAGTTTGGGGCGTGACACCCTCCCCACGTCTATATGTGGTGTGGCCCGCACAAGTCACGGATTGACTTGATTTTTGAGACCTAGGCTCACGATGGAATGGTGCATCTGACTGATGGGGTAGATGTTTGAAACGCATCACGGTGGGGCCCACACAACTCGACCTCATGGGGCGTTAAAATCAGCTCGAGCGCATTGTACCTTTTCCCTATATATATATATAATTAGTCACGTCGTTACTTATTGACCCTTGACGCTCGAGTTGAGCTTATACACAGCTGGTACCGATAAAGAACTGTACAAATAAGATTGATCAACCATAGAAAATCAATGAATCCAACCGATCACTTAAACATCGAATTTAGCCCCATGATTTGTTTACATAGGGCTTAAATCTAACCGACCTGCCACCGATTAATCAAACAACCGTAACTAATTAGAAATCTACCCTAACCCGAGCTAGTTATGGGTCGTTCCTTAATTAATAAACCAAATCAACCCAGTTACTCTTTTAACCTTAAACCGACGGTTTAGAGTGATCATGACTGAATTGCTATTTTTGCTAATTTCGAATAGGCTGTACTGTGAACTTAGTTAATCCATACTTCAGTAACTGTGCCCAAGAAATCTTCCTACCCAATTTACTCAAGAAATCTTCCGAACAAGCTATAAACCGCTCGTTAGTGGGCCACTAGTTCCGAAATTATAGAGTAATGTCCGTCTCACTGGGCGCGGGCAATGGAATCAAACGACGCTTGGAAATGGACGATCTGCACCGTCCAGCCGGCACTTGTAAAACGCAACTCTCCCAAATAATAACCTAAAATCTGAATTTTTAAGGGTATGGTTTTTTTTTAAGGGTATATATACCTTACACCGGGTCGGGCCAAGTCCAGTTGAAGCAAGCTCAAACTAGACTCGAACTCGTTTTCGAGCTCCAAAAATCAGCTCAACTTAGTTCAAACTCAACTTCAAACTGAGTCGAGCCGAACTTTTTCAAGTCGAGTTGAGCGAGCCAACCGAACTAGCTCGGTTTGTGTACACTGCTAATGGTGGCCCTTCATAACCTGGTCTGTTTTAGGCTAGGTTTATACTATAAGTGATGCTTCCAATATCTATTTGTGCGTCCCACCTTAATGAGTTTATGTGATAGGTGAATTTTTTATTTTTAAGGCAGGGGTGATTATGACGAAGGGCAAAGGAGTGGGAGGGAGTTGCAGATGGTGTGAGAGGAAAAGGCGCGCGGGCCAACGTTTTATGTGTGAAGAAAGAGGAGAAGGATTAGGGTAGTTTTGGTATTTGGGGAAAATGTAGCGTGGAGCGGCAGCATTTGGAACTCGTGCGAGTGTTTTGCTGCATGTCACGCGTGTGAGACATCTGACCCGTTCATCACTCGGGCCACACTATGTACTTTGCTTGGCCCATGACCGCGGACGTGGATTACGTGGTGTTGCCAGCACCACCCCCAGCGGGGCTCGGACGTGGATTGCGTCGTACCCGTCCGGGCAGGGCTCTCAGGGGCCCACCGTGATGTAAGTTTTTTATCCACGCCGTTAATCCTTTCTCTCAGATCATTTTAAGGTATGAGATAAAACATGAAGTAGGTTCACAGCTCCAGTGGACCACACCAAAGGAAGCTGCAGTTATAATGATACTCACCGTTGAAACCTTTCTAAGGGCCACCGTGATGTTTTTTTACCATCCAACCTATTAATAAGGTCATGTAGACGTGGATGAAGTTCGAAAACAAATATTAGCTAGATCCGAAACTTCTCCAGCTCCCAAAAAGTTTTTAATGGTGGACATTAAATCCCCACTTTGTGGTCTACTTAAGCCCTGTAACTTGTTCAGTGTTTGGTTCATACCTTAAAATGATATGAGAAAAGCAATTAACGGCTTGGATAAAATTCTTACATCACGGTGGGCCCGAGAGGACGCAATCCGCGTCCGAGCCCCACAACGTCCAACACACAACGCAAGTTTACTAATGAATGGTCTGGATCACTAAACTATGGGGCCCACTTCATCATATCAAACCCAAGTTTACTAATGGCCGGAACATGTTTGGATGTCTTCCATCTCATTTGATATTTTGTGATGGACAGACGGTGATCGGCGATAGATGACGTGTGAAAGTAACAGCCGTAGACGGGAATGGCAAGGCATTGCTAATAGAACATTTTGATGCATACAAATCAGCTGGAAATACTTTGGTACTCCGGCAGAGTGTGATGGATGATACACAGGCAGTTAGAAGTTACTGCAACGTCGCGTCTTGGCATGCAATTACTTCAAAATAAACCGTCCAAAATACGGGCACCAGTTTAGATGCTTCATATACCAAATATTGTTGTTATTTGCTTCTCTAACTATCAGATTGCTGGACATTTATTGGACGGTTAAAAATGAAAATTTTCCAATAGACTTATATCAAAAAACAAGTCTCAAAAAATAGTGCTGATTAATAATAGAATTGGGTCACACCATATGAAAGGGATGGAATGTGAACACCCACCATTAAAACCTTCCAGATTGTGTGTGCGGTCCAAACTGTTTTATATATGCCATCTAGTCCATTCATAAAATATAAGATGAATGTCTATGAAAAACATCAGACAATTTAAATTCTCAGGTGGGCCACATCAAGTGATTTTAAGAGGTGTTATGAGTAATTTTAGATGATGAACCAACCAGTCTCGATTTTCGCACTGGACCATATGAGCTATGGGCCCACCTAATGCTTGGCTCAGATATCCCACGAACATGCCAGCTGGTAAGAGCGTGTCAAACGTGTAATGGTGCATGTGTGTGTGGAGCAAACCTCCAAATATAGGGACAAAAGGGTACCATCATGCCCTTCTATATTTAATAATATACATGCCAGAGCATTTTAGAACTTACGGCAAATTTACAACTTTACGACCCACTTATGGCCAATTTACATTTGTAAGCCTATCTCTTTTGACCTTTCAAGAATAATCCCCATACTTACGTATGGCTTCCCAATGATCCAAGTTGTTTATTGGTCCACTCAATTATTTTTTAATGGTTAAAATAATTGGTATCTCTATTGGAACTCCTTGCGGCCTCGATAAATATTTTAATGGCGAATGCATCATGAATTCTATTTTACATATTATGGCCTACCAAAATGTTAATTTAACCTAATTTTTGGAAGTGTTTCATATTTTGGTCCTTAAAACTTAATGGACTGAATTGATCAGGTCCCACATGCAAAATAATTCAAATACGTAATTCAAGTAAAATAAATAAAAAGAACTTATGTGTGTTTCCTTTTATTTCTTGTTACATGCATAAGATGCTCTAAAGTGTATTGTGCATATGCGCACATATTGATATATGTGCACATGCATTGCACCCATGGTAGATTCACACCGTCCATCACACAAAGCCAAAGCATAATAACATATTAAAAATAAAAATCTAAATTAAAATAAAATAAGTATTAACCTTTGTAAGCTGTTCTTCTACTAATCTTTTTTTTTTTTTTTTTTTTTTTTTTATCTTTTCTCTTTTTGATCGGCGAGAAATATCCGTCCTTATAAAGAAAAGAGAGTTACTAAGATAAGACGGATAAGAAAATGAGGAGTAAGGTTTCAATTGATTTGATCATATTTTTAAAAAACAAAATTTTAAAAATTTTAAAATTTAAGGAATCAGAAAATTTTGGAGTTGTTACAGATTTATTTTCCATTGATATGTGGGGTCCATGCTGTTCCTTATGAGTAATCTATTTCGCTAATCCCCTTTATTATATCATGTTAGGTTATAAATCAAAGGACATGACATATCTAACAATGTATGAGTGAGTGGTGATGATAGGTAGTTGGTTAGATTGGATTGATAGTGACTAGGGTCACGTAATTGGGATGGTGTAAAGATCACTAGGAAAATCCACCCCGTTTATTCAACTTCTTGGATCTTGTTAACTTATGTACTAAGAATAGAGCTTATTTAGTAATCATATGTGCCACAAAGTTTGAAAATCAGCTTATACTTGTCTATTATTGAAATTTTCCTTGTGGCCAGATCTAATGATCGTTTTGGATCTTCTTAGTGGGTCCTACTACGATGAAAGGGTGATGTATTTGACCGGTCAAAATCCACTTCCTTTTCACAACTAAATGAGTTGAGAGATAACCTATGATACCAAAACATATTGGTGTTATCTTTACTCCCTTATTATTTTTTTTTATAAAATATATAATATATTATATTAAGATACTGTTAAGTTGCAATAAACAGGAAGTCCCACATCTCTTAGTTTTTGGAAATTTTTTTTAAATGTAAATAACTTTCATTCACATCGTTAGTTTCAGATGAAACTTTACCATAATCTATCATTTTGTCTGCTTCATCAATAGGTAAAGTTTGAGCCTTGATCTCACCAAGATGGCCAAAATGCCTTTTTAATGACTCACATCTACCTATAATTCAAATCAACGTGTATTAATGTCGTATGTGAAAACTTACCGGTAATTGTAATGTATGTCTTATCATCTTTTAAATGAATAGTTTAGTTTATTTTGATATTTTGATGGTCCGTTTGGCGGATACAAACATGATAGACAGGATAATGAAGTACAAAAATTTAAGTAATTGGATTGTTAAGATATTAATCGTACTTACGGGTTATTGTACAGTGAGTTTTGTAAATGGATACATAAAAAGTAGTTTTGAATGTGCTCTATGTTAGAAATGTATACCGTTAGATTTAAGTGAATGATTAATTGGTGTAAAATGCTTATATCATAATTTTGATGGTAAGTTAAGTATATTTATAAGTAACAAACAAAATAAGCAGATTCAAATTTTAATTTGATTTGCGAACAAGTAGATGTGAAGATTTGGTAATTAGTTTACTTTGATCAGGTGGTCCAAATTCAAAGTGGATGGTCGGATATCTTCATTTGATGGTGATAGGTTATATCAATGGTTAGTTTTAATTTACGGGTAAGAATATTAAGGTATTTAATGATGCATCCTATCAATCAACGGTTGAAAAATGCTCCCTATGCTTAGATTTAGGTTAAACTATATAAATATTAATGTTTATAAGTGTACAGTTGAACAAGTGTAAAAGTATAATCGTACATCCTTATGTACAGGTAAACTCGCACCTAAAATTTCAGCTTGTTACAAAATCCATCTACATGCAACTTTCACTGCACATGTGACATACACGAACTTCAATTCCAACCGCCCAAATCGTGGACCCCACTATATATGAATCATAGGTCTGAAATCAGATCAGTTAAACGATCATAAACTCTTATCAAAGACTTTTATTCGGTGAAATCATACCTTGTACAGCTAGCCTCGTAGGTAATACTTTTATTCGGTGAAGATCATACCTTGTACAACCGCCCAAATCGTGGACCCCACATGTAGGTTTCCTTGTACAGCTAGCCTCGTAGGTAATACTATTATTCAGAATGACAATCCATTTTAGTTGAGACAATTGAGGTTTGTGAGAATAGTAGTCTGTTGTCTCTCAACTAGTTTTATGGCAAGGGGTCGTTGGTGACAACTGCCTTTTCGTTATTAGGAACCGAGTTCCATGATAAAACGGTAGGTGGTAGGCAGATCTTTGAGTCACAAATACACACGAAAGTCCACGAAGAAACCGTGAGCATGATCCGCCCACGATCTAGCATCCATAGACCATAGTTACTAGAAACATATTCAAAATCAATATCCACAATCCTCTTTAGATGGTCAATTAGCGGACATGGTCGATCCTACTTCCAACTTAAAACGAGTTCGTCGTGATCTTTCTATGGTCAACCAATTACTCAACAGATTTGGTTGATAATACTTTTATCTTAAGACAAGTTTGCATGATCTTAATATTTTCAGCTAATTATTAACTAAGCCTAGTCAAATCCGTTCCGTTATGTGTTGTTAAGCATATCACTACCAACTAGTTATTCGATCCAGCACACTCTTTTAAGTCATCACACAAGTTATAACTTTTCATATTTTATCACGTGTCCATGTAACAACGGACGCAAATTAGCTACTGACAGTTGAGTAGCAAGAATGCTACTGAAGTGACCTCACCAAGTTATGTGGGTCCCACTACGATGTATGTGTTGTATCCACACTGTCAATCCTTTTGGAGAGAGCATTTTAGGGAATGAATCAAAGAATGAGGCAGATACAAAATTGTAGTGGACCCATTACAGATAACAGTGGAGAGAGAGTGGCATCCACCGTTGAAACCTTCCTAAGGTCCACTGTGATTTTTATTTGAGATCCAACCCGTGCATAAGTAAAAAAGACATTAAAAAAAGGGAAAAGACAAATATCACTTTGATCAAAAAATTTTGTGGCCCTTAGAAGTTTTTAATGGTGGGCGTCACTCTCTCCACTGTTTTTTGTGGTGGGGTCCATCGGAGCTTTGAATCTGACTCATTCTTTAGATCATGTCCTATGATCTCTCCAAATGAATGTACAACACATACATCATGGTGGGACCCACAGAACTTGGTGACGTCACTCCAGTAGGAGTCTCGCTGACAGAGTGGCATTTTTAGTATATATATATATATATATATATATATATATATATATATATATATATATATATACACACACACACACGATTCTTGTGAACCGTGCATGTGGCCTAAGGGGTAGTCACGTTTTAGAAACAATATGATTCTTGTATCCGGAGTTTGGATATTGTTTTATATCGTGTGGCCCTCTTGATGAGTATATTGGACTGACTTTTGCAGCAGGAGATATTCACGGTGGGACCCACTCATTAGGAAGGGATGCACTTAATAGCTTAGAAGTTATGGCCTAGGTAAAAGGCTAACTTGTGGCCCAAACAGTTACAATGGAGAACTCTTCAAAATGGATTCGGACTCAGTAGTCGGTAGTGACACCTCCAGTACCAAATGGGTACTGGTCAGTGCCCTAAAAGCTCCGTGGGTCCCAAAATGGTGTATTTATCTTATCCATGCCGTTCATCCATTTTCCACGTCATTTTATGGCATGAACCAAAAAATAGGCAGATTCAATTGTCAGATGGACCATACCACAGGAAACAGTGGTGACTGAATGCCCACCATTAAAAACTTCTTGTGAGCCACAAAAGTTTTGGATCAACCTGATATTTGTGTTTTCCTTTAATCAAGTTCTATGTGACCTAATCATCAGGTTGGATGATAAATAAACATTATAGTCGCCCCTGGGAAGTTTTTAATGGTATGCGTTCAATCACAATTGTTTCCCATGGCAAGGTCCACTTGATATTTATATCTTCCTAATGTTTGCTTCAATGCTCTAAAATGAGCTGATAAAATGGATGAACGGAGTAGATAAAACACATATATCATAGTGGGGGCAACATCACCGATCGGTCACTTCTGAGTCCAAGTCCTTCAAAATATCCTATCAGTGCCTATAAGGCTTCCACGCTGTAGCAGTTAACGGGGACGCGGATTTCCTGCGAAAGGCTTTCCTAGGAAGTTCCTGCGCTTGGAACTTATGTAGGGCCCACCATGATGTTTTTGATAAATTCACCACTTACATTCATTTTGTGAGCTCATTTTACCGCAAGAGTACAAAATCGAATCAGATCAAGACTCAAGTGGGCTGAAAATGGGAGAATTACACGTCCACAGTTAAAATATTCATGGGGTTACAGAAGTTTTGAATCAGGCTGGTATTTTTGTTTTAGGTTCATCCCAGTAGGAATGACGTTATGAATGATATGGATGGCATGGATGGCATGTAAGCATCACTGTAGACCCTATGAAAATTTCAACTGTAGGAATTTCCCTACCCACCTTTTCCTTTACTTTGGCATACATGAATCTTGGATCCGGCTTATTTTTGGCTATTTGTCCTAGAATGAGGTTAAAAAAAAAACAAAGGGCGTGGATTAGATACTGACAAGGTCAGTAGTTAAATCGCTACTGAAGTGACGCAACTAAGCTCTGTGGGTCCCACCATGATGCATGTGTTATATCCATACCGTCCATTCATTTGGAGAGATCGTTTTATGGCATGATAAAAATAATGAGATAGATATAAATTTCAAGTGGACCCCATCATAGAAAACAGTGGGGACAGTGACATCAACCGTTCAAAACTTCTTAGGGGCCACAGAAGTTTCCAATCAAGCTTATATTTTTGTTTTCACTTCATCTATCTCTATGTTAATTTATGAATAGGTTCGATCTAAAAAATACATCATGGTGGGCCCTATAAACATTTCAACGGTGGGTGTGACTGATCCCGCGGTTTTCTGTGTTGGGTCCACTTATACTTTAGATTTATATCATTCTTTTTCTAATGCCATAAAACCATCTCTACAAATGGTTGGACGGTATGGATGCAACACATGCATCATGGTAGGTCCACAAAGCTGGGTGACGTCACTTCAGTAACGATTTGGCTACTGACATTGTCAGTATCTAATCCTCGTCCTATTTTGATACGGATTGGCTACTCCCCCTGACACCAACCAATGGCCGGTGGTCGGTGCTACGTGGGCCCCACCATGATGTATGTGTTTCATCCATTCCATCCATCTGTTTTTACAGATCATTTTACGGTATGTATCAAAAAATGAGGTATATCCAAATCTCAAGTGGAACACATTACAGAAACAGTGTTTAATGAGGGTCAACCATTAAAAACATTTTGGGGGCCATAAAAGTTTTGGATCAAGCTGATATTTGTTTTTTATCTTCATCTGGGCCTGTATGACCTAATCAACAGATTGGATGTCAAATAAACAGTATAGTGGGCCTTAGGAGGATTTTAATGATTGATATCTGATCAATATTGTTTTCATGTGGTGTGGTCCACCTGAGATTTATATCCCTCTAATTTTTGGGATCAAGTAATAAAATGATCTGTAAAAATGGATGAACGGAATGGATGAAATACGTACATCATGGTGGGGCCCACAGAGCACCGACCACCAGCTACGGGGCTGGTGTCAGGGGGAGTAGCCAATCCGTCTCCATAAAAAACATCATGGTGGTCCCACACAGGTTCCCACTGCTGGTACTTCCTGCGAAAGTCTTGCGCTGGAAATCCGCGTCCAGTTAAGGGTCTTTTACATATTTTTTTTCATACAGGGATATTTACTCGTCCTTGCTGTCTCCACACTTGGATCGAAAATCCCCTGCCACACCTGTTCTGGACAGCGCTTAAAACACCGAAGCTCTGTGGGCAACACTGCACAATGTATCAGGAAGCCCACCCTAAATTAGTGTGAAAAAAAACAAGATGTAATTGGATTTCGGTGCATCCAGACCAGAGAAATTCATTCCGGATTAAGAAAAATATCTTTCAAAGCACAAATCATAAATCAACCATAACTTCTGATTCAGAATGAGTTATAGGATGCATGACTAATGAATTTCGACTGAAATTTCATCATGGGGCTAACCGACATCGCTCTGTTTCACAAGAAAATAACTTATTTCTAATCAAATCTCCCATTTTTCGAAAAACTTACTATTTTTTTTAGTAAGTTTTAGGTCGGACATAATTTTTTATTCTTAGAGTTTTCATTTCGGTGTCTTGTTATCATGTCAGGAATCATTCTGTGTAGTTATATTAAAACTTTATATTTTTATTAAATTTTATATTTTAGAAAAGTTTAAGTTCATTTGAATTAGCACATTTAATTGAGGTTTCATTTTATTATTTAAAGCCTTGTAATCTCAGTTGAAATAGGGTAATTTCAATAAAGTATTTTTGAATTTTCTTAACCCACGTGGATCCGATAGCTGATAGCCACCATACCTCGTGGATTCAATGTCTTATTCACTTGAGAAAGACAGTGATCTTTTCTCTTTATCCTTTCACGCTCTTCCCTGCATAAAATATTATTCTCACTAAAAGAGCTAACATTATATTTTCACATGAAGAAGAGACAAATTTTCACATATGAGATGCCAAATGATCCAGTTGTGAATGTTGTGTGACCCAAAAATTCAGGCAGCCCTGCTCTTCATGTAGGCTACAAAAGCACCTAAATCAGGCTGCTCGGCCCATTTGCCATGCCAGTTTATGGGTTGGGCTTAACCCCATACACTAATCGAGCTGCATTTCTAGGCTGAACCCAGCCATATACTAATCGGGCCAGGAATTTTAGCCCAGATTTGGTCAAATGAGCATGTGCAAAGCTCACGTTGGCATAAATCAAAGATTCAAAGCCCACATACAGTGGGCCAGTCCCTAAACAGCTCGTACGCTCTTTCGGGCAACACTGCATCATGTATCAGGAAGCCCACCCCTTTTTTTTTGGGAAAATCAGCATATATTTTCATAGGATAAAATAGTGTGAAAAAAACAACATGCACCTTAAATCCTGCTGTTCTTGACACAGACTCATTTTCTACACGTGGCAATCATGTAACTAAATTAAAATGTACTCTGAAACCTGGTAACCGTGATAGACAGGGAAGCACCTTGGCCCTTTTATTTACCCATTCTAATAATTGTATCTGCGACAAAGTCTCTGTTTAAAACAAGATTAAAAAAAAAAAAAAAAAAAAAAAAGAAAAAACATCATCCCCTAGATTTAACACCAGAACAATATATATCTAGAGCTTCTTAAGAAAAATATCAAACAGTTCTATTTTATATCGGAATCTTCTTCAATGTAACTACTAATCTTAGTAGTTACTGAGGTAAGATGAACCTGCCCCTAACAGTAGGGGCCTATTTTGTCTCTGTCGGTGAATCCCAACCTGCATATATAAGTCTCTTATTTCATGCATTTCGATGACAACGTCTTTTATCGTCATTCGTTCCTTTGGCGATTCTGCAGAACATGATACACCAACGCTGACCAATGAAACCAAGCAATCATGCATTCTATTTCTCAAATTGTTACGATTTTCACTGTCTTGAATTGCTTCAGCATCTTCTAAGAGAAGTCTTGGATCTATAATCTCCATTACTTGTTCGGGAAAAGCCGACTTTGCAAAGTGATGAAGGTTCTGATTGTCCGTAAACATGTCTTCAGTTGGCCGCTTTCCGGTGATCATCTCGAGTAGAAGGATCCCATAACTGTATACATCTCCATGTGTGGACGCTTTACCGCCCATCCCATGCTCTATGATTTACAAATGTCACATATTTGAATGTTAGACAACTATTTAAAGAAAGATAAAAATAGTGGTTAGATATTGAGAGGGAGAAAATGGAATATTTCATTTATATATTTAACATTTCTGCCACTCCCAAAATTTAGAATATCTGTGAATAAGGAATTTGGCTAAACATATTTCTTCAATATTTGTATTATGAGTGTATGGTTTATCCCAATAAATAGTCCTCCTAAGAAAATATCCTATAAATAGAACCAGAATCCTCTGTTTTCACACACAGTTTATCACGGCTAGAGAAATAATCTAGTAACAATTCTTCATACCTTATTAATTATAGTGTGAATCAATGTGGGGCCAATCTAGCCAACATTTAATCATCATTTACCCTTGGATAAGAAGGTCTATCATGAATTGTTGATGGCCACTAAATCAGCTTGATGGGTTAATCACCACCATTCATAATAGTGCATGATCTCAATAGCACCATATTATTAATATATGGAAATTACCAATCATTTTGCAAGATAAATGAATAAAAAGATAAAGGACTAAAATCCTTAATTACCTGGAGGAATATACCCAATAGATCCCCTAATCCCAGATGTGCTGGTCTGATTTTGAGAGCCACTTTCCGCAGCTTCAGAGAGGAACCTTGCTAAACCAAAGTCACCCACATGGGCAACCATGTCAACATCAAGAAGAACATTGCTTGGTTTTAGGTCCCGATGAACAATTGGTGTTTGGTATTGATGATGAAGATAATCTAATGCCAAAGCCACATCAATGGCTATATTCAGCCTTTGTGTAAGATTCAAATTCCTCGATTGAGGTTGTTCATCTACATTTGGATGCAACCACTTCTCCAGACTACCATTAGGCATGTACTCAAACACTAGAGCTTTGAAATCATTGCCATTAAAATCAATGCTCGAGCAAACAGTTAAGATCTTGACAAGATTTCGATGTCGGATGTTTCTTAATGCTTCGCATTCAGCTGCAAAACTCTTAAAAGCTCCTTGCTGTAGGAGGTTGAGTACCTTCACTGCAACAAGTGTTTCAAAGCATTCTAAAAGTCCTTTATATACAGAACCGAAACTTCCCACACCAATTAAATTAGCTGAAGAAAACCCATCTGTTGCTTGAAGGAGATCTGCATAAGAAACTTGTAACCACTGATTCTGTGTGGAAGATGGAGAAGTAGCTTTCTTTTGAGAATTTCTTCTCCAATAAAGAGTTGCAATGATACACGACAGGAGAAACGAAGATAAAACCACAGTAATGACTGTGACTTTTACTCTGGGAGCAAGAGGCTTCCCTCGTTTCTTAGAAGCTTGCTTAGGGCACCCTGGCAATTGTAGTTCTGGTATACCTCCACAGAGTTTTCTGTTTCCGACAACTGAAATTGCGCTGGCATTTTTAAAGATCCCTCCTTTGGGCACTTCACCTTCGAAATTATTGAATGATAAATTCAAATACTGTAAGTAAAGAAGTTCTTCAAAATACTTTGGAATCTGCCCTGACAAGTTATTGCGTGAAAGATCTAGCGCTTGGATACCTTATAAATTCCTTAGAGACTCTGGAATGGTTCCTTGAAACAAGTTGCCATGCATATAAAGCAACTCCATGCTTTGACACTTTCCCAACGTATCTGGAATTTCACCTGATAGTTTGTTCTCTGAGACGTTCATTACCCGAATATTTTCTAAGTTATCAACTTCCAGCAGGAGAGACCCAGTGAATGAATTATGAGACAGGTCGATTAGAACTGCGCCGACTTGTTTGAGTATGGTACCATTGAGTTTATTTTCAGAAATGAAAAAATTTTCCATAAATCCCAAATTTCCAAAACTAGATGGTATGCTTCCATGGAAATCATTTCCATCCAACTCAAGATAGCTCAAACGAGTGATGTTGCCAATTGAAGGTGGGATTTGCCCTGAAAATTTATTTCGCCCGAAACTCAAGGCTTGCAAATTGTTCAAATTCCCAATAGCATCTGGAAGAGTACCCTTCATGGAATTCCCCCCCAGATTCAGAGCATACAAGCTGACAAGATTCTCGATTCCTTGGGGAATAGTTCCAAATATCTTGTTGTCTTCTAAAAACAGAATATTTAGCTGTGTCGAGAGATTAGCAATGGAGCCGGGCAACTCACCATAGAGATTATTACCAGAAGCAGAGACGACTTCTAAATTAGTGCAGTTGGTCAGTGAAGTAAGGAAGCTCATGTCATCACCTTCCATGCTTCCAAGCTGATTTATCTCGATATTGAAATCGAAGAGATGCGAAAGACTTCCTAGATTCAAAGGCACATGTCCACTAAAACTGTTGGAGCTAAACTCAACTCTTTCGAGACTAGAAGCATTGGACAATGAATTTGGCAGCGTTCCAGTGAATTGGTTTCCTGCTACAAAAATCATACGCAGGTGTGGAAACAAAAGGCCTAGGTTGGGCGGAATGCTTCCATGTAGCCGGTTATCTGTCACGCTAAACACTTGGATGGATGAGAGATTATAAATCGACGGTGGAATCGTACCTGATAACTGATTTACAGATATTCCAATACTGATAAGGCGTGCCAATTGACCAAGCTGGTTTGGAATCTGGCCATTGAAATTGTTACGTTGTAGATAAAGACTCGTGAGAGAGGAAAGGTTCCCCAACGAAGGTGGAATGCTTCCTCTCAGATGATTTTTTGAGACAGAAAGGACAATGAGCTTTGACAAAGAGCCAAGATCGGCAGGAAGTTCTCCTACCAGCTGATTCTGCCTGATGTGAATGGCTATGAGTTCTGAGCAGTGGGTCAGATTGGATGGAATTTCTCCTTGGAGTGAATTATCAGTCAGGTTGAGAATCTGAAGACGGAACAAGCGGCCGATTTCTTGAGGGATTTTGCCTCGGAATTTGTTGGTGGAGAGATTGATTCTTCTCAGGAAAGAGAGATTTCCAATGTGAGGTGATACGTAGCCTACCAAGCTGTGGCCCGTGAGGTTCAAGCTCGTGACCCTTTGATGATGGCGGCGACTGCAGGTGACTCCCACCCATTCGCAGAAATGGAGAGAATCGTTCCATGAACTGAAGATTCCGAGAGGATCTTCGGAAATACCATATTTGAATGCGAGCAATGCGAGTCGATCTGTCTCATTTTTCAATGTAAATACAGAGGGTGAGCAGGGGTTGATGGAGGAGAGAAGGATTGCATGGAAGAGGATAAATGACCATAATACCCAGAGATTGGAACGTGGGAATTCCATTATGTGGATAGGAGATGGGATGATGAAGAAGAAAAAACAGGAATGCAGAATGCAGTGATGAGTTGTACTCACCCACAATATTTGTAGCTCTTGTAGCTCATATGAGTGGGAATCCTCTGTTTCCAGCGCACCCTGGCTCACCGTATCCTAAAATTTAATTGGTCCACGTCATTTGTACTTCATCCCAGCAGGAATGACCTTATATACTGTTTGGATGGCACCATATAAATATGCTGGCTTCAACGGTAGACATCTCTTTCTTCAATTTTGTTCTAAAATGAGCTCTCGCAACTGATATACCAAAAAATAAGCCCATCCTATGTTTATGTTGGCTACACTTGACAACCCAAACCCACGTGGTAGCTAGCTCACTCATTGGTTGGATCAGCCAGATTATTAAGGTGTCCAACTTGTGGGAGACCCTGCTGGACAGGTTGGAGGCCATGCAAACACTAAAATATTCGTATGATTAAAATTTCTTAGAAATAGAGTATAAATTAACTAACACTGATTACCATATAGAGGCACACATGAATGAATCCACATTCTACTTCTACCGACAGCTATTGGGGAAGAATTTTCTTATTTGGATGTTGAGTACTGTTAGCTAGACGTGTTTTTCATGGTCACTCCAGTCTTCGTCAATGTGTAAAGAAATCAGAAGCCTATTGTGAAATGAGAAAAGCAAGTCGATATCTCATAATTCCTCTCTCAGGTCTTCAGTCACAAGTGCTTTTTGACCAAAGAGGCAAGTTATGTGGGCTCCACCATGATGCATGTGTTATATGCACGCTGCACGAGTCTCGTGTGATTGATAGACCACCTCAAAATGTGACCCTAATGATAGACCATCCCCATCAAGTGTGCTGATGGATGGTCCATAGCAAAGGTGGGACCCATATAATCGATGGTAGACATAAAGGTGGGCCTATATGATGAATGACTCATATTGAAGGTGCCCCCACTTGATGAATGGTCCACATTAAGGTGGGCCTACATAATACATGGTTCACATCAAAGGTAGGCCCCATATGATGGATGGCCCACATCAAAGTGTGGCTCATTATAATGGACCATCCATGTTAAGTGGGCCCCACATGATAGATGACCCAAGACAAAGTGTAGCCCAAAACGATGAACCTTCCACATTAAAGGTGGGATCCACATGATAGATGATGGATATCAAAGGTGGGCCCCACAAAATGAATGGTCCACATCAAGGTGGCTAACATAATGGACAAATTGGGCCTTATAAGAATGATAGCCCGCATCAAAATGTGGGCCCTTGTGATGGATAGTCCACATCAAGTGGGCCCCACCTAATGGACAGTCTACATCCGAGGTCTTGCATGATGGATGACCTATATCTAAAGTGGCTCCGTTGGGTTAGATTAATGGCTAAGGGTCTTTCGAGGGCTAAAACTCTCAGCCTTCCTGTTTATCTCTCGCTCGAGATTCTTGGAATTTGCATCCCCTCCCCCAAGCAGCCTGCCCTTTCTGTGGTCAAATGGTTGAGGCCACCGAGGGGCTGGGTTAAAGTGAACGTTGATGGCTCCTCGAGGGGGAACTCGGGCCCCTCAGGTGGAGGTGGAGTGGCTAGAGATAGCTATGGTAACTTCCTTTTTGCGTTTGCGTTTGGGTATGGGAGATGCTCAAATGCAAGGGCGGAGCTTAGGGCGATTCTAAATGGCATTGAGCTGTGTGCCCAATTGCGGTACTCGAGGGTGGAGATAGCGAGCTTCAAGTATGGTAGTCGCGTCTCTAGGTAAGGACACAAATGGATCCTGGGCCTTATGGTATTGGAGGAGTAGAATTGATACTCTTAGACGTACCGTGGAGGTTCATATCTCTCATAAACCTAGGGAAGCAAATGTCATAGTGGACTCTCAAGGCATCAGGGTGGCGTGACTTGCGCTAGCGCATGAGATTCGCCTGGTCCATCAGATGTGCCCCCATGGGTTTGACCCTAATCCTAAAAGTAGGCCCATCTTAAAGTCACGTGAGATGGTAAAACAATCAAAAACTACATTTAATCGGATGGTCATGTTTAGAGTTTGTGTGGCCCATCAGATCATCATTAACATGTGTACATAAAATCATTGGACCTTCCCATGTAAACATTTGTACAACAATAGAAGCAGTTGTCAGTGCAAATGCCTCTCTAATGGGACTAAAGTTGTACATGAGTCGAACTGAGTCGAGTTTGGCACAACTTGACTCGGCTCGTCCAGTAGCTAACACCAGCTCGAACTCAGTTCGGCTCGGTTCAGAATACGCCCCCACAGATTAGAGCGACTATTTGCAACAACCAACCCCATATATAGAACGTCTCATGTACACCAACCAGGACACCATTAACTTGAGAAACATGTAAATTACGTGTTGCCCTAGGGCCACTACCGAAAGCGCATTACATCCACGATATTTAATTGATCGCTAGAGGAGGGATTCCAACATAATAATTGCACCAAGAGAGAATTCATTTATCCACGGTCAGTTAAGAATATCAAGACACTTGTCAAGCCCTTAAGGAAAAAGGGGCGAGTGACAATAACCAACTCGAATAAGAGGTGAGTAACGAAGGTCAAATCGAACTGAGGAGAGAGGTTAAAGTCAACTCAATAAATAGAAAAGCGGTAACGGCCGATTCTTTAATGAGGGTGGCGACAGCCAACTCCATAATTAGAAAAGCGACCACCGTCGATTCTTGGTAATGGAAAGTGGCAGAGCCAGATCAATGGTAAGGCAGAGCAAGGCTTGTATCCATAGCCTCCCATGAATCCAGGAAAGCATCTTACAATGGATATCATGTAAAAATTCCAAAAGGGCCAATAATTGATGAATACAATTAAAATGAAAACAAGGGGGAAAGTAATAGGAACATGAGAATAGATAAAGGGCATGTAAAGATCAAGTGTAAAGGCACAACAAAATGTATCAACTCAATTAAGACAAAAGGAACGTAAAAAGAGCGATAAAATAGCATGAAGGCATAAAAGGCAAAATAACCATATCATCTTAAATCTATGTAAGCTTAAAGGATGAAACTCTCACCTTTAATATTTTAATCGTCTGTTAGTAAGGTCGTCAGCCTAGTGAGATCTTAAGGTTAAACATGTTTTCCTTTATCTTAATTCATGAATTCGAGATGGTTAGGATTAATATCAAGCTATGGTTTAGTATATTTGAGGCTAGATTTAAACTAATTTCCAATCTAACTAAGGATTTCAATTTAGTTGGAGCGTGAGTCATACCTGTTAAAGTGGTTGGTTAGAAACACTCCAACTCAGGCCCAACTCGTTGTTGGACTGAGTTGACCCGAAAACTCCCTTCTTCCTTTTCTTCTTCTTCTTCTTCTTCCTTTATTTCTTTCTTTTCTTTCTTTCTCCTTCTCTCTCTCTTTCGCTTTCCTTCTCTTCCTTTTCTTTTCTTTTCTTTCTTTCTTTCATAGGACGCAGCCTTTTAAAGGCAGAACACCTTCCAGATCCTTCTTGCGTAACTCTTGTTACGCAGTCGGAGTTCTTCCAACGCAGCTTCTTGCGTGCGTAGCGGAAGGAGAGGAGTGGTCCGGTTTCTCCTAATCCAGTCGACGTGGAGAGTATCGGTTTTGGGTGGCCCATCATCTAAACGACCCAAGTTTCTCAATGGTGCTGGTTCCGGTCACCTAGGATTTCTGATTTCCGCATGCTAATGCAACCAGATTCGCAAGGAACGACGATCCAACGGGTGCGCTGCTCCCCGATCTTTTTGGACTTCTAGGATTAGGTCGGAATCCATCCTAGCAAAGTTTGGATGGTTCCGATCGGTTCAGATACCCTCCTTTGGATTTCCGTACTCAGGGAATTCGGAATTTTTCTCGCATAGTTTTAGACGCTATCGCAACGTGAGTCTTTTTGGTTGGTAGGTGGGGTCCACTTCTGATAACTCTTTGGTTGATCTGTGCCCTTCACCGTCTTTACAAGATCGTATTCGGTTATGGCGTCAATTATGGGACCGATCCAGGTCTTAGGTGGGCCACACGTTGTAAAAGTGTCCACACGTTGTAAAAGTGTAGAGTGAAATCTATGTTATAAATTTCCTTCCGTCCCACATTTTCGTCAGCGGACGGAACTCTCGTGGTTTTATCCAAATTCAGGTGATCGGTGGGGTCCACTAGGGTGATCTTATGGGGGATCCACTTCCTTCACCATCTTAAGCATGCCATGCTAACCTATGGTCCCAAATCTGAAGTAGGTCCGATCTTCTGGTGGGCCGCATGATCCACCAATGCATGAAATGGTATTAACCGTTAAAATCATCTTCACCTTAGGTAGTCACTTGCCATCCTTTATATTACAAATTTGCCATCTATTTTCTAGTCATCTTCCGATGTCTGTTACATTAGAGTGCACTGTCCAAATGCTCTAAAATTTGGTGAATATCTCCCGTTTTTCATGCTCTTCTCATCGGTCCAATTTGGGCCACAATCGCTTACAGATGACCATAATACCTTTTTAATGGAATATATTTCCCTGATGTTTAAACCTTTAATAGAGAAGTTATCCAGTAGTTTCGACATATAGCTTAAGATCTTCGTTATGAATGGATTACCATAATATTTGGATGGCCATCCAATCATGATGAGTGGTCAAATGACTTGCTAAAAATATGAAAACTTGATGGTTAGCAATCCGGCCATGTATGTGGGTTGATGTACGGTCAGTTTCGTAAATGGATGAACATAAAATGGATTTTTGGAGTTATTAGGGTAAAGCATGTGTATCGTCATATTAGAATATTTTGTTCACATGTGTAAGTTTCTCAGATCGTAATTTTGATGGTGGGTTAAGCATATTCATAAGTGATGAACAAGGTGAACGGATCAGAATCTTGATCAGATAAGTGTACGGACAGATGTAGAGGCTAAGTATCTGATTTACTACGATATAAGGGCTGAAATTCGACGTGTATGGTTAATTTATGATATTTAGGCCTGGTATAAAATTTCACATAAAACGGATAATGAGAACTATGTGATCTAGAATTCAGGGGTCTATGTTAATGACATTTTCGTAATTATTGTTAATCTAAGAGTTTTGAAAAATCTATTGGCTCCACATGGTTCTAGGCATGTTTCTAAGAAATTCTTACAAAGGAATGTATATCTAAATTATTATGGATATGAAGTCATTCGTTGTGCCCTTCGTGGGAACGTACTTACGTTAAATCATGTGATAGATGGTCCTGCCTGAAAATCGGCGGTCAGATGGCATGATCTATGAATGAGGATTATTCCTAACGGTTAGGTTTGTGTCAGGGCAAGGATATAAGGCTAGAATAGTTGGATTGGTCTGGTACACATGTATATGCTACGTTGAATCTTATGGTAACGCTCGAGAACTTTTGATGCCCGAGTATCGAAAAGTTCGGGGCGTTACAGGTTTTTAGGGTTTTTCAACTTTGTATGAAAATTGGAGTTCCCTACTTATAAATAGGGCTTCATAGGGCATTCCTAAGCATCATTCAAGGCATCTCAAAGCAAGATTTAGAGTTTTTTTTAAGAGTTTTTAATTGTATTAGAGTTTTATAAGTTATTTTTTTAAAGATTTTTTCTATTTGCATTTATTTCTTTCTTCTTGTTTTTTTTTTCTTATTTTAATTATGTTTTTCTAAGTTCCTTTTATCCCAAGCTAAAAGGGAAGCACATGGGTTTAATAATTCTTTAAGATTATGATGATTGATTGTTTTAATGATGAGAAGAATGGTGTATGCATGTTATCTATTATTTAGGTTTTGTTTTTTTTATCCTTTTGTGAGATCCATATGTTTCTATCATATGAGATCCACATTACTGGATAGGCTTACCCTAGATCAATTAGATTTCCTAGATAGGAGAGGTTCTCAACCTGTGATATTTCTTTGATTTTCATTATCTCATTGATATTGAATTTTTAAAATCACTAACGCTTGAGAATATATATATCAATGGTACAAATCCATGATTTTCTAATATTTTATATCACTTATTAAAATATTTAAACTGTTTTATTTTTCGATTAGGCTGACAATAGTGCTCGGATCCCAATTGTGTTATCCAAGTCATCACGATTTTGAAACATTAACCTATGTGTGGAACTTTGAAGCTTGGGTGTTATTTTATTCAATTGAAGTACATCCATTCAAAAATCCCAAAATCAAATCATCAGTTTAGTTTTTATCACTTAGTTTGTTTTGCATTTGATTTTTTCCTTCTCACAATTCATCTCCCTGTGGGATCAACCCTGTATTCACGGGATACTACTTACGAACCTCTGCACTTGGAGGCAAGCAATCATTCATCCATAACGTTCACCAATTCTTCCATATCATTTCACGATATTAGCCCAAAAATGAGGTTTATCCAAATCTCAAGTGGACTGCATAGTGTTGATTGAATGCCCACCATTAAAAACTTCTTGGGGGCCACGAAACTTTTATATCAAGCTGATATACATTATTTCCCTTCATCTAAGTTTGTACGACCTAATTAACAGGTTAGATGTCAAATAAACATTACGGCGAGCCCCAGGAGGTTTTTAACGGTGGACATTCAATCACTACTATTTTCCCATGGTGTGGTCCAGTTGACTTTTTTAGATATACCTCATTTTTAAGGTCAAGCCCTAAAATTATCTTTCAAAATATATGGACCGCGTGGATAAAACACAAACATCATGGTGGGGGTCCACATAGCACCGACCACTAGCCACATTGGTCACCGGTCAAACCGCATCCGTCTGGAACCTTTAGCAGGAAGTTCCTGTGCTGAAAACCTAGGTGTAGCACACCATGATGTTCGTGAGAAATTCAATCCGTCCATTCATGTTGTGAGCTCATTTTAGGACATGGGTCCAAAAATGATCCGCGCGATGTAGAGCGGGTCACGAACACTTTCATGTCTAAGATGAACTAGAGAAAGCCCGATAGAAGGCAAAAGTCATTAAGACTATTAGAACCTTGAAATGGGCATATCTTGCAAACTGAGATGAATTATTCAACCTAGCTACCATATATGATTTTGGAGTAGGACGAGCTATTTAGCCAACCAACCTGGTTATGCCAGGTTGCCCATGCTGAATTTGCAAGATTCCATCACATTGATGTTTGACTTCTATATTTATTTCTGTTTTTACTATTTTTAATAAGTTTTGATTTGATTATAACTCTTCATCCGTTGGGTTTGGGAGTTGTGTCCAACATGAAAAATGTTTAGAAAAACTAGTAGAATAGAATGGTTAAGCCACATGGGACACTTACTATAAATAGCAAGTTACAAATTTTAGGAAGTTTTAGTTGTATTTTAATTCTGAAATTTCTTCCAAGGCTTAGTATCCCTATTTAAAGAGTTGTAAATTCGTTTTTAATAATTCATCAATGAAATTACAAATTTTATATAATTTATTCTATTTTTCTTACCTTTTTCTCGTGGATTCGAAAAGTCTATGTGAAGAGTCCGGAGAAGCTCCATGGATTCAGAGTAGTTATCTTTGAGGAAGACGGTGATCAAGCTCATCACGGTCATTCCTACATCAGTGTACAAGCGGGTTTGCTACTGCAGAAAGTAGCTAGAATCAAATCAACCCCATGTTACATCTCGGAATCTGGCATCTTGGTATATTTGATCTTGATGCTGCACTATAGGCAAAAACACTAGTAATCTGAAGTTGTATATATGTTTGATATTTTAAGGGTTCATTAAATCAATATACATACATTTCATGAAAATAATATCAATTCTAATTAATATCATTACATAAAATAAATCATTATTTCATGTACTTATTATCCAAAAGGTTGGTTTCCTTGCACAGCTAGCCTCGTAGGTAATACGAGTATTCGGAATGACAATCCAATTGTTGCACGACTGGTTTCGTTAGGTGAGGCAATTGAGGTTTGTGGGAGTAGTAATCTGTTGTCACTCAACTAGTTTTATGGCAAGGGGGTGGGTGGTGACAATTGCTTGTTCGTTATTAAGAACCGGGTTCCATGATAAAACAGTAGGTGGTAGGCAGATCTTGGAGTCACAAATACACACAAAAGTCTTAAAAAAAACCGAGAACGTACATGATCCGCTCACGATCTAGCGTCCACAGTTACTGGCAACATTAATCGATCTCCACAATCCTCTTTAGATGTTCAATTAGCGGACATGGTCGATCCTACTTCCAACTTAAAAAGTGTCTTCAGGATCTTTCCGTGGTCAACCAATTCCTCAGCAGACTTGGTTGATAATACTTTTATCTTAAGACAAGTTTGCATGATCTTAATATTTTCAGCTAATTATTAACTAAGCCTAGTCAAATCCGTTCTGTTATTTGTTGTTAAGCATATCATTGCCAACTAGTTATTCAATGGAGCCCACTCTTTTAAGTCATCATGCAGATTATAACTTCTCATATTTTTGCCACGTGTCCATGTAACATAAGACGAGGATTAGCTACTCACAAGTTGAGTAGCCAGAATGCTTCTGAAGTTTTTTTTTTTTTTTTTTTTTTTTTTTTTTTTTTTTTTTTTTTTTTTTTTAAGACATTAAAAAAAGGGAAAAGACAAATATCACCTTGATCGAAGATTTTTGTAGCCCTTACAAGTTTTTAATGGTGGGCGTCACTCTCTCCACTGTTTTCTATGGTGGGGTCCATTGGAGCTTTGAATGTGACTCATTCTTTAGATCATGTCTAAAATGCTCTCTCCAAATGAATGTAAAATGTGGAGACAACACATACATCATGAGGGGACCACGGAACTTAGTGACATCACTTCAGTATGAGTTTCGCTATTCTATATATATATATATATATATATATATATATATATATATATATATATGAAAAAAGGTACTATGCGCTGACCTCACTATAAGCTCCCATGAGGTCGAGTTGTGTGGAACCCACCGTGATACGTGTCGACCATCAACACCGTGCATTTGATGGGTCCCCTTTAAATAATGGGATATCCCAAAAATCAGCCGTATACGGAACTGAGGTGGGCCATACCATTTAAAAGCATGTGAAGACATGCCAAAAACATATAAAAGCACTTGGTGGGGCCCACCTGAGTTTTGAATGCTGCTGAAACTTGGTCTGAACCCTCATCCAAGTGGGACACACATAATGGATGGCCTGGATTTGCAAACCACATCTCGGTGGGCCCAAAAAATGATTATGAATGTTTTAATGATGCATGCCCCTCTCAAGTTCTATATGTGGTGTGGCCCACAAAAGTCACAGATTGACTTGATTTTTGAGACCTAGGCCCACAACGGAATGGTGCATCTGACTGATGGGGTAGATGTTAGAAACGCAACACGGTGGGGCCCACACAGCTTGACCTCATGGGATGGTCCCATCAGCTCGAGCGCATAGTACCTTTTCCCTGTATATGTATACACACACAAACGATTCTTGTGGACCATGCATGTGTCCTAAGTGGTAGTCCTGTTTTAGAAACAATATTCTTAAAAATAAAATAAAATCAGTTAGCTTGTTAGTACACACCCATGTCAGTACACACACTCCTAGTTAGCCACCCCCGGTAGGGATCGATACCAAGGTCTCAAGTGTATGGATCTAGGTGTTGAAACAATATGATTCTTGTATCCGGCATCATTCCATAAGTTTGGATATTGTTTTATATGGTGTGGCCCACTTGATGAGTACATTGGACTGACTGTTGCAGCAGCAGATATTCATGGTGGGACCCACTCACTGGGAAGGGATGCACTTAATAGATTGGAAGTTGTGGCCTAGGTAAAAGGCTAACTCGTGGTCCAAACAGTTAACAATGGAGAACTCTTCAAAACGGATTCGGACTCAGTAGTGGGCAGTGACACCTCCGCTACCAAGTGGGTACTGGTCAGTGCTGTAAAACCTCCGTGGCCCTACCGTGGTGTATGTGTTTTATCCCATGCCGTTCATTCATTTTCCGCATCATTTTACCGGGTAAATTCAATTGTCAAGTGTACCATACCACAGGAAACAATGATGATTGAATGCTCATCATTAAAAACTACTTGTGAGCTACAAAAGTTTTGGATCAACCTGATATTTGTGTTTTCCTTTAAACAAGTTCTGTGTGACCTAATCATCAGGTTGGACGATAAATATGCGTTATAGTCACCCTTGGGAAGATTTTAATGGTGTGCGTTCAATTGCCATTGTTTCCTGTGACATGGTCCACTTGATATTTATATCTTCCTAAAGTTTGGTTCAATGCCCTAAAATGAGCTGATAAAACGGATAGACCCGTAGATAAAACACATATATCATAGTGGTGCCACAGCACCGATCAGTCACTACCGAGTCCTGGCTATAAAGCTTCCACGCTGTAGCAGTTAAGGGGTACGCGGATTTCCTGCAAAAGGCTTTCCCAGGAAGTTCATGCGCTTGGAACTTATGTAAGGCCCCCTATGATATTTTTGATAAATCCATTACATTCATCCATTTTGTGAACTCATTTTAGGTAAGAAAACAAAATTGATCTAGATCCAAGACTCAAGTGGGCCGAAAATGGGAGAATTAAACGTCCACAGTTGAGATATTCGTGGGGCTACAGAAGTTTTGAATCAGATTATTATTTTTGTTTTCATTTCATCCCAGTAGGATTGACGTTATGAACGGGATGGATGTCATGTAAGCATCATTGTCGACCCTAAGAAGATTTCAACGGTAGGAATTTTCCTACCTACCTTTTTACTTTACTGGGGCGGCATACTTGAGTCTCGTAGCCGGCTTCTTTTTTTTTTTGGCTATTTGTCTTAAAATGAGGTCAGAAAAAGGATGGACGCGGATTGCGTCCTACCCCCGCCAGGACGGTAACCCGTCCGGGCAGGGCTCTGTGGGGCCCACCCTTATGTAAGTGTTTTATCCACTCCGTTGAACGATTTTTTCAGATAAATTTAGTACAACAACCAAAAAATGAGACAGGACCAAGGCTTGAGTGAACCACAAAGTGGGGATTGAACGTCCACCATTAAAAGCTTCTTGGGAGCCAGAGAAGTTTCGGATCAAGCTGATATTTGTGTTTTCACTTCATCCACGTCTACATGACCTTATAAATATAATTTATGGTTAAAAAAAAACATCACGTGGGTCCTTACAAAAGGTTTCAATGGTGGGTGTCATATCATTGCAGGTTGTTTTGTTGTTGTCCACTCAAGCCTTGGATCTGTCTCATTTTTTGGTTGTTGTATTAAATTTATCTGAGAAAATCGTTCAACGGCGTGGATAAAATACTTACATAACGGTGGACCCCACAGAGCCCTGCTTGGACGGATTACCGTCCGGGCGGGGGTAGGACGCAATCCGCGTCCAAAAAGGATGGCGTGTTGGATTTATCAAAAACATCGTTATGTTCCCACCGCAGTAACTTGCTGCGAAAGTCTTGCGCAGGAAACCCGCTTCCGGTTAAGGGTCTTTTGCGTACTGCCCGCGCCCGTCCCAAGCTTCGAACGGGTAGTTTCGTGGGCAGGCCCACCGTGATATATCTATACATCCAAGCCGTCAATCTCTTTTCTTACATTATTTTAAGGCATGAGGACAACAATAAGGTAGATCCAACGGTCAACTGGACCACACCAAATAATAAACTGGGTTGCATTAAAATGTACCAAGCATTAAATGTCAGTTGCATTAAATGCAAGAGTCATTTGTGGTGTGGCCCATTTGACCGTTGTATCTGATTCATTTTTGTTTTAATGTCTTAAAATAATCTGAGAAAAGGGATAGACGGCTTGGATGTACAGATATATTACGGTGGGCCCGCCCACAACTGTCCGTTCGGAGCTAGGGACGGGCCGGGTAGTACGCAATCCGCATCCTCCGTATACAGGGATATTTACTCGTCCTTGCTGTCTCCACACATGGATCGAAAATCCTCTGCCACACCTGTTCTGGACAGCGCTTAAAACACCGAAGCTCTGTGGGGGTAAACCATAATGAAAATGTCATCTAATCCGTCCATCAGGTTTTATCCTCGATCCTAGATACCGAAACTAACAAGTCATCCACACCCAAAAATCAGGTTGGCCACATCATAGGGAACGATGGGATTGCAATGCTAACCATAGGTTGGTCAGTGAGGCCATCATGATATGTATCTTTCATCAAGTCCGTTAATAAGGTGTAAATCAAGTAGACGTTACGAAGGTATGGAAATTAGCATGATACAGAACTCAAGCGTGCCACACCACTTGAAGATAGAGATTGGCGAGAAATTTCACATTCTTCCAGTTTGTGTGAATATTTTCAGCTTATATTTTTTACGTACGGTTTAAATAAAGTTTCCCATCTGATGGACGGAGTGGATTTAAATATACAACATTGTGGGATCCACAGAACTTGGACATTTTACACGCTGTGCAAAACCGCTGTTCTAGACGATTCCGGTCCTTAAAACAGGGTCGTTGGCTCTGTCGCAGTAATTGCATTTCTAAGTATGTGTGCCATGAGTCGTTTGCATCATGCATAAATAGCATGATTGTGGGATCTTTCAATGGGACGCGGATTGCGTCCTACCCCCGCCCGAACGGTAATCCGTCCGGGCAGGGCTCTGTGGGACCCACCGTGATGTAAGTATTTTATCCACACCGTTAATTGTTTTCATATGATAATATTAAGATATTAGCCAAAAAAAGAAGCAAATAAACAGATCCAGTGGACCACATCAAAGGAAGCTGCAGTGATAATGACACCCACCGTTGAAACATTTCTAAGGGCCACCGTGATGTTTTTTTACCACTCAACCTATTAATAAGGTCATGCAGACTTGGATGAAGTGAAAACACAAATTTCATCTTGATCTGACACTTCTCCATCTCCCAGGAAGTTTTTAATGGTGGTAGTTTAATCCACAATTTGTGGTCCACTTAAGCCCTGAACCTAACTCAATTTTTGGCTCATTTCTTAAAATAATCATATAAAAACAATTAACGGTGTGGATAAAATACTTACATCACAGTGGGCCCCACAACGCCATGCCCGGACGGATTACCGTCCAGGCGGGGGTAGGACGCAATCCGCGTCCCTTTCAATGACCCCCATTTTCGCCAATATTACGATCTTACTATATCCTTCGAGGGCCATAAACCCATCTACCGTCCTGATGCACCCGGTCCGTTAATCCGCGCCCTATTTTCCAGTGATCCAGACCGTTGATATTTTGATTCCTGAACCAGGCCTGGGACCCAAGTTCAGGGAAATCAAATTTGCCCGATCTCAGCCGTTGAAATCTGACACATTTCCCCTGTTGCCTATTTTCGAGCTACTAATTGAAAGGTTAGAATTGTCCCAACGATGCCCAACAAATCTTCTCGTTGGAGCAATCTTAAACCTGTGAATTTTTGGCCTGCAAATAGATGGTTGCGATTTGGGCAAGCACATCATTGATTCTCATTCTCCAGAAAAAGAACCCAAATTTATGTAATTTGAATCTTCCAAACTGGGCAATGTTTGTAGAATGGTCCATCTACAGCAGGCACATCAGATCAACGGCTGGATCACAAAAAATTAGGCCCCACATAGAGGATTGTTTGCATATCCTGCTCATCATATAGAAGTTGTTTTTGTTTAATTCCAGGTAACCCCCTCAGCTTCATGACTATTATACTTACTCCCCTTTGTTATCGCAGGTACCTCTATTTCAGAGAAGTCCAAAAGACAAGATTACCCTTCCTTGAGAAGCTCATTTGCATGTATAGTACCACATTATGATTGGTCCACCGTGATTTATTTATATTTTTTTTTTTTAAGCCCAAAAGCTCAGGCTAATCTAATTATTAGGTGGGCCACACCATATTAAAATGAAAAATGACCTAAAAACCTTCAAATTCACATGCTTAAGTGATCTTGAAGGACCATGTCCCACAAATTAACAGTAGTTACAATAGTAATTACTTCCGAAGTCGGTATTTTAGGCGTTGATGTATTTTTAGTATTTGTGCCATTCAATGTTTTCGAGGGACGCGGATTTCATGCTAAAGCGTTTTGCATGAAGTTCCCGCTTTTGGATGACAGGTGGGACCCACCCTAATGTTTGTTAGGAATCCACCCCGTCCATCCGTTTTGCCAGGTCATTTTAGGACATGCAACTGAAAATAAGCTAGATCAAAAAGTCAAGTGGTCCATACGGCCCATAAGAGAGGGAACAGTGGGGATTCAGGGACCATTGTTGAAACATTTTTATAACCACAAAAGTTATGTATCAAGATAAAATTTCTGTATATTCTCTTCATCCCAGTGGGAATGACCTCATAAAATTTAGGTATATCCACCATTAAAATCCTCCTAAGGCCCGCTGTATTGTTTATTTGACATCCAATATGTTGATTAGGTCATACGGACTCATATGAAGGGAAAAAACAAAAATGAGCTTGATCCAAAACTTTCATGGCCCCAAAAAGTTTTTAATGGTCGACGTTCATTCAACGCTCTTTCTTGTAATGTGGTCCACTTGAGATTCGAATATACCTCATTTTTAGTCTCATATCATAAAATGATCTATAAAAATAGATGAACGGCATGGATGAAACACATACTTCATGGTGGGGCCCACAGAGCACCGACCATCAGCTATTGGCTGTTGGCAGGGGAGTAGCCAATCCGTTTCCGTTTTCTTGTTCTATGGAGTAGATGATGCGCTACCCGAGTATTACCACTCTTATGCATGCAGCTTACCAATAAATACCATACATACGCGTAATTCAATCCAAACCGTACATATAGTGGTCCTCGATGTAGATGGATCTTGTTCGAAATATAAATTATTTTACAATCGTAACCACTGATAAATGGATATTTTTCCTTGAATTTGGAACATTGACTGTACTTCACCATTCATTTGCCGACCATTAACCATTCACTTTCTTCTCTTCACTTATGACCTTTAAATGGTGGGTGGGTCCCATTATTTGAATTGTGTGGGTGGGATTAACGTGTTACATGTGTGTGCATGTGTATGGTTGCCTTATCCTTACGGGGTATCAATCTTTCCCTACATAGAAGCATATTGAAACTAAGGGCCTGTTTGGGAGCGTGGATTTAGAACTCCTAATTCATAACCCCCATTATTGGAAACCCCCTGAATTTGAAATCCTCCCCTTGTGTTTGGCACCCTGTAGTGTGAATCAACTTTAATCCAAAAGTGTTTATGCATGATATGTTTACAGGGGTTTGGTTTTAATTAGTAAATCAACTTTAACATCTCTAATTAGTGAGATATGTAATTTTTGACACAATGGTTGTGATAAGCCCGCTGAAATATATGCTTTGCTTGAAAATGATGAAATTCCAAGTCTCGGATGGGCCACAAGCACAAGATCATGTCTAAGTGACTAACCAACGATTTTTAATTGTTAATTTACATGGACAATGTTTGGACGGTGCTGGACAATGTTTGGACGGTTCTGATTTACATGGACAATGTTTGGACAGTGCTGATCAACATTAGTGGGTCATGCACCCAATAGAATTATAGTGTATAGTGACACACATGTTACACCTGCAACCATTGAAATAATTTTAGGTGTAATCTAAGCTCTCATGGTGGATTTGAAACCCCCTCAAAGAGGGGACTGAAACCCCTGTTACTTTATGTGGCCAAAGAACCAGGGGAATTCATGGTGCCAAACAGCCCCTAAGGGTATCAATGGCCCAGGTTCAGGCTTAAAAATTAGAATTTTGAGTAGGGTCAACCTAATAGCCCAGCCCAAAACAGTTCAAATTCGGGCCAAGCCCAACCTTAGGCCCGACCCAACCCATTGACAGCCCTAATTGAAACACTTCTTGCGCTCTCCTCTCCTGTTTTAGACGGCTGTAAACACCTCTTCTCCAATTTTGATTATTACAAATACCTCCCTTCCAGTCAGGGGTATACACTAAATCGAGCTGGCCTTAGCTTGACTCAGCTCGGCCACTAGCTAACCCCAGCTCGAACTTGGCTCGGTCCTCTAGCTTGATTGGCTGACTTAACTCAATTCAGTCAACAGCTCGGCCAGTTCAAGTCGAGTTCGCCTGTGCAGCATTTTCACAAACACTTGGATTGCACCTTGAAAATCTCACCGTATGTAAAACAACAGCATTGGTTGTATAGGTTTTTCATCAAACACCTTTTAAGCAATATAAAAATCAAGAAAAAAAAAAAAGCGGCAGTTGTTTCATATACATACCTTCTTTGCCACCAGCCACACTTCGTTGAATCATTTCATCAAACACTTGGTGAGCAACATCAATATCAAAATAACCAAGTCACCGAACTGGTTCGATCCGAGTTCAATTTGAGTTGGGTTCGATACGAGTCAAGTCAAGCTCGAGTAAGCTCGAACTCGGTTCAAAAATTTTTTCAAGCTCAAAAAATCAACTCGGCTAGGCTCAAACTTAGCTTCGAACCAAGTCGAATTAAGCCTTTTTCAAGTTGAGTCGAACGAAAAAAAAAAAGAAAAAAAGTTAAGAGTCGAGCGCTCGATTGGTGTACGCCCCTACTTCCGGTTGACAAAAATGCTACGGATTCCACCCACACCATTGTCTTTGAGAAATTGACTGCTTTGTCCTTATAGCATAGATGCCTAGTTGTAGACATGCGGTTCAACCATAGCGTGTAGGTCATCCAACCCGCTCAACTCGGTCACATCAGCATAAAACGGTGGAAACCTTAAAAAAGGCGGATCCAACCACAAGGTGGCCCACCAGGAAAATTTGATCAGCCTTACTTTGCAACGTCCAATATTTATGAACTCAACTTGCTTGCAACCACAAGCTTTGTGAGGGCCACTATGGTGTTTGTGTTATGTCAATATGTCGCCTGCTCATTTATTTAGGTTTTTGGGCTCATGTCAATATGTCAACATGAACCCAAAAATTAGGCAGATCGATCATAAATATCATGTTATCTTAGGATGTATATTCAAATTCAAATTTATTTAAAGTTGTCGCAACAAATTCACTTATTAAGAAAATAATCTTCTATAATGAACTACATATACATAAGCAAAATGTAAGGTACAACACAAAAACTAGTGAGAATGAAAACACTCAACATTAAAACCTTTCTACTATTCATAAGATGATTCCCATAGGGAAGAAGAGAATGTTGGGGAACAGCAGAAGAACACAGAGACTAATAAAACAAAGTACACCAATCACACCATTAAGTCCAAACCAAGAACAATTTGAATTTTACATGGAAAAAGTCTCAGGGTTACAGGAATTCTTTAGTAAAAGTTTCATCGAATATTTATGATGTCAGCACCGTGTTAGAGGGGTTGGAAATTATTTATACATAAATGGACAGATTACATGGTGACCCAATACCACCTGGCTACATGGTGTAATGGTGTAATGACTTAGGGCTCTATGTATCTATTTTATCCCCTCCCATCTGTTTTTTCAGCTCATTTATAGGTAATGACCCTAAAATTCAAAGTTCAAGTGGACTATACCAGAGGAAAGAGGGGATTTAATGCCTATCATTGAAACCTTCTTGGGGCATAGAAGTTTCAGATCAAGTTGATATTTATGTTTTCTGTTCATCTAGGTCCGTGTGACATTATAAACAGGTTGGATGACAAAAAAATATTATCGTCGGCCCTAAGAAGGTTTCACTCATGGACATCTTATTCCTACCATTTTTGTGTTGTGGTCTGCTTGAGCTTTGGGTATACTTCAATTTGGGGCACATGCCATGAAATTAGCCAGCAAAATGGATGGACGACAGGATGAAAACATACATAACGGTGGGCCTCACAGACTCACTACGCAATCAAGTTCATACATAAAGGTGGGCCCCACACGCAGATACAACTAATTACTAAAACGAGGTTTTTTTTTGCCATTTCATCAAGATTCTTTAAAAACGTCCATAGATATCGAGAGGTAATTGCAATAGGAGTAGGTGTTTACATTTATGCCTTTTTCCTTACATAAAAAAAGGGTGGGGCTCTTCAAGTACAGAAGCTTCTCTCTTAAAGTAGTATCCTGTTTTCTTTCGTTTTCTCCTCTCTCTCTCTCACTCATCTCATCAGCCCTTCTCTGTAAAGCTTCGGTGGCCTTTCAGAAGGATAAAATCCCACAATCTCTGAAGCACGAGGTAAGAAATGCCTCTCTCTCTCTCTCTCTCTCTCTCTCTCTCTCTCTCTCTCTCTCTCTCTCTCTCTCCCCCTCATTTTATAGAGATTGCAAGTTCTTTTCTGGACGATCTGTTACATGGTTCTTCAATACTTCACCTACACATGTACAGTGGAGATGAAAGGAAGCGAATTGGCTGGTGTACCTCACAGCAGCTATATAGCTGCTGTAAGCTGCTGTAGGTACGTGTCGTGCGAGGAAACGGATTGGCTACTCCCCCTGCCACCAGCTCCGTGGCTGGTGGTGGGTGCTATATGGGACCCACCATGTTGTATTTGTTTCATCCATTCCGTTCATCCATTTTTACAGATCATTTTATGTTTTGGCTAAAAAATGAGAGGGATATAAATCTCAGATCATTTTATGTTTTGGCTAAAAAATGAGAGGGATATAAATCTCAGGTGGACCAAAACACATGAAAACAATATTGATTGGATATCCACCATTAAAATCCTTCTAAGGCCCACTATACTGTTTATTTGAAATCCAATCTGTTGATTAAGTCATACAGGCCCAGATGAAGAGAAAAAACAAAGATGAGGTTGATCCAAAACTTTTATGGCCCCCAAAATGTTTTTACTGGTCGACCCTCATTCAACACTGTTTCCTGTAACGTGGTCCACTTGAGATTTTGATCCGTAAGAATATATGGACGTCTTGGATGAAAAACATACATCATGGTGGGGGCCGCTGGTGGTCGGTGCTTTGTGGGCCCCACCATGATGCATGTGCTTCATCCATGCCGTCCATCTATTTTTATAGATCATTTTATGGTGTGAAAGGAAAACTGAAGTATACCTCAATCTCAAGTGTACCACGTTACAGGAAACGGTGTTGAATGAACATTGACCATTAAAATCATTTTGGGGGCATAAATGTTTTGGATCAAGCTGATATTTTTTTTTTCCCTTCATCTAGGTCTTTATGACCTAATCAACGGATTGGATGTCAAATAAACAGTACAGTGGGCCTTAGGAGGATTTTAATGGTGGATATCCAATCATTTATTTTTTCCTGTGGTGTGGTCCACCTAAGATTTATATGCCTATCATTTTTTGCATTAAGCCCTAAAATGACCTGTAAAAATGGATTAAAGGAATGGATGAAACACATACATCATGGTGGGGCCCACAGAGCGCAGACCTAGCCACGGGGCTAGTGTAGGGGGGGTAGCCAATCCGTCTCCCTCTATTTACAGATTACTAGTTGCCACGTGCAACGCACGTGTAGGGAGAGATAAATGCTCGAATTAGCAATTTGAGTCACACGTGCCAACCTTGGCGGTTTGTGCGAGATCTGGGCAAGTTACCAGGTGGGCCCACCATGAATTAACCCTTGGATTGATCATACATGTTCGAAGCTGCGTGTGGCCCACCCATGATGTGTATCTGAAATCCAAACTGTGCATCTGGAGCGTCTAATCATGTTCAACGTATCTCCTAAGATCATCATCCCGATCCAAGACTCAGATTGGATACACCACACGGAGTACAATCACGCCTAAAACTCATATACTTACGTTGTGTGGCCCACCATAGTTTTGAATTGGCCTGAATCTTTTTGGGTCTTTTCATTATGGTGGGGGACACCTGATGAATGGGTTGGATGACATATAAACAACACGGTGGATCCCGCATTACATCTAGACGTTTCTACGGTCCAAATCACCCTCCCCGATTTTCCCCATTCTTCCCATTGGTGTGGTCCGCCTTTGTTAAGGACAGTCACGATTTTCAGATCTAGGCCTAATGTGGTCATCTAATGGACGGGTTGGATGGCATAAACATCACGGTGGGCCCCCACATATATGTTTAAACGTGTGTGATGATTCCCCAACAAATCCTTACCTAAATACTAGGATGCTTTACTCGTTGAATATAGGCAATTGGCCAGCCTTTTAATTTTCTTATGGCCGATTCGATCAGGTGAGGTATCACCCGATCGGTCGAGCCGTTACGGTGAGGCCCATCTTGATGTGTGCGTTGTATATCCACACTGTTCATCTGTTTTTCCAGGTCATTTCAGGTCACGTGCCCAAAAATGAATCAGATCCAAATCTCAAGTGGACCACATCATAGAATATTATGCATAGTATCCTCTGGACCTTAGTTTGAAAATGTGGGCCTTTACCTCAACGGTTCTGATCAATCAACCATGTGTGCGTTGAATATATGCTGAAACTCAAGTTGACCTTATATGACAAAACAAGAGATTTTGGCAATAAATGCTGCAAATACAAGAGGGCATTTCTGGAATAATCTATGGCAATTTAAATAAGAGTAGGTGTCGCATGCGACAGTTGGACCACTAAGTTATGGTCCAACACCACACAATTTATAACTTATCATGTGTGCATGATATACAACCCGTCCAAAAGTTCATCCACCCATAAATCTCACTTTAGATCATAATTCAGGCCAATCCACTCATCAGGTGGGACACATATCTTTTAGATAAGATAAGTGGTTGTTCGTTTTTGTTCTACAGTGTGGCCCATATGATGAATGGACCATCCTTGATATTGTCCCAGGTGATCTTTATAACATGGCTGAGGGCTTGTACTGCCCGGATGTTTCATGCAAGTGACCCATCAGTGGAAAAAACATTACGGTGGCCCTTATAAAGGTTTCGATAGTGGGCGTCATTATCACTGCAACTTTCTTTGGTGTGGTCCACTGGAGCTATGGACCTGCCTCATTTTTAATATTATACTTTAAAATAATCTGATAAAAATGATGAACGGAGTGGATAAAACTATTATATCTTTTTGGGCCCCACAGAGCCCTGCCCGAACGGATTACCGTCCGGAAGAGGATAGGACGCAATTCGGTTAAAATGATCTTATTGTAATCCTTATTGTTATAGGGCTCCTGATCATATACGTAATAAATACTCAGTGCACTTTAACCTCGCACCACAAGTGAAAATAAGGTAGGTTTTTGTGAAATCCGAACTGTTCATTAGATGAATCTAATTTCTTATTTTCTACATGTCAAGAATCAGTCATTAAGATTTGAAGGTTTGCCAAAGGTTCATGAAATAAATTGATGGTTAATAAAAATTGATCCACTGTTTAAACAAACGGCCCACATGACCATTAGAATTGGCCCAAGTTTTGATAGGTGGCGTCTCAATAGAGGGTGTTCCTAATGAGTGGATCAGATGGTACACACGTATGCCTTCTTTTCACGTGTGAGGCGAGTGCACTTCCAAAAGCGAACTCAAGCGAGTGTACTTAAGTACTTCTAAGAAACATTGTTTGCGTAAAATATGACTCGTAACATAATCAAACACGGAAACGACTTACAACACATGATGGATGTCATTTCCTTACGACCCTAATCTCTGTGGAGCCTACCGTGATATTTGTATTAAATCTATTCTGTTCATCCTTCTCACCACATCATTATATGATATGAACAAAAAAATTAAGCTAGATCTCAAATACAAGTGGGCCACACAACAGTAATAAGAGAAATAAAAACACCCACCACTGAACCCTTTCTAGTGCCCAGGGTGATGTTTATAAATAATCTAACCCCTTCATAAGGTGATTCCCACTGGTATGAAGTGAAAAAATAAATATCAGCTTAATCCAAATCTTATGTGGCACACCAAAGGTCTCGATAGTAGACATTTAATCCACACTGTTTATTGTGTTGTGTCCCACTTGAATTTTTGGTCTGCCTGATTTTTGGCACCACCTTCCAAAATGAGTTGGCACAACTGATGGACGGAGTGGATATAACAAATACATCATCTGGACCCTACAGACCTTAGTGTTGCAGGTAATTCCTGTGACCCTAGTTACAACATATATGAGTGCGCATTACAGTATCTATCTATCTATGTATATAGCTTGAGATCATTAGAGATAAAACAATCTTTCCAATCAAAGATATTCTCTATAATTAACAGATTCTTTCTTTTCATTTCTTTTTTTATTTTTAGGTACCAAATCTTGATATGTTTAGTACATAATATGTTGAAATGAGAATACTCAGATGGATTTGAGGTATGTTTTGCTTTCATTTAATAGATTTGGAAGATTAGATATTTCCATTTTTTTTATTTGATTACATTTCTTCTATGATGCATTGCATGAGATTTTCGTATCACATGTATGGTACAAATGGATTTGGCATCATTCAAAATGTGGACCCCACCTTGTGATGGAATGTCAATAGATAGGTCAATCAAATTAAAGGAGTTCTCTTTTTAGGCCACATACATGGATTGCCCACTCATCTGAGTGGGATGCAACTCGGACTATGGCGAGCAATAGTGGAAATTAGCCCGACTTGGGTCGACTTGGACGAGTTATTCCCTGACTCGGGCGAGTCATGACTTGACTCAGGAGTTTTGAAATCATGTTTATATCTCATACCTTGATGATCGCCTGTCACAAAAATAATCTCATCTACTCATAAGGCAAGTCCACTTGAAGGTCTGATTCACTGTCAACGTGTGGCCCACCTGACTAGTAAATCAACCTTTGTGGTGGGCCCGCTTTTTTAATAGCAAATGCATTACAGGCAAAGATTCCTCTTATTTTCGGGTGTTGGAATTTTGATGAGATATGATACAAAACCAATAGCATTATGATTTCTTGTATGAATTTTGTTTCCATTGTTTGTATAAAAATGTATTTTTCTTAACTTACATTTTTCTTGTTCGTTTCTTTTCATATGAACTCTATAGTTTTGGTGCATTTATTTCTTTTATCTTGTTGGATTGATTTTCTAATCTCAATTAAATATAATAAAAAATCATTTATACTAACTTTTCTTCATGTAGGTGAGTCATATCCGAATATTATGATAGCTAAACACAAATAACAATTTGCAAACTAGAGGCATATATGTAAACCTATGATTTATCAATTATCATAGGTATATGTTTCCAATACTTAATTATATAGGCACATTATTCCCAAAATAATATAGCATGCTTGATTCAATCATAATAATTATCATAATATAAGTTGATCTACATAATAGGCAAGTGAAATTGTCATAAGAAAACATATTAAAATATAGTGTGATTAATTAAATTTATTTAATAGCAATAATATCTTTCTAACAATAATATGATATTAATGATAACACAAGTATGTTTAATATAATAATTATAATTATAATTTGAAAATTAATATTAATAATATTATCATATCATATTAATCTATCACATAATATCATATGATAATATAATTAATTATATTGGTTATGAAGTAATATATTATAACAATCAATTACAAATATTCAAATTATAAACAATTCAAATATGATATATGTTACTATTATCAATGACCTGGAAAAATCATTAATCATTGTCATTAGTTGCATATTAACAATGATAGATAACTTGTTAATGTCTCCAAATCATATCATATAATTAATCATAGTGTAATTATATTATCAATACACTCAGATTAAATTATGATATTATATGTTATATTATGATATGATTAAATTATCATATATTGTGATTATAATCATGATATGTATTGGGCAATTATGAGTTAATAAATAATTAGGACAATGATATTATGCAACTCCTAATATTATTGTTTAAATATTATGATTATACACTTAATAAGTTTGATTAGTGTATTTGGAGCACATTTCATATTAAGTTCATAGGAGTAAAATGATTGTTATAAGAGTATCATTATAATATTATGCATATTACGATGTTCCAACACTATATGTGCGTCGTATATAGTGTTGGACCACACCATAGGATATTATGCATAGTATCCTCTGAACCTTAGTTTGAAAATGTGAGCCTTTACCTCAACGGTTCTAATCACTCAACCATGTGTGCGTTGAATGTAGGCTGAAACCCAAGTTGACCGTATATGACAAAATAGGAGATTTTGGCAATAAATGCTACAAATACAAAAGGGCATTTCTGGAATAAATGTGACAATTTAAATAAGAGTAGGTGTCACATGCAACAATTGGACCGCAAGTTATGGTCCAACACCACACAATTTATAACTTATCATGTGTGCATGATATACAACCCGTCCAAAAGTTCATCCACCCGTAAATCTCACTTTAGATCATAATTCAGGCCAATCCACTCATCAGGTGGGACACATATCTTTTAGATAAGATAAGCGGTTGTTCGTTTCTGTTATACAGTGTATCCCATATGATGAATGGATCATCCTTAATATTGTCCCAAGTGATCTTTATAACATGGTTGAGGGCTTATATTGCCCGGATGGTTCATGCAAGTGACCCATCAGTGGAAAAAAAACATTACGATGGCCCTTATAAAGGTTTCGACGGTGGGTGTCATTATCAGTGCAACTTCCTTTGGTGTGGTCCACTGGAGCTGTGGACCTGTCTCATTTTTAGTTTTATACTTTAAAATGATGAACGGAGTGGATAAAACTATTACATCACTTGAGGCCTCACAGAGCCGTGCCCAGACGGATTACCGTCCGAGCGAGGGAAGGACGCAATTCGATTAAAATGATCTTATTGTAATCCTTATTGGTATAGGGCTCCTGATCATATAGGTAATAAATACTCGAGTGCACTTTAACCTCGCACCACAAGTGAAAATAAGACAAGTTTTTGTGAAATCCAAACAGTTCATCAGATGAATCTAATTTCTTATATTCCACATGTCAAGAATCAGTCATTAAGATTTGAAGGTTTGCCAAAGGTTTATGAAATAAATAGAAGGTTAATAAAAATTGATTCACTGTTCAAACAGATGGCCCACGTGACCATTAGAATTGGCCCAAGTTTTGATAGGTGGCGTCTCAATAGAGGGCGTCGTTCCTGATGAGTGGATCGGATGGTACACACGTATGCCTTCTTTCCACGTGTGAGGCGAGTGCACTTCCAAAAGCGAACTCAAGCAAGTGTGCTTAAGTACTTCTAAGAAACACGTTGTTTGCGTAAAAGATGACTTGTAACATAATCAAACACGAAAACGACTTACAAAACATGATGGATGCCATTTCTTTGTGACCCTAATCTCTGTGGAGCCTACCATGATATTTGTATTAAATTCACTCCGTTCATCCTTCTCGCCACATCATTATATGATATGAACAAAAAAATTAAGCTAGATCTCAAATACAAGTGGGCCACACAACGGTAATAGGAGAAATAAAAATACCCACCACTTAACCCTTTCTAGTGCCCAGGGTGATGTTTATATGCAATTTAACCCCTTCATAAGGTGATTCCCACTGGTATGAAGTGAAAAAATAAATATCAGCTTAATCCAAATCTTATGTGGCACACCAAAGGTCTTGATGGTAGGCATTCAATCCACACTGTTTATTGTGTTGTGTCCCACTTGAATTTTTGGTCTGCCTGATTTTTGGCACCACCTCCCAAAATGAGTTGGCACAACCAATGGACGGAGTGGATATAACAAATACATCACCTGGACCCTACAGACCTTAGTGTCGCAGGTAATTCCTGTGACCCTAGTTACAACATATATGAGTGCGCATTACAGTATCTATCTATATAGCCTGAGATCATTAGAGCTAAAACAATCTTTTCAATCAAAGGTATTCCTTATAATTAACAGATTCTTTCTTTTCATTTCTTTTTTTATTATTGGGTACCAAATCTTGATATGTTTAGTACATAATCTATTGAAATGAGAATACTTGGATGGATTTGAGATATGTTTTGCTTTCATTTAATAGATTTGGAAGATTAGATATTTACATTTCCTTTTATTTAATTACATTTCTTCTATAATGCATTGCATGAGATCTTTACATGAAATAGGTGTGCCAATGCCAACATGTATGGTACAAATGGATTTGGCATCATTCAAAATGTGGGCCCCACCTTGTGACGGAATGTCAATAGATAGGTCAATCAAATTAAAGGGGTTCTCTTTCTAGGCCACATACATGGATTGCCCACTCGTCTGAGTGGGATGCAACTCGGACTATGGCGAGCAATAGTGGAAATTAGCCCAACTCAGGTCGACTTGGACAAGTTATTCCTTGACTCGGGCGAGTCATGACTTGACTCGAGAGTTTTGAAATCATTTTTATATCCCATACCTTGATTATCGCCTGTGACAAAAATAATCCCGTCCACTCATATGGCAAGTCCACTTAAAGGTCTAATTCACTGTCAACGTGTCGCCCACCTGACTAGTAAATCAACCTTTGTGGTGGGCCCACTTTTTTAATAACAAATGCAGTTAGGCCAAAATTTCTCTTATTTTCGGGTGTTGGAATTTTGATGAGATATGATGCAAAACCAATTACATTATGATTTCTTGTATGAATTTTGTTTCCATTGCTTGTATAAAAATGTATTTTTCTTAATTTAAATTTTTCTTATTCGTTTCTTTTCATATGAACTCTATGGTTTTAGTGCATTTATTTCTCTTATCTTGTTTGATTGATTTTCTAATCTCAATTACATATAATAAAAAATTATTTATACTAACTTTTCTTCATGTAGGTGAGTCATATTCGAATATTATGATACCTAAACACAAAAAACAATTTGCAAAGTAGAAGTATATATGTAAACCCATAATTTATTAATTATCATAGGTTTATGTTTCCAATACTTAATTATATAGGCACATCATTCCCAAAATAATATAGCATGCTTGATTCAATTATAATAATTATCATAATATAAGTTGATATACATAATAGGCAAATGAAATTGTCATAAGAAAATATATTAAAATATAGTGTGATTAATTAAATTTATTTAATAGCAATAATATCTTTCTAACAATAATATGATATTAATGATAACACAAATATATTTAATATATTAATTGTAATTATAATTTGAAAATTAATATTAGTAATATTATCATATCATATTAATCTATCACATAATATCATATGATAATATGATTAATTATATTGGTTATGAAGTAACATATTATAACAATCAATTACAAATATTTAAATTATAAACATCAAATATGATATATGTTACTATTATCAATGATCTGGAATAATCATTAATCATTGTCATTAGTTGCATATTAACAATGATAGATAACTTATTAATGTCTTCAAATCATATCATATACTTAATCATAGTGTAATTATATTATCAATACACTCAGATTAAATTATGATATTATATAATATATTATGATATGATTAAATTATCATATATTGTGATTATAATCATGATATTTATTGGGCAATTATGGGTTAATAAATAATTAGGACAATGATATTATGCAACTCCTAATATTATTGTTTAAATATTATGATTATACACTTAATAAGTTTGATTAGTGTATTTGGAGCACATTTCATATTAAGTTCATAAGAGTAAATTGATTGTTATAGGAATATCATTATAATATTATGCATATTACGATGTTCCAACACTATATCATATAAACCTCCAAATGTTTATAATATCATATTATAAATATTAATTATTTACAATATAATTAATCATAACATATCATATTATAATATTAACAAGTAATTTTATGTTTATTAATATAGTGATTATTATGTATTATTATCGTTATCTAAATTATATTAATTAACTCATGTTATCAATATATTAATTGTCATAATAGTAATTGTGCATATTGTAATCCCAATATTATAATTTTGAGTCTAACTTGAACATATATTTAATGATTAATTATCTAAAACGGATAAAAGAGTAATGGATACACTATTGATTTACCTACATAATTCTTATATTCGTGACAAATTGTGAACGTTACAATACTCATATAATAGGGTCATGTGTTAAGGATCTTTGAGTACGTCGAATAGTGTCTTCTTGTTCGTTTCTTTTCATATGAACTATATGGTTTTGATACATTTATTTCTCTTATCTTGTTTGATTAATTTTCTAATCTCAATTACATATAATAAAAAACCATTTATACTAACTTTTCCTTATGTAGGTGAGTCATATCGCTTTTAAGGTTTATTTGGATTGATGAAATTTTAAAAGTAATAATAGAAAAGAATACATTTTCTACAAATGTAAAGTTTTTCTCCTATTGTGACAATAAAGTAACTTATGAGAAGTAAAAAAATACTTTAAGAGTGAGATTTTACTTTTTGACTATTTTTTGTTATATATTTTTCTAAATTTTATGGAAAGTAAAACACAAAACATTCTTTTTTAATTCTTTTCCACAAATTTTTTAATCCATTATTTTCCCAAAATGTAATATTTTTTTCATTCAAATCTAATTTTTGAATTCCACCCATCCAAACAGGAACTTAGGTTAAGCCCTTGTAATCCTAAAATCAGGAAAATGGAAGGAAAACGAAAGGAAACCCTAGTCCATTTTCAATGTATTTTCAATAATGTAAGTTTCTATCAAAATTTATTTATATGAATGGCTAGGAAAATGGACAGTCTACATTGATTATACTAAAAAAGGCCTAACGATTAATTTAAATCATCTATGATATAAGTGTCGCATTTCATTGACCATAATCTCAAGGATCACTATGATTAGGTAATCATAAATATTTGATCAATGGTCAAGAAATTGGATTGTTGAGATTGATTATATTAAAATTATATATTTAATTAAGAACGATTTTGATTTGGTGATTTTACTAATTTGATTAATGGTCGGAAAATGGATAGTCTTATTAATTATGTCAAAACAAGTTTGATCACGGATTTAGATAATCCATCATGTGGGTACTATCTTTAACTAGAGTTTAACACAAATCAAGCTTGCTCAGTTAGCTTTCTCGATAAGGCCTGATTGAACTCGATTTGGTTCAGCTCGAATAGTCTATTCGAGCTAGGTCGAGCCGGAAATCCTAACTCATTTTAAAATCAAGTCAAGTATAAGCTGTATGCCAGCTCGGTTTGGTTTGGCTTGAACCTTGGCTCGGTTCAGCTCGAACAAGTATGAATATAGTATAAATACAAATAAATAAATAAAATCTCAACTTCTTAGTTTGCAACCCTCCTAGAGTTCCGACCGAGCGGAGAGCGCCCTCCTCACGTCCTCTCCCTCCCATTTACCCTATACAGCCGACCGAGTGTCCTCTTCTCTTTCTCTCCTCTTTCATTCTTTGAATCTCATCTTCCTCTCTCAATTTCCCTTTGTTCTCTCTCTCTCTCTCTCTCTCTCTCACTCTCTCTCTCTCCCCTATACTATTCTCTCCCTCTCCTCCACACCCCGACTTGCTTGTGGCTCCCCCCCGGCAATAAAAAAAAAAAAATCTAAATACCCCCAAATCCCCTAGTACATATAAGGCAGTGACTCGACCTAGTGAGTCGGCTTGAACCTGGTTCGAGTTCGGCTTGATTTGATTACCAAATCAAGCCAAGCTGAGCAAGTTGGCTCGATGATTAAGCTGAGCCAAACTCGAGCCAAGCCCATTAGCTGAACGAGCCGAGCTGAGTTGGGCAGAGTTCGGCACGGTTCGGCTGGTAATAACTCTAAAAAATTACTTTAATCAAGTGATTCTATCCATCCGACCATAGCTAGAAAAATGGAATGTCTAGCATGGTTGTAGTGGAAAAGGTCTTATCATTGATCTAGTAGTCAATCATCTGGACTATCCTTTGATTAACCATAATTCATAAGAAACACTTTTGATTATGTGATTATAACCATTCAACAAATGGCCAAGAGAATGACAGCTTAGATTGATCATACAAAAAGTTTTAACCATTGACTTCACTGTCTGTCATGTAATTCTTACTTTTGATTGATTGTAACTCTTAAGAATTACTATGAATAGTGATTCTAGCCATCACTAAAAAAGGTATGATCGTAGACCTTGACCATTTATCATATATGCCTCAACTTTAATTCTTTATGCTTCTCAACAATGTTTTTGATTGGACAATCCAAATCATTCAAATAATAGTCAAGAAAATAGGCGGTTCTCATTGAGATAGTTTTTGTACCATATACACCATGGGCCAATGTATTACTTCCATGTTTGGATTCCTACACCTTAGAAGAAAAAATATCATGTGAGGATCCTAATTAGTCAATCACTTGAGAATCCACAACTCTTCAAATTGTAAATCTAGTTTAGTTTTTTGCTTGGAATAGAAATTGGCAAATAGTGTTTTGAGGGCCTTAAAAGGAATTTCATGTTAATGGTATTGCACCATCCAACAATGTAACTTTTCAAATATCATTTAAGTTAAATAATATCTAGTTAAGTTGCATCTAAATTGCAATTCAGGGGCTATCCAAACGTATCCTAAATGGTAGAGTTAATGGCATTGCACCATCCAAACTAACTAACTTTTCAAACACCACTTGGCTTTAATAGTATTTAACTAAATCGCATCCAAATTGCAATTCAAGGGCTGTCCAAACTCATAGAATCCAAATTGCACTTGTCTTGCTTTCAAGAATCAGATCCAGGGCTCCACATGTACAAAATCTTGCAACTCCACAAACTAATTGTTTACTGACAATCAGGATCCTATGATCTGTCTTCATATAATGTAGTCATCGCTTATCCTTACCTTATGGATCAGATTCCATATGATACATGTATTTACATGCATTGTGATTTTGTTATTCATATTCATTTTGCTGATTATTGTCATACATGCTGCAGTTAGTGGTGAAACTCCTGTAAGAACAGAGTTTTTTTTTTTTTTAAAAAAAAAGAAAAAGTCATCTCCACTGTAAGAGATCCATGGCAGTAAACGATATATATACGAATGATGGAACAGTCGATATTCATAACAAACGGTCGATCAAGAAGAAAACAGGAAATTGGAAGGCTTGCCCATATATCCTCGGTATGGTTTATAACTTTTTCTCTTTCTTTGATTAGAGTTATACTAATTCCATATTTAAGATAACATTCCTTCTACGATCCGACATGAATGATCCAAGCTGTACATCAGGTGGCCCGCAAATTGGGTTCACTACAAGTTATGAAACTACTTTGTATGTGCCTTAACATGAAGAATATGTTAGTCTGCTAATTGGGTCCCTATAATATATGAAATAAAATACTAAAATCTCTTTAACCATCCATTTGTTTTGTACATTGTAGCCACTTGATGAGTGGACCATCTTGATGTTTCATATGTGGAATGGAAAACCTCTAATGTTATTTGTTTAATCCTATCGATAATTGAATATGGTCCTTTTGTTTTTATAGGAAATGAATTGTGTGAGAGGTTGGCGTACTATGGAATGGGCACAAATTTGGTGAATTATTTGAAGATTCGTCTCAATCAGAGCAGCACTACAGCAGCGAATAATGTGACGAACTGGTCGGGGACGTGTTACATCACGCCATTACTCGGAGCCTTTGTGGCCGATGCCTATTTAGGAAGATATTGGACGATTGCCTCTTTCTCGATCATATATTTTCTAGTAAGCTTCATGCAGAACCTATCTTGTGTTATTTAGTGTTTAAAGAACTTGAACAAGTGATTAATGTTGCATGAATTCACATTTCAATCCAATTGAAGTAATTATGATTAAATAAATGAGAATGATTGCATACACATCTAGATTGTGTGGGGCCCAACCGTGATGAGAACATGAAATCCAAGTTCTACATCTGGTGCATCTCCTCATGTTCATCATCCGTCCCAAGAATCATCACCAATCAAAAAATCAGATGGGAAACAACATAGTAAGCAATGTGCAATCACTTCTAAAACCTATATATATTCAATCATTGTGGCCCACATAAGTTTTTTGAATGGCTTGATTTTTAGTCTGCCCCTTTATCCTTGGGGGGCACATCTAATGAATGGGTTGGATGACATATACATAACACATATGACCCTCATTCCATCTGAAATTTTCTATGGTGGGTGTCACCCTCCCCAACGTCCCACATTGTTCCCTTTGGCATGGCTCACCTGACTTATAAATAAAGATGGATTTGGGATCTAGGCATAACAAGAGGGGGTTCATTACTAGATGGTTGAATGAAACTCAGACATCAAGGTGGCCTCATATAGTTCGAACATACGGTGATTAGCATTCGTTGAAATGTATTTGATCATTCTCTAGGTTAAAGGTGCTTTTGGCCTATGCTGCATGCATAATAATTCACTGTTTTTGAAATTTTTAGTTTAACGGCATGTCTGTATTATGGAAAAGAAAAGGAAAAAAAAAAAAAGATAGCTTTTCCCGTGATGGAATATTTTATTATGTTTGGATGGAAAATTAAATATTAAATGTCAAAAGACAATATTACTCAAACACCGTAATAAAATTTCAAAAAGCAATTATTACCCAACCATTGTAATCAAATTCTCCTGCACATGATATAAGGTGACCATTACAAGAACTTTGTAAGATTTTCACTTGCTATCCAAACATGGAATCTAGAGAAATCCATGTTTCAGTAGTTCTCATGAAAGTATTGGAAAATCATCGTTGGATAATCATTATAATTTTCTTCTATGATCTTTTCCCACTGTCCAAAACATGCTCTTAGTAGAATTTTAAATCGTGAAAAGATACTAGTGTGGATACCAAAGCAAATTTTCTATCCAATAGAACATGAGAGAGCATTTTGCGGAATTTTTAGAAGTTCATTAAGAGTCAAAATTTCAGAATTACAAATTATTTTTCTCTGCTACTGAAATGGCCGTGAGACAAACGCAGCCTAAACAAAGTGCAAATGACAAAACTGCAATTGCTTTGGTAATCATACCGAAGGACTAGGCTTTGAAAAACAATGATATTTCTCTTTTTCAAGTTGGATTTCAAAAGAATGAAGGTTACTTGAAATTTGAATATAAAAATAATATGATCAGTTATTTCCTGTTTATTGAACTAGAGATTATTGCAATTCAATTCAATAGCGCATCTAAATGTTATCTAAACAACCCCGCTTGATCAAGATTCAAGACTATTATCATTCAACTGTATAAATAGTGATTTTAAATTTTTAAAAAATGGTTGCAGGGGATGGCATTGTTAACACTGACGGCATCTGTTAGTGGGCTAAAGCCGTCTTGCCATGGTGATGACTGTCACCCGACAAAGGGCCAAACCACAGTGTTCTTTATAGCACTCTACCTCATTGCTCTTGGTACCGGGGGAATTAAGCCCTGCGTGTCATCTTTTGGGGCAGACCAGTTCGATGAGACTGACGAATCCGAGAAAAAAAAGAAGAGTTCTTTCTTCAACTGGTTCTATTTCTCAATCAACATCGGCGCTCTCATCGCTTCATCTGTATTGGTCTGGATACAAATGAATGTGGGTTGGGGGTGGGGTTTTGGAATTCCTGCAGTGGCAATGGCGATTGCGGTTGTGAGTTTTTTCTTCGGGACCCGTCTATATCGTCACCAGAAGCCCGGTGGCAGCCCCATTACACGAATTTTCCAAGTCCTGATTGCGTCCTTCAGAAAATTTCAAGTGAAAGTACCTGCTGACAAGTCTCTTTTGTATGAGAACGCTGAGGATGAGTGTGCTATACAAGGAAGCCGTAAGCTTGATCATACCAAACAGTTCGGGTAAGGGTAAAATCCTTTATTTAAAACTTAATAGAATCAGTTCATTTCTTCCTTTGATTTGTTGTTTGCAGTCTTTCTATCTTAAGGTGCATTTGATTGCACCAAATACCATGAAATTCCATGATACGTGGTGCAACCGAACACTCCCTTAGTTATTCATGTTTTAATTTTGCAACACTGTTTGGGTGCGTTTGGGCAAAACTACTAAATGGTAAGACCTTGTAGTGATGATAACGTCGGGTTTAAAAGGCATGAGGTTCTAGTTCTATGCATGTGTGTAGCCATATGCATGATACCTTTATTGGATTCTCTCATGATTGTGATTAGTATTTACTAATCCTAATTAAGTGAAATACCACTTTATAATAATTTGGGAAGTGTTTGGATGCATGATCCGAATGAATTTTTATAATTCTATTTAATTAGATAATGAAAAAAAGGTCTGTAATGGGCCATTACGGGGCCAATACAGTTTCTTCTTCTTCCTTCTTCTTCTTCTTCTTCTTCTTCTTTTTAATTTTTTTTTTTTTTAAATTTTACTGTTATAGGGTTGTAATGGTCATTAGAGTTTGTATCCTAACAGTCGAGATTGACTATTACAGTCACCATTATTGTTATTGAATATCTTGTGCTAGCCCCACTCAATTTAGGCATTATTCCCATAAATCAAAACACAAGAAATTGATATGGACATCTTTATATATTAAGGGTCCATTCGGATTCGTGTATTTGTCAATCTAGGAATTTTCAATACATGAATATAAAACCAGATCGATGCAAAAAATAAAATAAAATAAAATAAAAAATGCATGAATTGGTGAAAAATCTTGAACTCGCTGATATAAGGATCCAAACGAGCCTTATAATTGAGTCATCCCTCTCTTTATCATTTCTTCCATGCTGAATTGGACTAACTTAAATTCAGTTCAAATGAACTTCCAAACACAAGCTTACCTCATCATATCTAAGCTTTATCCTAATTAACTGGGGTTGGCAAACACAACCTTACCTAATCTATGATCTTTGATGGCATTTGTATCTAGTAATAAATTATTTTTAATATCTATAACATTTGAAGTTTTAAACAATGGATAGAAATCAATATATTGTTATTGTTACTCTCTTAAATCTCCTAATAATCTATGAAATAAAAACTAAGTTAAAAACTAATTAAACTATGTAGTTTTCAAATAGAATTTGATATGAATTCCGAATTAGTCTTTTTTCTTTAATGTAAATTTCAATTGTATGATTTGGAATTATAAGTAGGACTTCAATAATACTACATTACAATGTACGTGAGAAGGATCTTGGTCTTAATGAATCCCAATCCTTCAAAAGATTTATGTATGTAGTGATTTGTTTCTTCTTTTGTGAAGGTTTCTCGACAAGGCGGCTGTGTTGACGGAAACTGATGATATCAAAGGCAATGTTAATCCGTGGAGGCTATGCACAGTGACCCAAGTCGAGGAGCTCAAGGCGATCGTGCAGCTACTCCCCATATGGGCCACAGGCATCGTGTTTGCTACCGTTTACAGCCAGATGACCACCATGTTCGTCCTGCAAGGTAACACAATGAATGCTCACATGGGCCCCAACTTCCAAATTCCATCAGCGTCCCTCTCTATCTTCGACACCATTGCTGTCATCTTCTGGGTCCCGGTCTATGACAAGTTCATCGTCCCATTCGCTAGGCAGTACACAGGCCATGACCGGGGCTTTACCCAGCTTCAACGAATGGGCATTGGCCTAGTCATCTCCATTTTCTCTATGTTGGCTGCTGGAATCCTAGAGCTTGTGAGACTCGGCATTGTGAGGAGAAACAACTACTACGACCGTGAGGAGCTGCCAATATCCATCTTCTGGCAAGTCCCACAGTATTTCATCGTGGGAGCTGCCGAGGTGTTCACATTCATCGGGCAGTTGGAGTTCTTTTATGATCAGGCACCTGATGCTATGCGGAGCATGTGCAGTGCTCTATCGCTCACGACTGTCTCACTAGGCAACTACCTTAGCACGCTTCTCGTCACGATAGTCACACATGTGACGACAAAGGGAGGTAAGCTCGGGTGGATACCGGATAACCTCAATCGAGGCCACCTCGACTACTTCTACTGGCTCTTGGCCTTGCTCAGCCTCATCAATTTCGGTATTTATCTCTTGATCTCAAAGTGGTACACTTACAAGAAGACCATAGGGGCCGTTCATGGGTAGTGGCGAGCCGGTACATTGTGCATTGTACATTGCACATGTGTGGGGATGTCCGTGGGTGAGCTTGGAGAAACATTTAAAATGGATGAAAGTATTTAATATATCTCTAATGTGTGTTTCTAGTAACTGCTTTGATGTTTTTAGCTTTGAAATATCTGTAAATTTAGTTGAAATTGTTTCTGGATTTCTAAATTGTGTTGGGATTTGGATGAAAAAAAACCATCTAGCATTTGGATTTGGATGAATGGAGTTTTTATGGGCTTTCAATTGTTTCTTTTGTTTGATTTATATACTTTATAAGGTCTGCTTTCTGGACTTATTGACATACTCTACCTTCCTCCTTTGTTGTATGTTAAAAACCCATCTCCTTTTAGTATTGCTAAATAACCCATTTCCTTTTTCATATATAGTTACAAATTAAGCAACTATTACTTTCATCAGAGGTAATCATTAAAAGGATCCATTAACGATTAAATTTCATCATTTACCATTAAAATGATGCGTTTGCATCAATATAAACATGTGATCTAGATCATCTTATCATCCATAGCATTTTATTAAGACCATCTAAATGGTGGATCAAAACTATTAAAATGTTTTGGACAACCTTTTAATATTGAATTTCTCTCATCTCTACAAAGTCAAAGGAAAATGATTAATTTTATTCGATTGACAGGTTTAATGATCAAATAAAATTATGCTTTGCTTATGCTAGGACCGATGCGCATTTTTAGGAGCCTGTGTAGCAAAAGGTTCTATGTGGCTTGCTATGGCAACTGTGTGACATACACCTCAAACATATTTTAGTCTAACTCATTTTTGGATGTCAGACCAAAAATGAGACCGACAGAAACTCAAGTAGGTGACAACATAAGTGTAATGCCCCGTCCAAAAAGGGAGCAATGTTCTAAGGGACTCACGTGCGAACCGACTCAGGACCGAGTGATTCGATCGCATGTGTGGGCTTAAGACGGGTTAATTAACCCCAATTCACCCTTCCAAATAATTTAAATTAAATTAAGATCGGGCCGAGCATAGGCCGTAAAGCCAGTCAGTCGAATCATACTTAGCGACTGTCCGTACGTGTATCGCCCAAGGAAGATCCGAAAATCCCGAAACTTTGTCAGACCCTTGGGCTCACTAGGCATGTGGTCCCACGCCGATGCCAAGCCCCGAAGATGCTCAGAGATGGTCGAACAGCGCTACCCTGTTGGCACTTGCAAACCGTGAGTCGCTAGGCAGTAGGAAAGGAAATCCTGAAATTTAATCAATTGGATCTGCTGCTTGAGTCAGCAAATCCAGGTGTTCCAGCCGTCGGATCTCTTCTAAATTCACAACGAAGGTTTGAAATAATTACAGGCCCGCGCCTACAAAATCTAGTCGTTGATCGTGGAACGATGATTGTTGATCTCGATTTGGGCCGCTACGACAAAACTCCGCATTCGTTTGCTATCAAACTTCATCCAACCCTTCATCGGGCCATGAGGCACCTATCTCATGTGTCAGATGGGCCAGGGGACCATCAGAGTAGTTCCAATAACATAAAATGGGCCCCACATGGCTAATTGGGGAATTTCCTCAATTGTTAGGGTCAAAAGAAATAATTCTGGGCATATATAAACTCAGCCCTCTCTCTCTCAAATCCATTTTTCAGCAGTTGAGAGAGAGAGAGAGAGAGTAGGAGAGGAGAGAGAAAGCCCCACCGTAACACCCCTGGTTTTCAGGGGCCGTGTAAGAACTCGGCTCCCAAATTTTCAGGTGTCATGGGTGCCCTAATGGGCTCCATATTTTAATCACATTTGGATGATCTCATAAATAATGGAAGATTTAGCAAGGCATGAAGCATAAGTACGTCATAAAGCAGTATCAATTGCTACTAAATATAAAAATATTCAAATCACGAATCCAAAATCATCTAAATAGGGAACTAGTCTCATCCATACATGACCCAAAGCGACTAGAGCCCTCGTCCATACCCCGCAGTAGCTCGAACTCAAACTAAAGGGATCCGCCGAAAGTCTGGAAGCAGGGAAGCTCCTCTTCCCTATCCTTGCTCACCTCGCTTGTCTCATCGAGCTCTGCCTCACCTGCATCTAGTAAAGGGTCTGGTTGGTGTTTTAAAACACCGTCCCAGAGTGGGAGTGAGTAGCTAACTTAGTGGTTACTATTAGTATTAAGTTATAACTAACAACAATTATATGGTGAATTTAATGAAAAGCATACATTCACAGATCCCTAAATAGTTTTGTTAATGCATATGCATGTATTATGATATGATGCATGACCTCACAACAACACTCCCTCGAGCGACTTCGTCTAACGATCGTGCATGACCAACACTTCCTCATTGCGACCTCAACTGCTGAGTCGTCAAATCCTAGCTAATGCGATGCGTGAATAATGTTATCCGAGTATTTAGTTAATTCCGTTCATCCAGCAGATTGCGAAAACTGGTACACCCCACGTATCATTGCCCTCAACTGGTTGCGAGGCCAAGACCCCTCAACGTTCGAGGCCAGAACCCTGCGATCCTTGATCCCATCAGGTTCCCCATCCCCGATTCAATCACATGGGGAGTGCTGAGAATAGGGATCGCTCGCGATCACTACAGGGAGGCTCGTCCCCCAGCGTAGGCCGACAGCTCGGACGCAGTGTCCCATTCCACCATGCCCGGCTCTCGAGTCAGTGGATCTGTTTTAGATGGTTATTAATGGGTTTCAGTGGTTGAAGGGTGTTCCAGGTTTCATACAAGCATGAGCACACATGGTTAATAAACATGGTTGGTTAGTAAGTGGACTAGACCGTGCGAGTTTAGGCGAGTACGTGACAGACGACATCGGGTACAAGCGACCCATGTAGTCCAACTACTGTCGCCCGTTCGCATCCGCCCAAATCCGTTGGTCTAGCCTCAGGATAGTCCTACCAACAGGACCACCTTCTCTCACCTCAGTTTCCTGAGCAACCTAGGGATTTGATGGTATTCAATAGTACTTCAACAAATTAGAGTTTATCATCTAACACAAGTAATGTCAAGTAGTCATACATTAAACATATAAATTCAAGTTTCTTTATAAATGCGACTACCAACATTATTACGAAATAAATGTGCAAGTGTGTTGTGTGGGTTAGTAAGGAAGCCAAGAAATTCATGTATCTCATAGTAGAAAATACGCAAGGGTTAATGCATCATACATGTTATAAAGAAACATTGTACAAAAATCAAGCAAGGAATGAACAAACAATTATCAAATTCATACTCAATCATGTTGAGGAACAATAAACATTCCATAATCATTCGACGTTGATTGAGAGGATGTAAAATGTAGGGTCTTGCCTAAATTTTCTCTAGATTATCCAAATACATCACCCAATCAAACATAATCATTAGATTCATACAAAAATTAGTGCTAGGTCACCTAAGAATAATAGTTCGCACCTTTAAGAAGGAATCTCCGATTTTGAGTTCTTAGGGTTAGGTTTTTAAAGAAAATTGTTGAAAAACCTAAACAACATATAAGCTTATGAGATTTGGGATAAACAACTATTGAAACCCTAAATTATATTTGATATTCAACACTTACCTCCAACCATTGTCGGGAAAGCTCCAACAACGATTCCGGCTACGACGAGGCTGTTAAAGAGAGGATGAGAGGGCGGAGGTGCACCAACACCCACACCCCAAGGTCTCTCTCTCTCTTCTCCTTTCTCCTCCTTTTCTTCTCCCTTTCTTCTTTTTTTTCTCTTGCTCTAGGGCATGAAATTCGTATGGGAGGAGGGAGGTGCCCAAATAAGGTCTTTATATAGTGCCAGATTTGGTGTAAATTGCCCTAAGGGTTGGGTTTTTACTATACTAGCCCTATGAGAGGGTCTTTCTAACCTCTAAGGTCTATTATGGGGTGTACATATTGATATACATCGTAGGATAGTTAACCCTAATGATGATCTACGTATGGACATGATCAGCCCGCCATTTGGATGTGCCGATCGACAGATATGATTAGAAGTCTGTTCAACGGTCACCGATGGTCGATCGAGGCCGCGGATATACGGATATGAGCAGAAAAATATCCTTACTCCACATGTGAAGTTTGGTCATAAACCGACGTTCTGAAATCCTCAACTTTGTATAAGAATGGACGACCCAATTCACTTAAGTTTTAGCTTCTTCCTCTAGGGTATTTGCACTTCTCATGCACTCATCCTTTAGCTCAAGTTGAGCGGTTCTGGACAGTATCCAGGTCCGACTCCCGCGATGGACGTTGAGCCCAGTAAGACGGACATTATTTTATAGTTTTGAAACTAGTGGCCCCGCCAACGAGCGGTCTAGAGCTTGTTCGGAAAATCGGGGCATTTCTAAAATGAATTAGGTATTGAGATTTCTCGTGGGCAATGATTAGGGTTTATATTAACTATGTTCATAGTGTGGCCTATTTATAGTCAGTGAAAGTGGAGATTTGGTCATGATTATTCTAAACTATCAGTTTTAGGCTAAAAGAGTAACGGGGTTGATTTGGTCTATTAGTCAAGATCCGAGCTTTATCCAACTCAGCTTCGGTTAGATATTTAATTTAGTTATGATTGTCTTGATTAGTTAGTGATGGGTTGATTAGATTTGGGTCCTATATGAGCAAATAATGGGGCTAAACTTGTTGTTCAAGTGATCGGGCAGATTCGTTGGTTTCCTACGATTGATTAATCGGATTTGTGTGGTTCTTTACTGGTACCACCCGTGTATAAACTAACATTGAGTGCTAATGGTCAGTAAGTAATATTATAAGTTAATTACAAAAAAAAAAAAATCAAGAATTTTTAAAAATTCAAAACAGTGAAAATCCAGGACGTTACACCCACCTTGATGTGCATGTCAGCTTGGTGCTCGGATTTTGAAGATCCCGATACCCTCACCTCTCCTCTACCGGAAAACTTCGTCGCATCCTGTCGTTGGAGAGAAATTCCAACCCATCTAAGTTAAGTTAGGATCTTAAACCTCATTTCCCTGTTTGTTAACAACATGCATATGAATTTTGTCCGTTCTATGCAATGCAGAGCCCCGGCAACTCTTGCTTCCGGATCCGATGTCGCTAGAATCATCTCAACAACCTCCAGCCAAATTTAGGTGAGGATCATTACCTTTAGGTGGCCGGTTATCGCGCCTAGCGCAGATTTAATGAACGTGATTGGTGTATTGTTAATGCATGTGGCTAAATTTTCATTTGGACTGCACATATAGGTTAATGGACTAGAAATTAACAAAATGTTGGGAAGGGATTTGGCCCTAATGCCCCAAATTGTGACTTGTGCATTTGCATGCTCATATAGGTTGCAAATATCTAAATTTTGCCAATTTGCTGCTAGCTGATTTTTAATTTCCTGTGTTGGTATTATCTATCCTTAACATGATGACTTGAATTGCTGTAAAATGGTAATTAGTGGTTGATTTCCTGATTTTATGATTAACTGTGCTTGGGTGAAGGCATGAAGTATTGCAAATTGGGTGAATGGTTGAGATACTGGTTTAATAATTCCATGTATGACTGAATTGTGTGCTTCATGTTGATCTATGGGAGATAAACTCCGGTATATTGATATTTATGATTGTCCATGTGTTGTAAAGGCCGAAACATGTCAATTATAATCCGTAAACTTGGGTAGAACGTTGTATGTTGTTGTCCATGTATTGGTCTCACCAAAACCATGTTTGTCATATATAAAATGTATCCAAGGAATCCATGTTTGTTGTGTATTGTGCATATTCCCATTTGGATCGGCCGATTGTCCGGAATTCCTTGGTCAGTCCTTGTTGGACCTGTCCGTGAGTGAATCTGGCCCGAATAGTTGAACCGTAGGTTGTTGGCCGTAGTTGGACTACACGAGGCAGTGTTCTCAGGCCGATTAGTTATAGTTCAGTCCGTCGGGACACATTGACTACTAGTCGACCATCCTTGTACGTTAACCATGTTTGATCACGCCTGTATGAACCCGAAGTACCCTGAGACCATTGCGCCTATTATTAACTGTGATTACGGCCCACAAAGTCCCATGAGCTGGAGATGGTGGTATGGGACACTATGCCCGTGCTGTCGGCCTACGCTGAGGTGACGAGCCTCCCCGTAATGTCCATTGAGCATTTGGACTTGTGAGCCCGGAATAGTGGTATGGGACACTATACCCGTGTTGTCGGCCTATGTTGGTGTGACGACCTCCCTACAGTGACCGCAAGTGGGACATCTAAGTTCCAATTTGATTTCATCCATGTTATCTTTTGTTTGGGATTGACGACCCCAATATAGGGCAAATTAAGGATCGCAAGAGTCACATGGCCACGGCCCTTGAGCCGCGCGATCGGGTCAGGGCAATAACTTCACTAAAGGTATTCCGATTTTCCCAACCTATTGGATGAATAAACCTAACTAATCAACCAGGCTAACATGTTCCACGACATTGCATTTATATTATTGGCGATTATGCAGTCGAGGTCACTTTTGAGGGAGTATTGTTTCATTACGAACGTCAGATGTCGTCGCTTGAGGGAGTGCTGGTTTTTGGCGAGGAGCATGCATCATATCATGATCATGCATTTGTATTAATAAGAGTGTTTAGGATTATATGTTGTTTGTTGTTCATTAAATGTATCCTATGCATGATAATTCGATGCCTACTACTAATGGTACCACTGAGTTGATCACTCACTCCCACTCTGGGACGGTGTTCTAAAACACCAACTAGAACTTGATATAGATACAGGTACCCTAGAGCAGCACGCATTGGACGATGTCGGTACCGACGACGATGAGAAGCGAGCGTACTAACAGGAGTTTGGCTATCCTTATTAGTACAGTGGATGTCAGCGGGACTGGGCCAGAGCCCAGGTCATTTTGGAGATTTATGAATGTTTGAGATTAATCCATGGATAACTGTTAAACTAAATTTATTAAGTTGATATAGTGGATGAGAACTTTTTATGAAACTAATTGATTAGTGGCACTTGGATCTTAATTACCTTATTAGAAATTGAATATGCTTAAATTAATTCATCATTGCTTATTAATACATGTTAAATGCATGCATTCAGGACTTATTATTGCACACGTGGCACTCGGGAATTCGGGAGCCGAGTAGCTACTCGGCCTTCAAATTTTGGGGCGCTATAATAAGAAACAATAAGGATGTGACACCTATCATCGAAATCATTTGGGACGCAATTTTCTTTATTTTATAGCCACCCCTCCTCTTTATTGAAGGAATGGATGCCTCACGTCATTAGGTGTGCCTACGAGGGATGTTTTCAATCAGGGATCATCTCTTCTCAATCTTGTGTATGTTTGTCCACGCTAATGTATAGTGAAACATAGTTTCTTCAGGCTTTTGTATGCATAGGGGAAGATGTCTAGAGAGTGAATATATTCTATTCTTTTTGGGAGAGTTGTTGTATTGAGAAAGAGTGGGAGAAAAGTTAGCTTCTTATTTTTAATTTCTTTTGTTTAAGTGAAGAAGAACTCTGTGTTGTTGTCCTATCAATGTAGGTATATTGCTGACCCATATTAAGGCCTGTTTGGATTGATGTAAATGGATAATGATCATCATTAACACTATAATTGGAAGTAAAACAGAGTATTTGCCATACTCAATACCACTCTCACAGCTTCACTTCCAACCAAGAATATGCATGTAAATTATTCAATGTGATTAGATACACGTGTATGTAAATTCTTCAACGTGTTATATTTATACCGTTCATTCATTTTGAAATATTATTTTAGGACATTGACCTTAAAAAATGAGGCAAATCCAAAGCTCAAGTAGACCACACCACAAGAAGCAGTGAGAACAATGATTTCCACCATTGAAACTTTCCTATAACTAACCAGGATGTTTATTTGCCATCCAACCTGTTCATAACCTCACACAGACATGTGTGATGGGAAAACACAAGTATCAGCTTGACCCATCACTTTTGTGGACTCCAAGAAGTTTTCAATGGTAGGCGTTCAATCCCCACTGCTTTTTGTGGTGTGGTCCATTTTCACTTTGGATATGCCTTATTTTTTTGTCTCATTCTATAAAATGATCTGGCGAGATGGATGAACAATGTTGATATAACACATACATCATGATGGTGCCCTCATAACTACACCACATACATAATGGTTTGGTTGATTTTCTTTTGTGATTTTACATGCTTGCATTTACCACATGGGGGTGTTTTTTACCAACACTACATGTGCACTCCACACACCAGACTCATTAGTTTCCTAAAACGTCAAGGCAAAGGCACGTTTGGTGAAGGCAACTGTTTCTAATAGAATTTAGAAGTCATAAGAAAATGGGTTATCTTTTTTCACTAAAAACAAGCTGAGGTATAGCTTTTTTTTTTTTTTTTTTTTTTTTTTTTTTTTTTTTTTTTTTTTTTTTCCTTTTTTAAAGCTAATTTAAGACCCTCTGTTTATTTATTTTATTTTAGGATTTGATGGCTAGAGCTTGGCATCGGCCCGGATCAGATCGGATTAGGTCCAACTCGATTTGATCTGAAATCTCAATAGCCTAATCCGAACTCGATCCGATCTGGGACCGAGTTCGGGTCACTGGACTCGGACCAATCCGATGCATGATTGGCCTAACCCGAACCGAGTCCGACTTGGTCAAGGAAACCGAGTCGGATTGGGTTGAGTATGATTCGGATTGTATGAATATAATCCAACTGTTTCATGTAGTGTGGTCCAGTTTAGCGTTCAATACACCGCCTTTTTGTGCTCAAGGCTTAAAATGATATGTGAAAATAGATGAACGGCTTAGATAAAACATATACATCAAGTGGGCCCCACATGGCTCTGATATACACGTTTTTACGGAACATATGCCTAGTGTTGAGTGTGACATGAAAAGCACGCAAGTGTGACTTGCTACATTGACGTTGACGTTAGCAAGTTCTGTGGGTCTGATCATAGGGTGTGTGTTATATCCAAACCGTCCATCCATTTATCGAGCTCGTCTTAAGGCTTGAGACGAAAACTAAGACAAATCTAACTATAAAGTGGACCACACGAATCGTTTAATGATGAAAATCATTCTCTGCTGCTATTTGTGGTGTGGTCCAGATGATCTTCGGATATTATTCATTTTTTGGATAATGTTCTGCAATGATCTGTAAAAATATATGAACGGTGTAGATATAATAACTACATCGCTGTGAGGCCATATAACTTTGATCTCCTTTGAACCGTTCGATACAACTCGGAGCTTGAGGAGTGCCAGTACCCGTCTTCGCACGGACGCGGATTGCGTACTTACAGAGCCAGTAGCGAGGTGGCTACTGACAATGCTCTATGGCCCAGAATGATATATATGTGTTTTATCCTAGCCGTCCATCTATTTTTACAGATCATTATAGGGTATGAGCCCAAAAATGAGGTAGATCCAAATATAGAGTGGACCACACCACATGAAAACAGTATAGATTGAATGCCCACCATTAAAAACTTCGTAGGGCTGACTCTAATGTTTATTTGTCATCCAACCTGTTGATTAGATCAAGCACACCTGGACGAAGAAAAAACACAAATATCAGCTTAATTTAAAACTCTTGTGGTTCCTGAGAAGTTTTCAACGATGAGTGTTCAATCACCACTCTTTACTATGGTGTGGTCCATATGAGACTTTTATCTACCTCAGTTTTGATATAATACTATAAAATACTATGGAAAAATGGATGGATGGCATGGATAGGATACACACATCGTGTTGGGGCCCATAGAACCACAGTCAATAGCCATTTTGCTACTACGCTGTCAGTAGGCAAGTCACGTCCATAATCGCACACGACACGTACCTACAGCAGCTATATAGCTAGTGTGTGCTACATCAGAAAATCCGCTTATGGCTTTTATCTTACCGAGTAAACCTTGGTAGGGCCCACCGTGAAAATGCATGTGGTTTATCCACTCTGGATCGGGTCGGATCGGATCAGATCTGATTGGATCAGATTCCGGATCGAATCGGTCCGCGTAGGTATGGATTTGAACTCGACCCAAAACCCTTTCGGATCTGGACTGCCCTACTCGATTCGCACCGATCCAGGCCATCGGATCGGTTTGGATCGAGTCGGATCTAGTCGAATCGGGTCGGATTCACCGGATCAAGTCAGGATTGTTCAACTCTATCGATAGCCTCCAATTTAGAGCATGAGAAATTTCTACCATAAAGCTAGCGCAATTGAAAAGGTAGTGGACCTCGGTGGTGTGTTTACGTCACTAAGCTCTCTGGGCTTCACCATGATGTATGTTATATCTCATGTTGCCATATCATTTGACGACATGAGCTAAAAAAATAAGGCAAATCCAAAGCTAAGATGAACCACACCACATAAAGAGAAAGTAATGGGGACAACGGGGGAAACGGAAACGGATTGGCTACTCCCCCAATGGCCGGTGGTCGGTGCTCTGTGGGCCCCACCATGATGTATGTGTTTCATCAATGCTGTCCACATATTTTTCTAGATCATTTTATGGTATTACACAAAAAATGAGGTATATCTCAATCTCAAGTGGACCACATTATAGGAAACAGTGTTGAATGAACTTCAACCATTAAAAACTTTTTGGGTCCCATAAAAGTATTGGATCAATTTGATCTTTGTTTTTTCCCTTCATCTGGGTATTTATGACCTAATCAACAGATTGGATGTCAAATAAACAGTACAGTGGGCCTTAGTAGGATTTAAATAATGGATATCCAATCACTATTGTTTTCCTGTGGTGTGGTTCACCTGAGATTTATATCCCTCTCATTTTTTGATTAAAGCCCTAAAATCATCTTTAAAAATGGATGAACAGAATAGATTAAATACATACATCATGGTGGGGCCCACAAATCACCGACCACCAGCCACGGGATTGGTGTCAAGGGAGTAGCCAATCCGTTCCCGACAATGGGGACCATGACAACGGACGCGGATTGCGTCCTACCCCCGCCCGGACGGTAATCCGTCCGGGCAGGGCGCTGTGGAGCCCACCGTGAGGTAACTGTTTTATCCTGCCGTCCAACGATTTTTTCAGAAAATTTTAATATGTGAAACAAAAAATGAGGCAGGTCCAAGGCTTGAGTAGACCACAAAGTGGGGATTGAACGTCCACCATTAAAAGCTTCTTGGGAGTCACAGAAGTTACGGATCAAGCTGATATTTGTGTTTTCACTTCATCCACGTCTACGTGACCTTATGAATAGGTTTGATGGTATTAAAAGCATCACGTGGGCCCTTAGAAAGGTTTCAACGGTGGGTGTCATATCAGTGCATGTTCCTTTGGTGTGGTCCATTCAAGCCTTGGACCTGCCTATTTTTTGGTTCATATATTAAAATTTTCTAAAAAATCGTTGGACGTCAGGATAAAACAGTTACATCACAGGGGGCTCCACAGAGCCCTGCCCGGACGGTAATGGGGGTAGGACGCAATCCGCGTCCCCATGACAACCACTATTGATACCTTCCAAGGGCCCACCATGATCATGATGTTTTTTTGCTATTCAACTGTTGATAAGGTCAAACATACCTGGATGAAGCGAAAACACAAATATCAGCTTGATCCAAAACTTCTGTGGCTTCAGGAAGTTTTGGATGGTAGAATTTTTTCTTCTTGTGGTGTGGTCCACTCGAGTTTAGGATCTGCTTTAATTTTTTGACCCATACTCTAAAATAATCTCACGAAATAGATAGAGGGTGTAGATATAACACATACATCATGATGGGCCACACCGAACTTGGTGATGGCAACACACCACCAAGGTCGGTGGTGTGTGGCACGCCATGCCATTCGCTTCCTATTGGGGCGCGGATTAGCTACTGACAGGTTGAGTATGAGACTCGCTACTGAAGTGGCGTCACCAAATTCCGTGGCACCACAAGATGGATGTTTTGTATCATGTCCATCCATTTGGAGAGATCATTTTAGGGCAAGAAACAAAGAATGAATTAAATCCAAAGCTCCATTGGACTCAGGATAAAAAACAGTAGGGACAGACGCCCACCATTAAAAACTTCTAAAGGTCATAAAAGTTTTAGATCAATCTGGTATTTGTGTTTTCATTTCTTTTATGTCTTTTTTAACTTTTAAATAGGTTGAATTTCAAATAAACATCATGGTGGGCCTTAGGATAGTTTCAACGGTGGGAATCACTCTCCCCACTGTTTTCTGTGGTGGGGTTCGTTAAAGCTTTTTATCTGCCTCATTCTTTGGCTCATGCCCTAAAATTATATCTTAAAATGGATGGACGGTGGGGATACAACACATACATTATAGTGGGGCCTACAGAACTTGGTGACGTCACTTCAGTAGCGAGTACTAATCCGCGCCCTCCTGTTGGGAAGCAAAAGCTCTGCGGGGTCCAAATGATGCCAGCGTGACATCCACTGCCGTCAGCTGTACTATAGCGTATGGTAGGATACAAGCCCAAGATAGGCAGATCAAAGCACTCATGTGGGCTAAGGAAAAGTGGGGATAGGGAGGCCCATCAAAGCCCACCGTGATATTTACCATCCATCCAACCAGTTGATAACATGAGTCCTACCAGGATGATGGGAAAACACAAGGATCTGGATGATCAAAAACTTCGGTGGGCCAGAAGAATATTTCAGTTGTGGGCATTCAAATCTCCACTGATTTCTATGGTGTGGCCCACTTGAATTTTGAATCTACTTGAATTTTGGGAAAACGTTATAAAATGAGCTGGCGGAACTGATGGACGGTGTGGATGTCCCACAAACGTATTGATCGCCCCGCAATGCTTTTTGTTGCATGCGCTCTCAATTTGGATGGACCAGGTAGGCCCGGCCCAACAAAAGCTCAACCGGTCAGTGTCAGTTTCGGTATATGGTCCATCCAGATCGACGAGCACCATTTAGACAGTCTGGATTGTTAGTATGTATGCCACGTGTACGGTGGATCACTGTACACTTTTTTTCCTTGAATTCCGGCCGAATGTAGACATGACACTGGTATGAGCGAAGTTTGTTGCTTGTGGTTCTTGGTGAGGGCATTTTGGGAATAAAAAGTAAGAGAAATTCCTACGGTGGATGGATGACCATATAAAAAATTTGATACTTATCAGTCAATCCTAATTTTTCAATTTTTCATTACAAGATCAAGGCCGTCTATTAGGTGTTCCCCATTGTATGTTCCATTTTCCAAAAGAATTAGGTAGGTCTATTCCTCAAGTGGGCCACAATCATGTATCGTAATCTGCACCGTCGATTACCTTTTTTTACCACGCTATTGATGAGCTGAGTAGCTTCATTTTGTAGCGTGTTACATATGAGTAGGGACCACAAGATGGACGTCTCAGAATCATGACATGTGTCCACGTTGTCAACCATTCCAGCGAGTAAGATTCTAACTCTACGCGTGCAAGTATCCTTGGCAAGGTTCTGCTTCACGCAAGAAGATCGGGCGCATGCCAACCAGCAATCGTGGCACACTTGTGTCAGATCAGGGCCGTTCGTTAAGTAGGCCATACGATGTTCGTCAATTAAAGACAATTGATAATTTCTTTTAACTGTCCACTCTTCTTATGCAAGTGTATTCTGCTTGAAGAATAATAATCACAGTTAATCAGATTTATCCCAAATCCAAACTTACCTGTTACTAAATATCCTTTTAACCATCCACTGGTGTTTTATGGCCCATCTGTATTTTTTACCACGATTCGGATTTAATTACATGCATGCCACATACACAATTCGTCAATGCATGCGTATGAACCATCCAACTCCGCCCGTGTATCTAAGTTTTTCTCTAAGCTAAGTGTGTACACGCGAGTAACAAGCGGCGGGCATGCATGCGGCATGTCCGGACGGTGATTCAGTGGATCCGGAAAGAGAAATTTGGGACTGTGGACCCCACCTTTTATCCAGCTGTTTTTATGAAACAATACAAACTTCGTTTGGGAACTTATACCTGCTCGTACGGACAGCGATTTTGAGGACGAAAATGCCCCTCCTTTCGTGGAAACGGTTTGGGTACTCTCCTGCCACCAGCCAATGACGGATGGTCGGTGGTCGGTGGGCCCTCATGATGTATGCTTTTCATCCATGCCGTTCATATATTTTTTCCACATCATTTTATGATGTGAGACGAAAAATGAGGTATATCCAAATCTCAAGTGTACCACATTACATGAAACAGTGTTGAATGAGCGTCAACCATTAGAAACCTTTAGGGGGCCCACTGTGATGTTTGTGAGAAATCCTCCCCGTCTAAGTTCATTCATAGAGTCACAAAGACCTGGATGAAGAGGAAAAACAAATTTCATAATGATCCAACTGTAACCCTTAAAAGGGTTTCAATGGTAGACGTTCAATTCCCCACTGCCTTTTACAATGTGGTCCACTTGATAGTTAGATCTATCTTATTTTTCGTCTCAAGCCTTAATATGAGCTCGCCAAATAGATGGACGATTTGGATATAACATAGACCTGATGATGGGACCCACAAAAGCAACACTGCAAAAAAAAAAAAAAAAAAAAAAACATTGACTAGCGCGGTATTGCCGCTCGCGCAATCTGCTACAGTTATAATCCGTAGCCATAGTGTATCGAAAATTACAGGATTTTTTAGGCAAACTCACTGGACAGTTATGGACTTTTTCGATAATATCGAAAGACCTTCGAGATATCAAAGCTACAGTTATGGCTACGGTTATAATCCGTAGCTATAGGGTCCCACTGACCCTAACTAACTTCTTTTTCTTTTCTTTTCTTTTTTTCCGTTGTAATCCCCATAGCATTTTGTGAGTCCCATTATAAGGTATGTGTTATATCCAAACCATCCATCTATTTGACGAGCTCGTATTAAGGCTTGAGACGAAAAATAAGACACATCTAGCTATCAAGTGGACCACGCTGTAAAAGGCAGTGGAGGATTGAACGTCTACTATTGAAACCCTTTTAGGGCTCATATAAGTTTTGGATCATTATGAAATTTGTTTTTCCTCTCCATCCAAATCTTTGTGACCGTATGAATAGATTGGATGGAAAATATATGTTATGGTGGGCCCTACAAAATTTTAATGGTGAAAATCAATTTTCCCGCTGCTCTTTGTGGTGTGGTCCAATTGATCTATGGATATGATTCTTTATATATATATATATAATGCTCCCAAATGATCTCGAAATATGGATGAACGTTGTGGATATAATAAATACATAACTGTGGGGCCCATGTAACTTTGATCTCCTTTGAGCGAGGCGAACATGAAAATTGAGCAGGGCAAACATGAAATTGAGCGGGGCAAACTAGAAATTGAGCGGGGCAAGCATGAAATTGAGCGGAGCAAACTAGAAATTGAGCAGGGCAAAAATGAAATTGAGCGGGGCAAACTAGAAATTGAAGGGGCAAACATGAAATTGAGCAAGGCATGCTTCAAATTGATGGCTCATGTTTGCCCCGCTAAAATGAAATTGATTGCTCATTTTAAGGCATGCTTCAAAAAATGAAGTAGATCCAGGCCCAAGCTGTGGAGCCAGAAGTCGCTGCGACAACCTGTGCTAAGGTCGAGACCTTACAGATGGCCCTGAGGGTCTCCCTCTCCTCTTTGTTAATTTAAGTTTCTTTATTAGTGCTTTGATTTCTTATCGCTCCATGCTATTTCACTTTTTTTTCCTTCAATTTGAACACTAAAAGAAAACAATTTGTTTATCTCACATCTGATAACTTTTCAACATAAGAGAGATGTTTACTTCATAAAATTGGTTCTTCCATTGACTATCGGAAAATGATGTCGGTAAAGTTTCTATTCCCTCACTTATAGGTCAACTAAACATCCATTCCTTGCTAATAATGGCAGTTTGCCCCGCTGAATGCAAATGATTGCACAAGCAGAGAGAATGCAAACGATTTGCTACGTCTTGTCCTATAAGTGAAAAGCCACCCAATTTTCAAGAGTATATTAGGTGCACCCCAACCGCACCCAGAGTGATGCAGCCCTTACCATGAGGCATTTTTACAAACACCTGAACTGCAACTTCAAAAACCCACTGTTTTACAAACAAATACAATGGTTTTACAGGTGTTTTATCAAACACCTTCTAAGTAACATAAAAACCAAAAAAAAAAAAAAAAAAAAAAAGAGAGAAAAAAGTATTTGTTTAATGTACATGTTTGCCCCGCTCAATTTCTAGTTGGCCTCGCTCAATTTCATATTTGCCTCGCTGAATTTCTCGTTGGCCCCGCTCAATTTCATGTTTGCCCCATACAATTTCATATTTGGCCTGCTCAATTTCTAGTTTTCCCCGCTCAATTTCATGTTTGCCCTGCTCAATTTCAATTTGCCCCGCTCAATTTCTAGTTTGCCCCGCTCAATTTCATGTTTGCCCTGCTCAATTTCTGGTTTGCCCTGCTCAATTTCATGTTCTCCCCACTCAAAAGAGATCAAAGTTACATGGGCCCCATAGTTATGTATTTATGATATCCACAACGTTCATCCATATTTCGAGATCATTTGGGAGCATTATATATATAAAAAAGAATCAGATCCAAAGATCAACTGGACTACACCACAGAGCAGCGGAAAAATTGATTTTCACCATTAAAATTTTTGTAGGGTCCACCATAACATATATTTTCCATCCAATCTATTCATAAGGTCACAAAGACCTGGATGAAGAGGAAAAACAAATTTCATAATGATCCAAAACTTATATGACCCCTAAAAGGGTTTCAATAGTAGACGTTCAATCCTCCATTGCCTTTTACAGTGTGGTCCACTTGATAGCTAGATCTGTCTTATTTTTCGTCTCAAGCCTTAATATGAGCTTGTCAAATAGATGGACGGTTTGGATATACCACATACCTCATAATGGGACCCACAAAATGTCGTGGGGATTACGACAAAAAAAGAAGAAGAAGAAGCTAGACTTAGGGTCAGTGAGAGTCTATAGCTACGGATTATAACCGTAGCCATAACCGTAGCTTCGATATATCGAAGGCCTTTCGATATTATCGAAAAAGTCCAGAACAGTCCAGCGAGTTTGCCTAAAAAATCCTGCAATTTGAAGCTATAGCTACGGATTATAGCCGTAGCCATAACTGTAGTCCGTAAAAGTCTATAAATTTTTTTTCCTGTTGCGGTTGATGCTAGATCGGCTACTGTTCCTATTGCTACGGTTATAATCCGTAGCCATAGGTCTACTCGATACTAGTTATCAATCATGTCTTGATATTATCGATGATTTATACTCGATACTATTGAATATATCTCGATAATATCAAAAATTCATCCATTTTTCGAGTTTTGTTGCTGGATAATTTGGCATTCATCTTCGATATTATCGAACTATGGTCAATATTATCGATAATCTATCGCTACGGTTATAATCCGTAGCCATAGGTCTACGGTCATTTTCTCCTCTCTTTTCCCCACAAGTACTATTACTTTATCAACTTTCTTATTCACACCTGATGCAAAAATAAATAAATAAATAAAACAAAACAAAAAATAAAGCATTAAGACACCATAGAGAATGTAACCTTAAAAGGCAATGTTTTGCCCGTCTGAGCTTCATGGGCAACATCATCCTACAACATGAGAAGGCTCAAATTATGAAAGGAGCAAGTATCAATAGGATTCTTGTCCTATTCCAGAATAGGATGGTGCAGTGATGAGAATGCAATCAGACCAATATTTGAATTACAATATAATATATTTTATAATATAACTCATGTAATTTGAAGTCTGGCTCAGTTTCTAACTTCCATCTGCCTGGCTTTAATAAATGTCCAATGTGATGAATGTTGCTCTAGTTGCTTTGGTAGTTCACATGATTGGAGTTAGTTATAAAGAGTGTTCCATGTAGAAACCTCTGTCATGTACTACCTAAAAGTTAACCCAAATTCTTAAGAGAAGACTAAGATAATAATGGTGATGATGATGCATTTGTAAATTCATACACATATACAAACATACATACTTATAAAAATATATAGATATGCATATGCAGATATAGATACAGATATATCTATATACTACAAGTAACAGGATTTTTAGCAACGAAACTTTTACCTACGATTTTTTTTCGTAGGTAAAAAGGGCTTTTACCAACGAAAATTATTTTCGTTGGTAAAAGTTCACTTTTACCGACAAAATTTTAATTTCGTAGGTAAAAGTCTACTTTTACCAACGTAAATTGTAATTTCGCAGGTAAAGGTAAAAGTATACTTTTACCAACGTAAATTTTCATTGGTAATGGTTATTTTTATTTCTTGAAAAAAAAATTCAAAAAATTTATTTTTCCCAACGAAATTTCATTTTTGTAGGGAAAAGTGTATTTCCCGACGGACATGAACCGTCGGCAAAAATCTTGTACGATGTAATTACGGTAGAAGTATTTTTCCCGACGGACATGACACGTTGGCACAAATCTGGTACAATGTTAATACCGATGAAAAACAGTTGGTTGGTAAATATGTTATTGCCGACGGACATCAACCGTCGGGAAAAATCTGGTAAGGACGTAGATACCAACAAACACCAATGTCGTCGGTCAAATTGTTTTTTCCGACGGAAATCAACCGTCGGCAAAAATTCCGTACTAGTTTATTTCAAGGGTCGGTAATATTACTTTTTACCGACGAACTAAAACCGTCGGAAAAAGGTTCCCGCAATGACATGACAGTTTTGCCGACGAGCTAAAACCGTCGGAAAAGTGTCCATGTAAGTTTTGCCAACGCTCTGAAACCGTCGGGAAAAGTTTCCCGCCATGGACCAAAGATTCCCGCCAAGGACCAAAAGCATGAAAGTTTTGCCGACGAATGAAAACCGTCGGAAAAAGGTTTCCGTTGCAGTATGACAGTTTTGCCGACGTGCTAAAACCGTCGGAAAAGGGTCCATGTCAGTTTTGCCAACGCTCTGAAACCGTCGGGAAAAGGTTCCCGCAAGGGACCAAAAGCATGACAGTTTTTCCGACGAATGAAAACCGTCGGGAAAAGGTTCCCATCAAAATTATCAGTTTTGCCGACGAACAAAAACCGTCGGGAAACTTTTCCCGCAAGGTAAAAGATTACCACTACAGTATGACAGTTTTTCCGACGCACTAAAACCGTCGGAAAAGGGTTTGCGCAAATAAATAAAACTTTTCCCGACGGCAGATAACCGTCGCTAATTGTTTTTACCGACCTCCAACAACCATCAGTAATAATCCTCTGTTTTTTTGTATATATATATGGTTTTTATTTCATATGTGGATTTATTTATTTTTTATAATTAAAATGTTATTTTTAAATATTTGTAATATTGCATGAAAAAGAATATTGAGTTTAATATTTTGACAATGTTCGAGAAAATTTTTGAAAATAAAATGATGCTTATTTTGAAGAAAAGAAAATCGGCATTTTGAAATTATTTAGAAAACATTTAAAATATGAGAAAATATTTTGAAATTTTGAAAATAAAAATTCAGTATTTGTATTTAATTTTTTTTAGAAATAATTTTTATAAAAACGTTATTTTGTTAAAATATTTTCAAAAATATGCATTTTATAAATGCCCAATATCTTTTTCATATGTAACCTGATCGGGATGAATAACTATTGAAATTGAGTATTGATTAGAGCAATAGAGTGAATGGAGCAGACAGGTAAAATGGGGCAAATATTTTGTTCAAAATTGTGACCCAACTTTATTGACCTCGTGAGAACCTAAGTGTTGATGTAAGTTTTGTGGGTCCCATCATAATGTGTGTCGAACATCAACACTGGGAATTTAATGCGTCTCCTTCAGGTTATGAGATATGTAAAAAATCATTCGTATATGAAACTCAGGTGGGCTATGCCATTTAAAACCATGTGAAGACATCCTAAAAAATATAAAAGAAGTTGGTGGGGCCCACGTGAGTTTTGGATGCGGCTGAAACTTGGTTTGACCCCTCATCCAAGTGGGACACACATAATGAGTGGGTTGGATATCTGAATCACATTTAGGCAAACCCAATATATAATTATGAAAGGAAACCCCTCTCCACTCCATTTAGGTGATTTACTAATTACCCTGAGTTGACTTTGTGGGGTCTACCATTAATTATTTATTTTATCCACTCCGTTCATCCATTTTAACAGATGATTTGGGGTCTAATTAAAGAACAAAAAGGAATCATGTCCAAAGCTCAAGTGGACCACACCACAAGAAATAGTGTGATTGAACCTCTACCATTGAAAAATTCTTGGAGGCCATAGAAGTTTTGGATCAAGCCGATGTTTGTGTTTTCTCTTCATTCAGATCTGTTTGATATTATGAACAGGTTGGATGACAAATAAACATTACTGTGGGCCCAAGGAAGGTATCAACGGTGGAAATCATTATTTCACATTGTTTCGTGTGGCATGGTCCACTTAAGTTTTGGATTTACCAAAAATTTGGGATCAACCCACACCGTTCATCCATTTTTCGAGATCATGTTAGAGAATTATCCAAAAAATAAATCATATCCAAAGATTAAATGGGCTGCACCATAAATAAGGGGAACAGATTGGCAACTTCTCCTGACACTAGCCAATGGCTAGTGGTTGGTGCTATGTGGGCTCCACCATGATGTATGTGTTTAATCCATGCTGTCCATCTATTTTTAAAGATCATCTTATGGCATGAGACCAAAAATGAGGTATATCCCAATCTAAAATGGACCACATTACAGGAAACAGTGTTGAATGAGCATCAACTATTAAAAACATTTCGGGGGCCATAAAAGTTATGGATCAAGATGATTTTTGTTTTCCCCCTTCATCTAGGCCTGTATGACCTAATAAACACATTGGATGCCAAATAAATGGTACAGTGGACCTTATGAGGATTTTAATGATGGATATCTAATCACTATTGTTTTCATGTGGTGTGGTCCACCTGATATTTATATCTCTCATTTTTGGGCCCCACCATGATGTATGTTTTATATCCACACCTTCCATCCATTTGTAGAGATCATTTTAGGGCAATATCCAAAGAACAAATTAAATCCAAAGCTCTAATGGACCCCAGCACAGAAAACAATGGGACAGTGACGCCCACCGTTAAAAACTTCTAAAGGCAGAAAAAGTTTTATATGAAGATGATATTTGTGTTTTCTCATATTTCATGTATTTTTTAACTTTTGAACTGGTTGGATTTCAAATAAACATTACGATGGGCCTTAAGATAGTTTCAACGGTGGAAATCACTATCCCACTGTTTTCTATGGTGGGGTCCACTACAGATTTTTATCGGCCTCATTCTTTGGATCATGATTTAAAATGATATCTCAAAATGGATGGACGGTGTGGATATAACAAATACATCATAGTGGGGCCCACAAAACTTGGTGACATCACTGACCGTAGGGTGTCCAAGAGACGCCCTGTGTCAGCGACGGAAACGAATTGGCTACTCCCTGCCAGCTGCAATTGGCTGGTTGTCAGTACTATGTGGCCCCAGCATGATTTATATATTTCAACCATTCCGTCCATCTATTTTTATCGATCATTTTATGGTATGAAAGAAAAAAAAAAAAAAAGAGATATATCTCACTCTCAAGTGGAACACGTTACAGGAAACAGTGTTGAATGAACATTGAACATTAAAAATGTTTTGGGGCATAAAAGTTTTGGATAAGGCCGATATTTATTGTTTCCCTTCATCTGGGTCTGTACGACCTAATCAACATATTGGATGTTAAATAAACAGTACAGTGGGCCTTAGGAGGATTTTAATGGTGGATATCCAATCATTATTTTTTTTTCCTGTGGTGTGGTCCACCTAAGATTTTTATCCTTATTATTTTTTGTATAAAACCCTCAAATGCTCTGTAAAAATGGATGAACAGAATGGATGAAACACATACATCATGGTGGGTCCCCAGAGCACCGACCACTAGCCACGGGGCCTGTGCCAGGGGAGTAACCAATCTGTCTCTCATACGCGGATTTCCTAGAAAGCCTTTCGCATGACGTGCAAGGATTCTAGGTGAGGCCCGTTGTGATGTTTGTGAGAAATCAAAGCCGTCCATCCGTTTTTTGACCTTATTTTAAGATATTCTACCAAAAATGAGTAGGATCCAAAACTCAAGTGGGCCATAGGAGATGAAACAGTGGGGAAAGGAATGCCTACCGTTGAAACCTTCCTAGGCTTTACCTTACTGTTTATATGACATCTAAACCGTTTATAAGGTCATTTTCACTTCGATAAAGTGAAAAACCCAAAAAAAAAAAATTATCGTACAAAACTTTTATGGATATACAAATATTTCAACGGTGGTCACTAAATCTCTACTGTTTCCTCTCGTGTGGCCTATATGAGTTTTTGATCCTCCTCAATTTTGGTCCCACGTCATAAAATGAGCTTAGAAAATGGATAGAGGGGTTAGATTTCACACAAATAACTAAGTAGGACCCACACAAAATCTTGTGCAAAACGCCATTGGTTAGATACCAATGGCATGTTCCCTGGGTATAAATGCTACTCCGCTGGATCCGTTAACGGATCTTTCTCCGTTTCCTCCGTGCACCCACTCGACCATGAAATCCGATTGTCATACTCAGAAAATTCAGTTGGGCCCACTGTGAATTTACGTGATTTATCCACACCTTTCATCTGTTTTTCCATTTAATTTTAGACGTTGAGCCCAAAATTGAAGCTTATAAAAATCTCAAATAGACCATACCACAGGAAAAAGTGGAAATAATGATTTCCACCGTTGAAACCTTTCCAGGCACCACAGTGACGAAGCTCAAGTGGGCCATACTAAAGGAAAATGTGGTTAAAGAAATTCCTACCGTTAAAATCTACCTGGGTTCGACAGTGATGTTTACAAGCCATCCTTACCATTAATAACTTCATGCCTACTGGGATGAATTGAAATAAAAAATATTAGCATGACTCAAAACTTCTTTGACCTACGAATATTTCAACCGTGGATGTTCAATTATCATGTTTTTGACCCACTTGAGCTATGGAAACAGTTCATTTTTAGCTTCATATCCTGAATTGAACTCAAAAAATGGATGGACGGGTAGGATTTCTAACAAACATCATAGTGGGTCCCACTGGGTTCCCAGTGCAGGAACTACTGCTGTCCGTTTTTTTCTTCAGATAAACAAGTACCGTGGCCGAGTGCGTTCACGGCCTAAATGGAAAAACATCTAGGATCTCCGTTGCAAGAGCATTTAGTGGAAGGAAACCGCCGATTGGTATCCACCAATGTCATTTTGCCACGTCACTTCAGGCTACTGAAGCGTTTAGTATCCAATCCGCTCCCTCTCACAAGCGCATCTCTATCTCTCTCTGCCTCTCTCGGCCCTCTCTCTCTCACGCATCCTCTCTCTCTCTCTCTCTCCCCTTAGTGATAGGGAACTCAATTTTCGGCGTGGACTCGGAGCTCAAACTCAAACTCTTCTCGTTCTCTTCCTCAAAGCTCGAAAGGTAAAAACCTTGACCCTTCATCTAAGTGGGACACATATAACAAATGGGTAAGATGTCTGAAACATATCTCAGTTGGCCCTACCACACAAAACAGCAGGGTTGGAACGTCCACCATTGGAAACTTTGTGAGGCCACATAAGTTATGTATCTGGATGATATTTATTCCTACAGTTTATCAGAGTGGTGATAACCCTATGAACGGTTTGAAACCTCCTGTTCATAGGGAAATAGACCAACTTCAGCAGACTTGAGTTCTAAAGCACATTAGCATAGTGTACACCTCCTGTTCGAACTAGAGTTTGAAACCAAACTTCTGCTCAGGATCTTTTCTGAGATTCAGGAATAGTTACTGATTCAATCAATTTATGGAGTTGTTTTTTTTTTTTGGAAAATAAAGGTGTTTGACATGTCTGTAGTACTAATTTCCTGAACAATTTGCAGACAGTAAAATAAAACCATCATACATAGGATGCATAACAACCAAGAACTCGAACATATATAGACAACCTTTAGTAGGAACATACAGGTGATTGCCATGGTTGTAGGAGTCTATTGTCTCTGTTCTACAATGCCTCAATAAAGAAACAATTGAGACAACATACTAGTGAATACACAAATGCAAACATACAAAACTGCTACCCGAAATGCAGAGAGCTGTTGTCAACCACATCTGGAACTCCCAACCGATGAAGGCAACATGATATAAATGCAAAAGGACTTGTATGCTTAATGCTGGATATTTGGCGAAGTATTCTCATGTGTATTCTTTTTGGGAATGAACTGAGAGAACAATTTAGCATTCGGTTATTCTTCTCCACAACATAGGCCACAAAAACCGTCCATTACATCTCTGTTAAGCATAGGCCACAAAATACATCCTGATCCACAACTTAGCTGGGCCACGCCAAGGAAAGTAGGGTAACGCTGGCCATAGAAAGTTCCAGATGGAATGTGGGGTCCACTTTGTTGAGTACATATTATCCATCCCAGTCAACAGGTATGATCTGCCGAGAAGAAGGGACCCACCAAAACTCAGGTGTACCACACCACATTAATAGATAGGATTTAGGCATGATTGTACATTGCTCCTTGTAGTGTGCCTCACTTGAATTTTTGACGAGGATGATTCTTGGATGCATGTTTGAACATGAGAAAGAGCACCACATGCACGGTTTGGATTCCATATAAACATCACAGGTGGGGTCCACATAGCTTTAAAGTATGGATGTATGTGATCATTCCTCACCGCTCCTTTTAAAAAAAAAGTGCAGCTCCAAACGCTGTGGTATTTTGCTAAGTCCGTTTTTGCCGTTGATGTATGGCAGGATTGCTTGATTTTGAGGTAGATGTCCCGAATAAAGAAGTAATCATGAGGGGGGCCGTGGATTTAAAGTAAAGGAAATCCTGCGAAGAATTTTCGGAATCTGTGAAGAATAAGAAAAAATTTACGTGTTTTTCATGCTTTAGTTCATAGTTTTTTTTTTTTTTTTTTTACCATTGTATTTTACCATTAAAGAAAAAAATCTGGCATCAGCTTGGCCTTGAAACCAAGGCTTTGACGTAGTTTCCTAAGTTCATTTTCCGCTTTTTCCTTATTTTTTGCTTGAAGTCGTACTTTTTGTTCCTCTTTAGCATTGAATTTCTCTTCCAGCTTTAGAAAATACTCCTTCCGTTTTGCCGCTCTTTCGTCACTCTTGAAGCTAAAGGAAGATGATACGATTGGGGAACGTGTGTTGTTTCCAGAAGCTGATGAAGGCTTTGAACAATCCACAGAGACGGAATGCCATTTCCTATCTACTTTTCTATTTCCAGGAGTCATGTGTTCTGATGTTGTTTTTGTCCTTCTGTTTTCCAACTGAGGAGTCACCGGAGGAAGCTTTAGTGTCTTACTTGTAGAAACCGTAGTTGGCGTCTTTAGAGCACTTGAACTGTCTCGAGATGTTTTCGAAGAACTCAAAGCTATTTTTGAAACCCTCATCTTCTCATGGATCGGAGAAGCTCGCTTCCTAGTTGTGGAAGGAGTGGTTTCGCCAGCATGATATGGTGCAAAATTGATAGACATATGCAATGATTTTGGGGTTGATCTCTTTTTCTCCATTGAGTCCCTTGCAGACTTCTTTGTGTTAGTTCATCAGTTCATCAGTTTAGACTATCCAATTAGTCCAATTAGTCCATTGAGTCCCTTGCAAAATTGATAGACATATGCAATTTATGGAGTTGGAAACTGAACATGTCGATAGTTAGTTCATCAGTTTAGACTATCCAATTAGTTTGTTCCACTTTAACCGAACAGCATGAGAAGACACTCAATATCATAGATGAACTTTTCCATCCCATATATGCCATATAAAAAATAAACCTTTGGAGCAAAGGTCCAATATTCCAGTGAGTTTGCATTAGATATCATACTCCAAGGAATCATTTTGGTCACATGACTACAACTCTATTTTTCTTTTTCTTTTGGCAGCAAACTAGACAGCGTAACCGTATAATCATCACCAATATCAATACCACGTTCATCTTCAAAATGCTCCACACCTCATCCATCCAAAAGGACAACATAGGAACGAAACACACATACACAGAGGATTACACAAGGAGATTATCTGAGCATGCTCCATCCATGACTGAAACCATGAGTCACAAGTGCTGACGTCATTGAAGGAAATTTTTTTTTTTTGGAATGGCCTGGTATTTGGAACATTAATGCATCCTGATGGGGCGCATCTCATTTTTTTCTCTTTCTTTTTTCTTTTTTTGAAGGATATGGGGGTGAATCTTATGAATGGATTAGATGGCATATACTAAACACGTTGGGCCCCACATAATGTGAAAGGTTTTAATGGTGGGTATCCCCATCCCAATTATTCCCTATGGTACCACTCATATTTTAGATCCACATGACTTTCGAACCAGTTTAGGGGCCCAAAGCCATGCCCCCACAAGGCTAGCCCACTATGTACTAATATAGAGTGAATGTGAAGGGAACATCCTTATGTATAGATCGGATGTTAGCCTTACATCACAATAAGCCCCAAACAGCATTATAGAAAAAGCATTTTTATAGCCTTTCCATTTTATTTTTTACAATGCCATAACCTAAGGTGCCATGTATATGCATCAGCTAGGAAACAAGAATTAACTAAATAATAGAGGAATTAATGTGAGCAATAGAAGCCATAACATCTAGAATTAATAAGTTTTCGCCAAAGTTTGTTTTTTTTTTTTTTTTTTTTTTTTTCTTTTTTTCGGTTTGTCATAAAAAACCAAGCTACCTATTAATAGTCAATCGTGGCTATATATTTCTTACGTAAGGTTTCTATGGTGTGGCCCACCTAAGAATGTCGAGTGCTTCACACAGCTTGACATATAATTCTACATCGTACGATAACTTACGCAGGGAGAACTTTAGATAGTTCACCTCAAGTTGTTTCGTATTATAATGAAATGTGTATTTAATATAGAATGACAATGTGTAATGGAATTTTCAAAGGTTATAGATTAATATTTATAGTTTTATTATATTCTGCGTGCATTATAGTGTAATGGTCTAATCATATTTTAATCATCTCTCAAAGCATAAGCATAAATGCATTCTACCATCAACACTACTTGTATAATGTTTTAGTATACCACTTGTACTGACATTGTATAAATTTATAAGTTCGTACCTCGCGCATATCCAGTGATGGCACCAGGTGGGAGACGTCGTTCGCGCACTGGATCTACCCCTTCCACCCATGATGCGGCGGAGACAGCATCGCCCTCACATGTTGCATCACAAGCGTCTGATCCCTCAATCGTTCATACACCAAGCACTGCATGTAAGTCTAGACGTATATTTCTTTTAAAGACTTTTGTTGATACAGTAGACTTAACATATTTCTTTTGCAATAGCATCATCGACCAGCCGACGAGGACGTGGACCCACGCGTGGGTTAGTTTTACAGAGACTTACGCGTGAGGGTAGGGTGATAGTAGAGTTCCCACAGGATTGCCTTAGACCTGTTGGGGACAATGCCAGGTTGTTTACGTCGGAGATCGGTGTCTTATGTCGATCTCTGATCCCTACCACTACCCCCTGTTGGGCAGATGTGACAGATGATGTGCGGCAGCACATCCGTCAGCGCCTTACGGTAAAATTTAGTAAATTAAATTTTGTTTTGTAAAAGTTCATTTACGGTTATGTTATTTTCTTAATAAGTTTATTGCCTTAATCCATTATTTATGAAATTACAGGATAAATTTTTCTTGGATTTGAGTGTTCCGTACATTTCTCATGCCGTCAACGACATGATCAAAGAGCGGTTCAAGGAGTACCGCAGTGATTTACACCAGCGGTACAAGCGGTGCAGGAGCCTCGAGGAGGCCGTACTGACCGCACCGCCGCACGTGACCATTGACGACTGGCGGATACTCTGTGAGAGATTTTCGTCTGAGTCTTTTCAGGTAATATTTATATATTTACGATATCTTAAGGTAACAATTAAATTCGTAATTACTGACAATGTATTATGAATATGTGTTCAGAAGAGGAGCAAAATAAATTCTGCGAACAGGGGAAAGTTGGAAGTGAACCACATATCTGGTTCAAAGTCATTTGTACAACTTCGTCACGACATGGTAAGAAGTTACTGGTTATTATTAAGTTGATATATTTTTTCCATGCATTTATATTAACTCTATTGTCATTTCGATTGTGCAGCGAGATTCCGTCACTGGTCAGGAGCCCGGACCAGTAGACTTCTACAGAGAGACTCATTGTCGGCAGGCGACGGGATCTTGGGTACATCCTACAGCCAGCGAGAATTGGGTAAAAATCGTTACATTATAAATTTAATTGCATTGAATTATAATAATGTTATTTGTTATGAAAATTCATGTTTTCATTGCAGGCGGCGATGGACGCCATACGCAGTCAGCCCACTCCCGATGGTACTCAGCGGAGTGAGCCAGAGATCCTAAGTGAGGTGCTTGGCACCCGTTCTGGATATGTTCGTGGGCTTGGCCATGGTGCCAAGCTCATGGCACCCACTATAGTTGCATCCAGCCGATCCGTCGCTGGCGAGAGCGCCATACGCTGAGCTGATATCGCAGAGAAAGAGGTTCAACATCTACGGGGCGCCGTCGACGAGATCAAAGACCAACTGGCGAGGCAGAGGGAGGAGCATGAGAGGCAGAAGGAGGAGCAGGAGAGGCAAAGGGAGGAGCAGGAGAGGAGGATGGAGGATATGCGGGTGGATCATGAGCGACAGATGCAGGAGATATTACAGGTTCTCGCTGCACGCTTACCCATCGATGCCCCACCACCTCCGCCTTCATCTGATGCCCCACCACCTCCGCCTCATCTTTGTGATTTGTCGTATTTTATTTATGATTTATTTTATAACGAATGTTAAACTTACATGTATTTCTGCGTGAATGAATGTAATGTGGATAAGACTATTTGTGTATGTATGGATGTGGTTTGTGTTTGGATGGATGCAGTTTGTGTTTGTTTGGAAAAATGGGAATATGAATATAATGAAATATATTGTAACAGGTGTATAACAGGAATTTTTGCCTATTTTATGAAAAAAAAAAAAAAAAGACTTTTACCTACGAAAATTTTTGTAGGTAAAAGTTTCATCGACATTTTTACCTCCGAATTTTTTCGCAGGTAAGAGGTTCATTCACATTTTATTACCTATGAATCATTTCGTAGGTAAAAGTTTCGTCAACAGTTTTACCTACGTCAAATTTCGTAGGTAAAAAGTCTTCACACAGTTTGTACCTACGAAACCTTTCGTAGGTAAAAGTCTTAACAATGTTTGTACCTACGCAAAATTTCGTAGGTAAAAGTATTAACACAGTTATTAGCTACGACAAAGTTCGTAGGTAAAAGTCTTAACACAGTTTGTACCTACGAAACATGTCGTAGGTAAAACTTTTAACAAAGTTTGTAGCTACGAAAACGTTCGTAGGTAAAAGTCTTAACACTGTCTGTACCTACGAAAATATTTGTAGGTAAAAGTTTTAACAAAGTTTTTAGCTACGGAAACGTTCGTAGGTAAAAGTTTCAATACAGTTTGTACCTACGAAACATGTCGTAGGTAAAAGTTTTAACAAAGTTTGTAGCTACTAAAACGTTCGTAGGTAAAAGTCTTAACACAGTTTTTACCTACGAAAACGTTCGTAGGTAATAGTCTTAACAAAGTTTTTAATTTAGTTGGTAAAAGTCTTACCATTGCCAACGATGACATTTTTCGTAGGTAAAAGTCTTTACCCACGGCTTTGTAGCTACGAATTTACCGACGAAATATTTCGTAGGTAAAACACATTGCCTACGAAATAATATCATTTACCTACGAATATTTTCGTAGGTAAAAGTGAAATTTCTTGTAGTACAAGCATATGGTTTTGATTGTATATGGCGATCACACAATGCAATTCTTGAGATTCCGAAAAAGTTCATCTTTTTCATAGCCAACAATCATGGCAACCTAAGACCTATCACTTACCATGAAAGAGAAAAAGCCCTCAATTTATTTTCAAAATTGCAACAAACCCAAGACATCATTTCAGTAGCAATAGTGTAGGACACGACGTAAAGTAAAAACCCACTACACCTCGTGAATCAATGTAATTTCAAAATGAAATTATGCATGCATGTAAGACTGATTTAGATAGTGGACTCAATCCGATTCCAAACAGCACATTCCATCCAATTCCATTGCAAAATTATTTTAAAAAATTCCGAATCAAGTTGAGAAGTATTAACAATATCCACTAATCAATGCAAAAATGATACCTATCAAGTTGAGATGTGACATGCCAAAGTATGCATATTACACCATAACTCATTCAAGTTATTTTGAATTTTCAGTAACATTCCTCCGTATTATCATGCAACAAGAAAGGCTTGTTATTTGATTAGTTACTCTTGAATTTAACAAGGACTCAACGTTTGAATCATTATTTTGAATTTCAGTAACATTCCTCCATATTAGTTATTTGACTAACTCAGTACGCAATCCGATTACGCTTGCTACTCAGTGGGGCAAACTGGAAATTGAGCAGGGCAAACATGAAATTCAACGGGGCGAACTGAAAAATGAGGGGGCAAACTAGAAATTCAACAGGGCAAACATGAAATTGAGCGGGGCAAACTGGAAAATGAGTTGAGACAAACATGAAATTGAGCGGGGCAAACTGAAAATTGAGCAGGACAAACTAGAAATTGAGCAGGGCAAACCAAAAATCAGCGAGGCAAACATGAAATTGAGAGGTTATATTATATATATATATATATATATATATATATATATATATAATATATAAACTGGAAATTCAGCGAGAGTAACATGAATTTCAATGAATTTGAAATGCAATTGAATTAGCCTAACACATAATTGAAATGCAATTGAACTAGCCTAACATGAATTTCAATGAACTTGAAATGCGATTGAACTAGCCAAACATTAAATTTTAAGGTCATTACTCGGGGAATTCAACCAATCATAAACCGGGAATGTCGGCGACAACTCGAGCATATTGCCTGGAAATTGAGCAGGGCAAGCATGAAATTCAGCGGGGCAACCTGGAAAATGAGCGAGGCAACCTGGAAAATGAGTGGGGCAAAACAATTGACAAAATGCAACTGAGAATGGATCTTTCAGCTACAAACTTTAGAAGAAAAAATCTAATCATTATATAAACTTCAAGCCTTGACTTGTAAGATCCTTGTCGACATTAAGATCTCTTCCATAAATAAAGGATATGACAGAAAATGAATGTCCAACGGTCTAAAAAATGAACTATGACACTATAACAAAATCTAAACTGATAGTGTGAGTGTAACCATTTGCATCTATCAAAGAGAAAATAGACAACAACATGTGAATCTGTTGCAGACCCAGGCCAGATCCCAGTCAACAACAAGACATGCCTAGAAGCTCGACAGTCCACTACCATCTGATGTGATCCCCATGTTATCCCTTCTTTTAGTGAATTGTACAAATCTTGTGGGATGCCTATTAAATAAAGATCAAACTGAGGACTAATTCGATTTCCATGATAAATGAATCAGATTATAGAACCTGAATTGTAAATCGTAGGATGTTAACCACAAGCTCATGTTATGAGAACCTAAAATGTGATTCAAGATCATGATAGTCCAATGGACACCTGAGAGCTTATTGGAGGTCACCATTCTCCCGATAACCACAGCAAAACACATGCACAAACCCTATACTCAACTCAAGCATGCCCTTGTAAATCATACATGTAAATCCCAATAACCAAAGCGTTCTCCCTTTGGCTCCAACAAATCATATCCAGAAGAGTTCTCAATAACCAAAGTGTCAAGTGGAGGAGAAAAGGAACCCATAAAGCAATTGAGCTTTGTGGATACCAAAGGCCTGAGCTCATGTTGGGTCCTTTAGAGGTCATGTTGGGCTCAGGTTGCCCTCAACCCAACCCAACCTACCCCTCACTACAACTTGTGTTTGGATCAATTGGCCCAACTTAAGATGGGGTCAAGTTCACTCAAGGTTGTCACGGTCTTGAGCGGGGCAAATATGAAATTGAGCGGGGCAAGCATGAAATTGAGCGGGGCAAACATGAAATTCAGCAGGGAAAACATGAAATTGAGCAGGGCAAACATGAAATTGAGCGGGGCAAATATGGAATTGAGCGGGGCAAACTAGAAATTGAGCGGGGAAAATATGGAATTGAGCGGGGCAAACATAAAATTCAACGGGGGAAATATGAAATTCAGCCGGGCAAACTAGAAATTGAGCAGGGCAAACATGAAATTGAGCGGGGCAAACATGAAATTCAGTGGGGGAAGCATGAAATTGAGCAGGGCAAACTAGAAAATCAGCGGGACAAACATGAAATTGAGCAGGGCAAACTAGAAATTCAGTGGAGCAAGCTAGAAATTCAGCGGGGGAAACATGAAATGAGGTATATCCTAATCTCAACCATGTCGTCCTTCTATTTTTATAGATCATTTTATGATATTATACAAAAAATGAGGTATATCATTATCTCAATTGGACCACATTACAGGAAACAGTGTTTAATGAACATCAACCATTAAAAACTTTTTGGTGGCCATAAAAGTATTGGATCAAGATGATATTTATTTTTAGCCTTCATCTGGGTCTTTATGACCTAATAAACAGATTGGATTTCAGATAAACAGTACAGTAGGCCTCAAGAGGATTTAAATGATGGATATCCAATCACTATTGTTTCCTGTAGTGTGGTACATCTAAGATTTATATCCCTCTTATTTTTAGGATAAAGCCCTAAAATGAACTTTGAAAATGGATGAAACACATACATCATGGTGGGGCCCACAGAGCACCGACCACTAGCCACGTACATCATGGTGGGGCCCACAGAGCACCGACCACTAGCCACGTACATCATGGTGGGGCCCACAGAGCACCGACCACCAGCCACGGGGCTAGTGTCAGGGGGAGTAGCCAATCCGTTTCCTATACTACATACATTCAATGTGAGCCCAACTGAGTTTAAAATATACTTGTCGTGCGTGCTTTCTTCACAGGACCGACCATTTTCAAAAGAAGACGAAATGCTGATAAGGGGGCCCATAAAAAGAGTTTTTTTGGTCTTTTTAACGGGGTGAGGAAAGGGGGTGAAAGCAACGACAGTGAAGTAGCAGTGGAAAGGCAAACAGTTGAAAGTGAGAGGAAAAGCCACAGCAGTGAAAAGGAGAGATATTTTCGTCCTGGAATTCGGTCTCCACACGTGCAAGTCTAAGTTCCAAAAGAAAGTTTGTATTGTTTCATAAAAACAGCTGGATAAAAGGTGGGGTCCATGGTCCCAAATTTCTCATCCGGAACCGCCTACTTCCGGAAACGGATTGGCTACGTGGTTAGTGCTCTGTGGGCCCCACCACGATGTATGTGTTTCATCCATGCCGTCCATCTATTTTTCTAGATCATTTTATTGCATGAAAGAAAGAAAAAAAAAAAAGAAAGGAATATCCTAATCTAAGTGGACCACATTACATGAAACAATGTTGAATGAATTTCGACCATTAAATACTTTTTGGGGGCCATAAAAGTTTTGGATCAATCTGATCTTTGGTTTTTCACTTCATCTGATTCTTCCGTGTGACCTAATCAACATATTGGATGTCAAATAAACAGTATAGTGGGCCTTAGGATGATTTTAATGGTGGATATCTAATCACTATTGTTTTCGTATGGTGTGGTCCACGGGAGATTTATATTCATATCATTTTTTTTTGTAAAAAGCCCT
>JAJHSJ010000008.1:4206193-4266461 GCA_021015155.1 Magnolia officinalis
ACCGACTTATCTCATCCAATGGACGTCATGCACATTATTGGTGAGGTGCACACGCACCCTGCATGGCCCTGTAGGCGATGGTGGTGGCCCATCTACTCCGTTCAATTGCTTCACGGGTCCCTCCTGGTCGTCCTGGTCCACTTTGGGTTGATGATGAGGCCCAGGTGGACCGTTACACACCTCTTGGGGCTATATTTGGCCCATATAATGTGATCTGACGGTCAGATGGGTTCGACACTTGTTTCTAATGGTTAAATGTGTTGTTAAAATAAAGGGGTACTCTGTTGATTATCCACTGATCCTCATGGATTGAGTTTTTGAATACTGCTATCATTAGTAGTCTTAGAAACTGATTTGGCTTAAGATGTCTAATCGAGGTTACCTTCTTTGACTGGTGTGGAGTGTACACTGAGTCTCCATGGCCATGGTGGACCGTCTCAACGTTGTTTGGGATTTTCACCCTGCATGTGTTTAGTCCAAATTGCCTAGTTAGTGGGTTTCAATTTCCATAAATATGGGCTTGAGAGGTAACACCCGTGTACCAGAGGTACGGGGTGTTACACTATGGGCAGCATGATTTTGGCTACCGTTTTTGGGATACAGAGAACAGGAAAATCATCAGAAGCAAAGACGTATTCTTCAATGAAAAAGTGATGCATAAGGATAGTGTGCAGCAAAATAAGGCCGATAAGAAAGAATTCGTAGAGATGGAAGAGTTACCGAACACGGGTGTTACAGTGCAACAGGATGAACATACACATGAGTATAATGAGGCAGAGCCGCAGACACTGTGAGGCCCGTATCCTACACCGTACTGTTCAGGGGGATTCCACGCTCATCCCGGTCGAATTCCGGCGACTCACGATTTATAATCGGCAGTTGCGCGCGACCCTGAGTCGTATCCCATTTTCCAGAGTCAGCTCAACCCGAGACCTGTACCCTTGCGACAGTGTCGTCGCCGCGGTTCCGATGCCGCATCTCGCGCGCCGAGACGATACCTAGGCCAGGTGATGTGGGACCGCGTTCAATTTGAGAAAACGCTGCGCATTTGCAATTCCAAGAAAATCTCTACAACATATCCCATCAATCAAGTACACATTCATCGCTTCACATATCAAGTACTAGCAATCATCCTCTCTCTTACACAAGTACTACAAAGTCAACTTTCTCCCTTACACAAGTACATCCACTCATCACTCACCCTTTCACCCATTATACCCATTCCTCACTGCTCTTACATCACTCTCTCTCATTACTCCCAAGTAACTCCCTGGGAGTCAACATCCAAGACATTTCCAAGTATCATGAGAGCTTTGTGTGGCCCACTTCCTACCGCCCATCTCCATCATCCAAAGATCATCTCGATGGTTTAAATCGTCTCCTTGGAAATCTGGATCGTGTTGGCGGAAGAAGGAAGAAGAGATCAAAGGTAGGTAATTTTATTAATTGATTTGATGATTTGAGGGCCCACTTGTGGTGGGACCCATCTTGATGTATGCATTGTATCAAAGAGGGGCCCATAGTGGCGGGGTCCCTCCATCACCATCCGATTTTATTTTTTCTCTCTCTCCTTCTTTTGATGGCCCACCTTGATGATATGTATTGTCCACACCGTCCGTCTATTTGAAGTGCGTGACCCACCTAATGCATGTGCCACATATCCATGCCGTCCAGCCGCATGAACGTGGGACTCACCTGGACGTATATGTTGTATATCCACGCTTTCCAGAACGTGGGCCCCACATGATGTGATTGTTTCATCCACGCTGTCTGTCCAGCGGGCAGGATCCACCTGCCTGTCCGTTTGGATAGGCCTGGATGGAAAGAAAACACAAATATCTGTTTCATGCTAGGCCACTCATGTGGGACCCACCTTGTGATGTGTCATCCAGGCCGTCCCTCCAGTATTCTTGGACGTTGGACGCTGGACGTCGACCATGTATATGTATAAAAAAAAGAAAAAAGAGAAGATATATATAATAAAGTAATATATATATAAGTATATATATAACTGGTGGGTCCCATACGTGTGGACCCACCTTATATATGCGTTTTATCCCTGCCGTCAGGTGTCCTGGAACGGTGGGCCACACCAGTATGTATATGTTTTATACCACGTCATCCATCCAACTGATGGGCGTGGGACCACATGATATATGTGTTTTAATCTAAACCGTCCATCTATAATGAGGGCAGTAGGTGGGGTCGGGCCAGCCGTGATGTACGGCTTTAATCCACACCGTACAACCATGGAGCTCACATGATGTATCTGTCTCATCCCTGCCGTCCAGGGGCCCACATGATGCATGGGTTTTATCCTCGCCGTCCATCTCTGGACATGGCCCCATCCTTATGTATGTGTTGCATCCATACCGCCGAATCATTTGTAAAGATTGTTTTATGGCATTACACTGAGAATGAGATAGATCTAAATTTCAGGTGGGACCCAGTTCAGATGTATGTATTTTAACTACACACCGTACGATGTATATGAAGTCCATAGGTGCGGCCTGTGGACGCAGTTCACTTGATGTGTATAAGGCCCGTTAGTGCGGCCCATTGATGCAGCTGGCTTGATGTGTATTGGCCCATTGTTGCGGCTTATTGTGATGTATTCAAGGCCTATGGGCAAGACCCATCATGATGTATTTTTGGCCCATGTGTGGAGCCCACTTGTTTGTATTTTTGGCTCATGTGATGGGGCCCACCTATTTTGTATTTGAAGCCCATATGATGAGGTCCTACTTGATGTGTTTGAGGCCCATTAGTGCGGCCCACTTGTTGTATTTGAGGCCCAATATGATATATATGTGGCCCATGAGTGAGGCCCGACGTGTGTATATGAAACCCATGAGTGAGGCCTATGGTGATGTATATTAGGCCCTTGGGTGAGGCCATGGGCCCACTGTATGTTCGGCTTTATGTGGGCCACTCATTGGGAGCAATGTTGGTTGAATTGTACACGTTAATGGGTAATGATGGTTTAATGTCCACATTGTGACCTTTCCTTAGGCCATATTCGGCCGATCGTATAATCCGATTCTGATTGTCGAGGCTGAGTATCGAGGCTGATTCCGATTTGTCGAGGCCGATTTCGATTGTCGAGGCCGATGGTTGATGCCAATTCTAATTTCGATTGTCGTGACCGATTTGCCGATTCTGATCGATGTGACCGATTTGTCAATTCTGATTATCGATCGATTCCGATTGTCGTGACCGATTGCCAATTCTGATTGACATGACTGATTTGCTGATTTTGATTATTGATCGATCCCGATTGTCGTGGCCGATTGCCGATTCCAATTGACGTGACCGATTTGCAGATTTTGATTATCGATCGATCCCAATAGCCATGGCCGATTGCCGATTCTGATTGACATGACCGATTTGCCGATTCTGACTATCGATCGATTCGATTGTCAGGACTGATTGCCGATTCCGATGGCCGATTCCAATTGTCGATTCCGATTGTCGAGGGCGAGTCCGATTGACGAGGCCGATTCCGTTAGTCGAGGCCGATTCCGATTGTCGATTTTGATTTGTCAAGGCCGAGTGTCGATGTTGATTCCAATTTGTCGAGGCCGATTGTATAGGCCGATTCCGATTGTCGAGGCCGAGTATCGATGCTTATTTCGATTGTCAAGGCCGATGGTTGAGGCCAATTCTAATTTCGATTGTCGTGGCCGATTGCTGATTTCGATTGATGTGACCGATTTGTCGATTTTTATTATCGATCAATCCCGATTGTCGTGGCCGATTGCCGATTCCGATTGACGTGACCGGTTTGCCAATTTTGATTATCGATCGATCCCGATAGTCGTGGCCGATTACCGATTCTGATTGACGTGATCGATTTACCAATTTTGATTATCGATCGATTTCGATTGACATGACCGATTTGTCGATTTTGATTATCGATCGATCCCGATTGTCGTGTCCAATTGCCGATTCCGATTGACGTGACCGATTTGCCGATTTTAATTATCGATCGATCCTGATAGTCATGGCCGATTGCCGATTTTGATTGACATGACCGATCTGCCGATTCTGATTGACGGGACCGATCTGTCGATTCTGATTATTGATCGATCCCGATTGTCAAGTCCGATTCCGATTGCCGATTCCTATTGTCGATTCCGATTGTCGAGACCGGGTTCGATTGACGAGGCTGATTCCATTAGTCGAGGCCGATTCCGATTGTCGAGGCTGATTTCGTTTGACGAGGTCGATTCCGATTGTCGAGGCCGATTCCGATTATCGAGGCCGATTTCGATTGCCGAGGGCGATTGTCGAGACCGATATAATGTATATGCGGCCCGTAGTTGAGACCCATTGTGATGTGTATTCGTCCTGTGTTTGAGGCCAATTGTTTTGTGCATTCGGCCCGTATTTGAGGCCCAAATGCAATGTATATGCGGTCCATATTTGAGGCCCGTTGTGATGTGTATTCAGCTCGTGTTTAAGGCCCAATGTGATGTATATGAGGCCTATTTGATGAAGCTCATTGTGATGTATGTTAGGCCTATGTGAAAGGCTCATTCTGATGTGTATTAAGCTCTTGAGTGAGGCTCATGGTGTTGTATATTTGGCCATTGTGTGAGGCCATGGGTCCACTATATGTTAGGCTCTAAGTGAGTCATTCCTTGATGGGCAATGTTGGTTAAATGTCCACATTGTTAAGGCCGATTGTCGATGCCGGTTATTGATACCGATTATGAGTATATAACAACATAGCATCATGATACATGCCCATACGCATAATCTGCATGTTTGTTATGAGATGTGGTTGACTATTGCATATGTCATTGGGCAGGTTATGAGACTCCCTGATAGGCGGAGGTTATCTCACATGAGCGCACGATATGCGCAGGATTGATGCATGACTGGATTGTATGATTCATGTATCCTGCATTGTGTGTTGTGATTACTGTACGCCCTAGCGACATTAGGGTCGTAGCCTCCACAGGCATATCATGGATGACCAGATGGGACACCAAAAATGTTTGGTTCTAGCATACGAGCGCCATAAATGTCCCTACGTGAAAATCCATAAACCTCCATGGCAAGGAGACGACCCAACGTTTAGATCGATTTGATATATATGAGTGCATGAGGGCCATATACCAGTAGGCGGCGTCTCCCACTGTGTCGTGATCGGTTGGGAGGGGGTGTGACCTTACCCGCCTAAGTGAGGGGGCAATATCTAGATTGAATTTGACCAGCTTGAGGAATGGGTACACTATCGACGAGTCGGGCCCGATATTGGCAGGCGGATAGTGAGGTCTCTTCCACTTACCCAGTTGTGTACTCGGATAGGGGCGGCAAGCTGACGTAGAGTATAATAGACCCCGTTGATGATCCCAGAGATGAACCGTACTGATATGTGGACTTATTGAGCAGGAGTTGCATACGCATTCATTTATTCATTCACTATCCACTCGGGCTGGTGGTGCACATCTATTTGTTACATGTACCTTCACAATGGCCAGGATTTCGGTTGGGGCACGTGACTAATCTCAGATCAGGAGTTTACCACATTGAGTCTGACTATTCAAATTTAGGTATGGGACTGGTTTGGATAGAAGTCCTTGTGGTGGACCCCGTAGCCTGCGATACTACGTACTATCATCTCGACTTTACACTCCAGCATGGTCATTCCATTCGCACTGCACACTGCATTGCATCCTCGACATCTAATATTTGGCTCTTAATGACTCCTCATTTGCATAGTTGATCTGTATTGCGTAATCTGTTATTGATTGACTCATGGACTTCTCAGTATTTCCACTTACTCTGATATAGTATGATTCATGATCTTACCAGTATTTCCGATATTGTATGATTATGGTATTGTATTGAATACATGATACTTATCTTGTGCACACACTTACACCACCCTCGAAGTTTTCTATAAGCTTATGCATGATAGATGCATGCAGGTAATGTTAGGTTGCAGCAGCATGAAGCTTGTAGCATGTAGCTGTCTTCTGGAGCTTTGATTTTATTTTAACATATGTATTTTCCCTTTCAGCATTGTATTCAAAGTTTATATTAATGGATATGTGATGATGATGTTCCCTTTGTGATTTGGGTATACTTGTGGTTATGCTTAATACGAGTTAAATGTACATTGAAAAATCCTCCTTGTAGGATCCCAGGATCGGAATCTGGCGTATGGACGATGGGTGTCGAGAATGGGGTACTACGGAGGCTGTCGGCACCGAATTCGGCGATCGAGAATTTTGTGAGCCCGGTTTTCGAGTTTGGGGCGTGACAACAGACACCGATTGTGAAGAGGTCTACTCAGAAGAGGAGACCCACGGTCCGATACTCACACTCCTTACATTATCTACTGCTGACAGATAATGGTGAACCACAGTGTTTTGAAGAGGCATTACAGTCAGATACACGGGTTAAGTGGGAGCAGGCCATGGATGATAAGATGGACTCTCTTGAGTCTAATTGTACATGAGAGCTAGTCACTCTACCTAAGGGTAAGAAAACTCTTCATAACAAGTGAGTTTACAGACTGAAGGAGGAACATGATGGTTCGAAACGGTACAAGGCTAGATTAGTTGTGAAAGGATTCCAACAAAAGGCATGTATCGACTTCACTGAAATATTTTCACCGATGGTGAAAATGTCTATGATTCGTATGGTATTGAGTATAGTGGCTATAAAAGACTTGCATCTAGAGCAGCTACATGTTAAGACAGTCTTTCTTCATGGGTACCTTGAAGAAGAGATATATATGCATCAACCGACATGATACGTGACACTGGGAAAGGAGAACACGGTGTGTAAACTGAAGAAGAGTCTATATGGCCTGAAGCAAGCCCCAAGGCAGTGGTACAAAAAGTTCGACAGTTTCATATCGGGAAACGGTTTTTAGATATGTCATGCAGACCACTGTTGCTATTTGAAAAAATTTGATACGTCGTACATCATTCTTCTTCTATACGTAGATGATATGTTTGTGGCCTGATCAAGCATGAAGGACATCTCAGATCTCAAAAGACAATTGTCTAGAGAATTTGCCATGAAGAATTTAGGAGTTGCAAAACAAATCCTAGGCATGAGGATAAAGCGTGACAGGGAAAACAAAAAACTAGTTGTGTCACAGGTAGAGTATATAGCCAAGGTACTTGATCGATTCAATATGGAAGGTGTTAAGCCGGTTAGCACTCCATTAGTCAACCACTTCAAGCTTTCTAAGGAGCAATGTGCGAAGACACAGGAGCAACGAGACTACATGACTAAAGTCTCATACGTGTTAGTTATTAGGAGTCTTATGTATGCTATGGTGAGCACGAGGCCAGACATTGCTTAAGCAGTGAGAGTTATTAGTAGGTTCATGAACAACCCCAGGAAGGAACATTGAGAAGCTGTGAAGTGGATCCTTAGATACCTGGTAGGTACTGCGGATGTAGGGCTGTGTTATGGAGGATCGGAAATCAAGCTACAAGGCTACGTAGATTCAAACTTGGCAGGAGATATCGACAACAGAAGAAGCACTATAGGTTATGTCTTTACTCTGGGTAGTGCTGCAGTCAGTTGGATCTCTCAATTACAGAAGATAGTATCTATTAGTACAATGGAAGCAGAATATGTTGCAGCTACAAAAACGTGCAAGGAGATGGTGTTGATGCAAGGTTTCATGAAAAAGTTGGGAAATAAGCAAGCAGATTGTAAGTTGTACAGTGATAGTCAGAGTATAATACACTTGGCTAAGAATTCTGTCTTTCATTCAAGGACCAAGCATATTGACATCAGATATCACTTCATACATTCGTTATTGGAAGATGGATCGATTGCTCCGGAGAGGATCCATATAAGTGAGAATCTTATGGATATGCTGACGAAGGCGGTCACACAGGAGAAGCTGAAGCTCTGTTCAGATTTGATTGGTCTTCAGACTTGAATACGGGGAGGTGGTGCACTCCAGATGTAGAAGACGAAGGATTAAGACAATGTTTCTTCAAGTGAGAGATTGTTGAGATGTGAAGCCACATCTGGACAGGGCTGCTCGACCAGTCGAGGGTTCGCTCGACTCAAAGTCCAGCGAGCTGCAATTTTTGGTGTCCGAGGTGCTCGACCAGTCGAGGCCCCTTGCTCAACCGGTCGAGGGTCCGCTCGACCAGTCGAGGTTACGTAAATTCGTTTGCGGATTTGATGCAGAATGTGTAAATTTGAGGCGGTTTGCAAGAGTGCATACAGAAGGGAAGTTGCCTAAACTATAAATAGAGGTCCTAGGGTTATTCTAGGGTATGGAAAAAGTATTCTAAGGTGTATGCAAAGGATTTTTTCTATAGGTCCACGGGGAAGACGTTAGTATATTGCTTGTAATCTCATTTTTCTTTATAGTGGAAGTTTGCACCCGTGGTTTTTTACCCTTGTTGGGGTTTTTCTATGTATATTATGTCTTGTAGTTTGTTTGGAATGCTTTGATTCTTCTTCTAGTTTATATTTCTTTCTGTTTGTCGTTTGTGGGTGAGACCGGAGATTGGATCTCGGTTCACTGTATTGTTGGCGTGCTACGCAACATCATTTTAGATGGTATTGGACCAAATTTAAAACTACTAATGGCAATTTACCAAAAGAAGGGTCTTAGAGCCTTGTTGGGGTTATCTTGTGGGAACCAACCACAAGGGGTTGTACAAGTGGGCCACACACATCCAACATTCCACACGTAAAGATGTGCTTTCCTGCATTGGGGAATTTATAGAATAACCTAATGAAAATTTAAGTAGCTCATGAGATAGCCGTTGAAATGGAGCATCTTGTTTTATATTATGCTTTGAAGTTCTGTAAACAATCCAATTCGAATTCCTAAAAGAGAATAGAAATCTGTTCATTTAAAGGCGCAGCACAAAGGTGGATATAGAGGATGAAAACACGAGTGCAAGGAGAAGAATATGTTCAAAAGATCCATGCTCTTGGAAGACACCTATGTTATATTCGTTGATAAATACACTACCCTGTGGAGCCCACGTGCAGAGATGGATGGGCCAGGATTCAATGCTCACAGAATAGAAGGCCATGATCATCTAAGGGTGATGTTTGAATGGTTATAAATAATAAAAAATAAATAAATAAATAAAAAAGGAAAAGGAAAAAAAATAATTAATTTGTCCACATTCAACTCCAGAATTTGATTGTCGAAACCGTTGGCTCAACTGATTTCATTTCATTCTGGCGCGTCTGCATAAGCATCCATGTGATCGACGTTCCTATCGTATGATTCTATGGCATGTGGGCACATGGGGGGAGGACTTGGTAGATGAGGAAAGGTGCCCATCTGCGAAAAAAAGAACTTTCTCTCTCTGTTTGTTTTTTTCACGCGGGCACTCACACCACAGTGAGATTTCACCACAATGGATACTCAACCCATGACATCATGTTGAAACTCTTTTACTCTACCATTGAGGCATGTGTAAAGAGCTTTTGGCATGTGGGCATACGGGAGTGTACTCGGTAGATTGAGTACGAGTGGCCATATGTGAAAAAAGAAATTTATTTATTTATTATTTTTTTTTCACACAGGCATTCTCACTACAGTGGGATTTCACTAGGATACTCGAACCCATGCCATTGTGTTGAAACTCTTTCAGTCTACCATTGACGCATGCGTAAGGAGCTTTCGGCATATGGGCATATGAAAGAGTATTTGGTAAATGGGTGTGAGTGGCCATCTGTGAAAAAAGAACTCTATTTTTATTTAATTTTTTTTTTTTTTTTTTTTTTCACACAGGCACTCTCACAACAGTGGGATTTCACTAGGATACTCGAACCCATGCCATCGTGTTGAAACTCTTTCAGTCTACCATTGAGGCATGCGTAAGGACCTTTCCACATGTGGGCACATGGGGGAGTCCTTGGGAGATGAGTACGGATCTTTCATTTTTTTAATTTTATTTTTACACAGGCACTCACACTACAGCCGCATTTCACTATAATAGGTACTCGGACCCATGACATCTAATTGAAACTCTTTTAGTCTACCATTAAGGCATGAGTAAGGACCTTTCAACATGTAGGCACATGGGGGAGTACTTGGCAGATGAGTACGTGTGCCCATCTATGAAAAAGGCGAGCTCTTTTTTTTTTTTTACACAAGCACTCCAACCATAATGGGATTTCGTTGCAATGGGTACCTGAACCCATGACATCATATTGAAACTAGAGTTGTACACGAGCAGCAAAAGCTCGGTTCGACTCGGCTCAAAAAAGCTCAACTCGCCTCGGCTTGAAGTGAGTTTGAGCCGAGCACGAGCTGATTTTTTATGCTCGAAATGAGTTCGAGCCGAGCACGAGTTTGACCCAGCTCGACTCGAATACTACTCGAACTCGGCTCGACTCAGTATAAGGTGTATATATACTAATGTAGAGCGGGTCGCAGATAGTTTCATGGCCAAGATGGATCAAAAAAGGCCCGGTCAACAACAGAAGTGATCCGGACCGTCGAACCTTAGATCGGGCGTATCTCGCAATCCGGAATGAGTTACCTTACGTAAATTATATGATTTTGGGGTAGAACGAGCTACTTTAGCCAACCAACCCTGCTATGCTGGGTTGCGATGCTCAGAATTGTGAAAAACCCCTGGATCGACGGTCGTTTCCCTGCTTTAATTTCGTTTTTACTATAAATAGTAAGTTTTAGTTTGATTATAACTCTTCATCTGTCGGGCTTTAGGAGTTGCGCCCAATGTGAAAAGAGCTTAGAATAATTAGGAGAACGGTTTGGTGAAGCCAAATAGGACACTTACTATTTTTGGCCAAAAACCTTGCGCACTAGTAGACATCACGACTGTCTATAAATAGTAAGTTTACTATTTATAGTAAGTCGTGGATTCTAGGAGTTTTAGTTGTAGTTTGATTCTGATTTCTTTCCCATTTCTTGGTACCCCTATTTAAAGGGTTGTGAACTCGTTTTTAGTCATCAATTAATCAATTTTGAATTTCTTAGAATTTATTTCTATTTTCTGCTTTCTTTCCTCGTGGATTTGAGAAGTCTCTGTGAGGAGTCCAGAGAAGCTCCGTGGATTCGGAGTAATTATCCTCATCACGTTCATCCTTGCATCATATAGTACCCTTCCAAAAAAAAAAAAAAAAAAAAAACCCTGTCCCTTTTTCAAAGCTATCTCGCCCGGCGCCCAACCCTAACCCTCTCTCCTTATTTCCTCCCTCTCTTCCGCTCTCTCTGTCAGTCCAATCTCCTCCTCCTGCCACTCTCCCTCAGGAGAAAGGAGAAAGGAAAAGAAGAGAGTTCTAAGAAAAAAAGAAAAATCTTCATTTTCCTTGTTCTTCGATCCATACAAGTTGAGATTTCGTATTTCTTGCATTGAGACTTGTAGAATCTTCTTTGTTGTGGTGGGTTTTGTTTGTGAGTGAGAACCCACATCTGGCTTTTTGGTTTTCTCAAGCACTAGACATTTAGTTCAACTCGAGAACCTTTGTACTTGGATAGATCCAATGGATAACACCAACATGTACAGAGTCGCAAGTTTGCGTCAGAGTCGGAATGGATCTGGATTGTGAGGAACACCGATCATCTCATGATAAGGACGATGAAGAAGCTCTCAAATGGGCTGCCCTAGAGAAACTTTCGACATATGATCGTATCAGGAAAGGGGTACTCAAGAACCAAATGGATCGGTGCATTCTCATTCTTTTGCTTTTCTCATTTTGCTTCTTTCGATGGATTGTGGTGGTTTAAGTTTTCAAAGCTGGAACTTGAAACTCGAAAACTCTACTCGAACTCGGCTTGAAATCTGCTCGAACTCGGATGAACCGAGCGCAAGCTGCTGTTCCGAGCTCGAAGGCCAAGCTAAACCGAGCACGAGTTAGGATTCTAGCAGTCCGAGTCGAGCACGAGCTGGGTAATACTCGGCTCGGCTCGACTCGTGTACACCTCTAATTGAAACTCTTTTAGTCTACCATTGAGGCATGCGTATGGACCTTTTGGCATGTGGGCACATGGGATGGTACTTGGTAGATGAGTACGGTCCCGTCAAAAAAAAACAAAACTAATATATTTTTTACACAAGCACTCACACTATAATGGGATTTCATTACAATAGGTACTCGAACCCATGACGTCATGTTGAGACTCTTTCAATCTACCACCGAGGCATGAGTAAGGACCTTTTGGCATGTGGGCACATGGGGGAGTACTTGGTAGATGAGGACGAATGCCAAATCATGAAAAAAGAATTTCTCTCTTTATGCATGCGCACAATTAATTTTTCAAATATATGAGAACCATTCATTATTAAAGGATATGAGAATGGTTTAAAACAAAAATAAAAGGTATTTATGTAATTTAACAAGGTGAAGCCATATGTTGGGAGGCTCTTTCACGAGAGAGAGACATGCCATTTTATAATGAGGACTATTACTCTACCAAAGACTCTAATACTCTACCAAAGTATGGTGGTTTACGCACAAGTACTCATAATGTTATATAACTGGTACAAAATAAACTTAATCAAACTATCTAAATTATTGTTTGTAATTTAAACGGCTTTTAAAAATTACATTGGTTTAATTTTTCAACTAGCTAATTGATAGCGTTTTTGTAAATTCAACAAATAAATGCTTACTAATTATAATTAAAAATTACTAAATCAATATAAAATTTTAAATTTTCATATAAATGAGAAAAAATCACAAGGCTTATAGATGTAGATTACCTATTGATGCCACTGCCAGACGTGAGTTGGCTAGTAGATGGTGCTCTATGGGCTCCACCATAATGTATGTGTTTTATCCATTAGATCAAGGCTAGACGGATCCTATTTTTCTAAATTATTTTAGGGCATACGCTTAAAAATGAGGCAGATCCGAATGTAAGTGGTCAACACTACAAGTATTAATGGTAATTCAATACATGCATTAAAAACTTCAAAAGGCCTATCGTAATGTTTATTTGCTATCCAACCTGGACGAAGGAAAACACAAATATCAACTTCATCCGAAACTTTTGTGACTCCTAAGATGTTTTTAATGGTAAGCGTTCAATCACCACTATTTCCTATGGTGTGGTCCACATGAGATTTGAATCTAACTTATTTTTGGCCTCATGCTCTAAAATGATCTTTAAAAAATGGAAGAACAACATGCATAAAAAACATATATACACCATGATGGGGTCCATGGAGCATATTTAAGTAGGCAATCCGTGTCAAAGACTTGCAACTCTCAATTGTAATAGAAAGGGAAAGATAATTAAGTTGGCAAATGATAGTTAAATTCCACATTATTGATTAGATGCAATGTTTCAAATATGAATTTGAATATGATTGAGGAGTGTGTGGCTAGTTCCATCATCCAGTTGAGTTGACTCGGAGTGAGTCGACTCGTTATCGCGGACACTATTTAGAGCCATGGTTCCCAAGCTGTGGGCCCCACCCCATTGTTTCAAGGTTGCCTATCATGTATAAGTTAGTGTTGAGCTTTATTTTAATTTTTTTTTAAAGTAGGTGCTTGGATGTATGGTGGATTGCCAAGTTCCTTTTTTTCATTTTCTCTCTTCTAATTCCTTTCCTTTTTAAAAATGGGTTTATGACAACTACCTTAATTCATGAAGAAGATACTATAATATCTCTACACGTGTCAGACTTCTATTGGATGGATTTCTGTTAATGAAAATGTGCGACGTGGGTCCACCATTAGACAGTGGTTGGGCAAGTAATCTTTCATTTTCATATCATTATCACTGTCATTATCATTAATCATCAAAACCTAACTAGCTTAAGCTCTACCGTTGAACTTTTTAATATTCCAACTCCTTGGGACCATTTCTATGGTCCTGGATTCTCTACAATGCTTACAGGATAAGCTCATTCTCGAAATATTAAAGTTGCATGCTTTTGCATTAGGTAAATGATATTAATCTATTCATAAAAGCTGTCCAATTATAAGAGTGGGACACTTCAAAAATCAGACAAACAAACTAGTGTGTGGGCCCATACTTGAATTTAGACCTGCTAACACACTAAGCTTGATGATGCGAAGGTTCTGTGGGGCCACTGTGATGTAAGGTGTTTTATCCATACCGTCCATAATTTTTCCAGCTAATTTTAAGGCATGACTCCAAAAAATGAGGCAGATCCAAAGCTCAATTGAATCACACCATAGGAAATAGTGGTGATTGAATGCCCCACTGTTGAAGACTTCCTAGGTCCAACCATGATGTTTATTTACCATCCGACATGTTTATAAGGTCCTACATATCTGGATGAAGGGAAAATACAAATATCAGCTTGATCCAAAACTCCTATAGCTTTTCAACGGTGGGCGTTCAATCCCATGTTTCATGTGGTGTGGTCCATTTGACCTTTAGATGTGCCTCATTTTGGGGTCAGTCGTTAAAATGAGCTGGCATGGATGGACGGCGTGGATAAAATACTTACATCAAGGTGTGCCCTACTGAGTCTTGACACTACCGAGCTGCAACACCACACAATCCCCAGCTGTGAATATGGAGGTTATGGCCTATGGGTGGTTGACCGTTGTTTTCTGTGACGTAAAGTACCTGATCATCTGATAATTGTATGGCCCTGATCTTTTGTAAATCCCATCATCATGGTGGATCACTTAATTGTGTGGCTCTAGTTGGATCACATAAAACAACGGTGGGCCACATTATGGAAAATAGTGACGTGGTGACCCACGTAATGGTTGGATCAGCCTGATTTTTTAGACGTGGCAATTACATGGTGGGACAACCCTTTTGGACGGACTGGATGCCATAAAAACATAAAAGATCCTGCTTCCCATTTCGGTTAAGGGGAACAGATTTCACCTTCAGTGGTATCGCATCGACAAGGGGTGTTCTGTGGTGGATCCAGACCATCCATCAAGTTGGTCTTATCAGTGCATGGTCCATAGTTTAAAATCTCATCAGATGGACAAGCCTAGCCATCTGATCGCTGGCATCCAAATGAACGGTTAAGAGAGAGAATTTTATCTTTGAAAGAATTCTATGATAAGACCCAAAAATGGACGGTCTGGATCCATTGTCCCTACTTTCTTGAGAGAGAGAGAGAGAGAATTTATAGCTTTGAAAGAGAGAGAGAGAGAGAGAGAGAGAGAGAGAGAGAATTTATAGCTTTGAAAGAATTCCAGGGATACATCAAGCTTTCAAGATTTATTGCAATCGACAATCGGAACATGAATTCAATACCACCATTTTTAAAGAAAATTTAAAAAAGAAAAAAGGACAAAAAATAGAAAAACACAAAGGATAGCAAATTACACACGCCTATGAGAGCCCTTCTCATCCACATGCACAAGCAAGTCCTAATTTCTAACACACGTGCAAGATCTGAACTTTCCATCCGTTTTGAATTAATGCTTGGATCTTTATTGCCTAAAAAATCAGGTGTTTTCACTACTCAGGTGGGCCACAAAGTACAAACTCAACCCACGGTTAAAACAAAATTTCCAATAATTTGCCTGAGGTGTGAAAATCTCCTGTTTTTTGAGCCAGGTGATCTACATAAAACACACATCTTATTCTTATGGAAAGATCTGATCTCCCACGCGCGTTTCTTATTCGCACGTGTGCATGCGTGTGGAAACAATGTAATAGAAGGATGGAGAAGGAATTTCCTTTTTTTTTAAAAAATCAACAACGAGGGAGATCTATGGGCGGTGGAGGGAGAGTGGATGAAGGTGTGGGCCCATTCTCCACCTCAAAAGTTGTAGCTAGGCCCCACGGAAGGTGGACGTCGAGGTGGCAGTGCATCAGCCATACACCTGCAAGGCACAGATTTTCACGGTCAGAGATTCGTTAGATTGTCGTTTTCACGGCCCAATTCCCAAGGAACGCTCGTCAGAGAAAAAAAGAAAGGAAAAACAAGATAATGCACGGCATCCGGGAAACAGCTTTTGCCAACTTTCACACGCTCACCTTTTGGACACTGACTACTTTGCCCTGATGTTTCCCACGTGCGGCCAGTTAATTGCGTGGGCAAAAGAGTCATTTTACTAAACTTTTATGTACAGCTGTTTCACGTGTAGGACATACGATCCGTTCAAGAAGTGGGCCGGTGATCACCTGATACGAAAATCTGGCCCACCATCTACTTATTGGTGGGCCGGATTTTCGTGTGGGGCCCACACTTGATGTTTATGTGGATCCAAGCCGTTAATCTGGTGAGTCTCCTTTTATTCACCGTACATACCAAAATTCGTTCTGATAAGGAGCAGCGTACAATCAGGCCTTACGCTTATATATTCACATGTTGCCCTTTATCCAGTGGGGTGCACCTGATGAGTGGCTCAGATGACATATAAACAACATGGTGGACCCCACGTTTCATTTGAAAGTTTTGTAACAGGCATCCATCTCCAAAGTCCCACATTGTTTCCCATGTGAGTTATGGATTAGATTGGATTTTGGAGTTTACGGCTGAGATGGGGAGCATGTAATGTAATGGATGGTTGAGATGTCACTCAAATGTCATGGTGGGTCCTACATAACTTGAACAACTGGTAATTACCATGAGACTCAAACGTACCTAACCACCCTTGTGTGCCCAAAATTGACTAAAATGTTCAAATGGTATACCAAAATTACCTATCTTTAGTGGGCCACTCAAATGAAAAGTATCAAATTAATAATATAGTTATAATCCTATGACCGAATTTGATTAGTGGTGTGTTGCTACCATAGATAAGATTATACCGAACACCTTTCAAACACGTTTTAAATGTGATTAATTCTAACAACCGTGTAGTTGTTATACCAAACAGCGACACTTGGCCCCATCAAATCCTTTCACACGATTTATTCACATAAAATGAGTGCACTTGGAACCATTAAATGTGTTAGTTCAGGGCTTCCAATTTTGGAAATGGTGGACCCACTTGAAAATATTCCCACCAACCACAATGGGGCTCCAGAATGCTTAGTGGTCCTGTGGACTACCGGATTATGGCCCACTAAGGAAAAAATTAGCAGTGTAGATGAGTCCGTACAAGGCTTTTTATTTTTTTTTTGGCCCCCCAGGTGCTTACGTTAGTTTTTTTTTATTATGAAAAACCCTTACTTGTCAGGGTAAGCGAAGCGGTTGAAAAAAAAAAATAGTAGGCTACTTTGGTAATTTAGGTTTTTCTGGGTCGAATAAAATAACGTGGGTAGTCGGTCGGGTCTATACTAACTAAGGGCACTGTTCTACGACATGGCTGAGAGCTAAATTGTTTGGTAGTCCAGCGGATTACTGGACAATGGCCCGAGGGCATTTTCGTTTTCTCGGAGTGTGATATTATCAGATGCACCGTTCATTACCTGGATTATTGGCCCGGAATCTGATGACAGCCCATCCACCGACGGGCACGGCTATGGTGTTCCGCTCCTGCGGGTTCACCAAATTGAACTTTAGCTGGTCCCGCGCACGGTCGAAATTCCCGAACCCCTGCGCGAGCACGAAGAAATTGAACCCGTGCAGATGGATGGGGTGGTTCTCAATCGCCACGATCGCCGTGTTCTGCAGAACTATCTCCACCGTCGAGTTGTACGCCAGCTTCTTCGCACGTGTCCCCTTGACGGTAGTCGACACCAACGCGCTCTGATTCGAGTTCGTGTAGTCAAACACCAGTGGTGGGGTGGATGGAAAATCTTCGGTGAAAATACCCCCTACGCCGAAAAAGTGCGCCTGCAGCATTGACAACGTGGACGGCAGCCGGAATGACACGTTGTTCATGCTCGCTGCAAATTTCATCCCATTGGGTCCCTGACACGTGGCATTATTCTTCAAATCGCAGGGTACGAGGCCCAGCCCAAAGGCTATGAACATGTTCTCGTCCACGTGGAGCGGGACTTTGTGGGCCCCATTCATGAGGCCCGTTAAGTTTGAATAGAACTTGTGGGCCGTTGGGGTGTCATGGAATTCTGGTAGGTCTGCCATCTGGGGTGGGCCCGATGACGTGGCGTTCACGTAGTGGAGGATCGCGGTGGTGGTTGTGTTATCGAACGGGAACGGTACTGAAACAGGAACGCTGACGTACGGGTGGGCCGCGATGTAGTAACGGCCCGGCGGACGGTTGGCGACGAGGAGGACGTCGGTGGTCTGGCCAGGAGCCAGGACGACGACGTCGGTGTGGTAGGGTTCGGTGTAGGAGGCGTCGACGGCGACGACCGTCAGATCGTGGCCGGCCACCTTGAAGAAGAGCTGGTTATTGAGGGCAGCGTTGATGATTCGCAACATGTAGGTATTGCCATAGACCACCTTCAGCTTGTGTGTGTCTGGCAGCATAATGGAACACGTGTGAGATCATTAGTTACACCGGGTCGTGGTTGAGTCCATGCTCGAGCTAGACGAGTTGAGTTGACTCGGTCGAGTTCCGAGTTGAGTTACCGAATTTTTAAACTATTGTATGTAAAGTTGTACATGAGTTGAATCGAGTTGAGCTCGGCCTAGTTTGGATAAGCTTGGCCAGCAGGCTACCCTAGATCGAACTCGACTCGGCTCAGCTTGGGCCAACTTGAGCCAAGTTCGAACTGAGCTTAAGCTCGATCTTTCAAGCTGACTTTGAGTTCGAGTTCAAATATAAGTTTTAGGGTATTTAGTGTGTGTGTATATATATATATTATTTAAATATATAAATATATACAAACTATTTATATTAAGTGAATCCCCATCTGAGGAATCGATTGGAACCGAGTCAAGTCGAGTTCAGTCTACCTTAGACTCAGCTTGAAAATTTTTCAAGGTAAAAAAATCATCTTGACTCGGCTCGAACTTAGAATTGAGTTGAGTCGAGTCGAGTGAGTTAACCGAGATGACTCAGTTCGTGTACAGGCCTAATTGTATGTATTATTTCACTTACGTTTCTTGGCACAAGGGAGGAGGTCGCCGGGCCGTCCATTGATGGTGAATGCATCCGAGTTATTCGGTGCTGCCCCGGTGAGTAGGGCCTGATTCTCTACATCCACCACGTTGGCGTCCCACCATTCACCTGCACAAGGGTGTTTTCATCAGTTTATATAAAAATCATGGCCTGGGTTTGGATGGATCATAGCCCAAAAAAACAGACTGTCCATTTGAGTCAGGTTAACTCGCGGTGCTTAACCGGATAGGGTCTGACCGAGTCCGAGTTGACTCGGACGAGTTGCACCAGACTCGTCCAAGTCGAGAGAGAGAGAGAGAGAGAGAGAGAGAGAGAGAGAGAGAGAGAGAGAGAGAGAGACCTAGAATGAGGGGGAATTCCCTATGGGGTTTAGGGAACGGATAGGATCGACCGGGTCTGGGCCGGATGATCAGGGCCCCATAGACAGTAGCGCGGAGCCATGCGACGTGGCCGTGCCACCAAAGGGTTCCTTCCTGCCCAGTGATGGTGAACTTATAAGTGTAATGATTCCCTGGAACAATCGGACACTGAGTCACGTAACTCGGTCCGTCGGCCCACCCGCTGAGTAGCTGAAATATCCCATGCCTGCATCATCACCACCGTCCAAACAATCTCATGCTTAGATACAATAATTACTACGATTATGGGAATTATCATTTGAATTCCAGTTGTGTGAGGCCAACCTAAGATTTTATGTGCAATTCAAACCGTGCATCTGGTGAGAATGCTCAGCTTCATAAAATCCTGTATATTCACATGTTGAACCTGATGAACGGGTTGGATTGCATATACACAACTTGGTGGACCCCAAATTCTGTTTGAAAGTATCAATGGTGTGAGTCAACCTATCCAATATCCTCCATTTGGTGTGGCCCACCTGAGTTATTCATCAGGATGGATTTTGGAATCTAGGACTAACATGAGGTGCCACATCTAATAGATGGCACTCAAACATCATGGTGGGCCCCACGCTGATAAACTGTATAGTATTGTAAGTGATTATTCCCCCCTGATTATATATCATGCAATAGAGAAAGATATAACTAATCTTATCATGCGGCCAGATCTCTCCCACTAATGTGTCCCAGCCATGGAAGGGGCCTGTGGGCCCCACCATGAACATACACAAAAACTAAGGCTGACCCACGCCATCAAAATAAATGAAGTGACATATAGGTGGCCCACCTGATGAGTGGACGTTTAATCAGTATTGAAATCATGATGTCTAGGTCTACCAAGTCGAGTCGAGTTTCGACCGAGTCATACCGATAGAGTTTTTCTTGGTGAAATCTGGTCGATTTGAGTTGAAGATTTTTGAGTTTTTAAACTATGGTTAGCATACATCTGGCTCGAAAATGAAATAAAAATCATAATCTACACTTATCAGTTAGAATACCTGAGTCATTATCAGTTCATGAAAATATGTTTTGCATATTGGATTAATCTATACAAGTATGGAAATTTTTTATACCAGTGGATTGTAATGTTGTACGGCGACTCGTTGTAGACATGAACGACGAGCGTGTCGCCCTCATGCACGTGTATGATCGGGCCAGGAAGTTTTTCGTTAACGGCGACAATGACTCGTTGTTGGCACAGTGGCTGGACTGTTAGATTACCCACCTGAAAAATAAAATAGAGGTAAGGGTAATTTATTCAACACCAAAAAATTGAAGGGTCTCTTACAACAATCCATGCATCCAGCAATATATTATTGAAGTGTACCATGCAGACTAGTGCTTGAACACCATTTTATTCTTTTGGGTGTGTTTGGTTGCACCAAATTTATGAAATATCATGAAATTCTGCATTAAATTAGACTGATTAATCATGATATTTATTGCAACCAAACACATACCCTTAATCTGATTTTTGATGTTGTTGAGCTATACAATAAAGAAAACCAACTCAACCTACCAAAAACAGAAAAAGAAAAAAGGTGATATGAACTCTTTCGGTGAAGAAGATTCAAACCCTAGACTAGACCCATGACTTTCTTTTCAACTACCCAAATTGCCCTGTACCCATTTGCTGTCCAAATAACAATGGGATAGAGCACTTCCAAGGGTATTTAGGTCATTAGGGAAGATGTAGATATGTTCACATGCAACGTTGCATGTGAACTCATATAATGCTTTCTTTTACACCTACGTGTCACTTGTGTAAAACATCTGAGCCGTGTAAGAGGTGGGCCACACCATAGAGGTTACCTGGGGTGAAAATCGGGATGGTCTACTCATTAGGCAGCCTACATCGTTCAGATGTGGCCCACATGAAGCAGATCCGTCTGGTTTTTGGCCAGGATGATATTTATAGTGGGACCCACCTTTTGAGTGGTTTAGATGCTCTACACAAGTGGCAAGTTGGTGTTGTGTGTGAAAGCTTCACATACAACGTTGTATGTGGACATTTCTAGTTTAAACGTGACTATGGATTAGCAGAATGTAGTCCCATGGTGGAGCCCACATGCAGAGATGGTCCAACGGTTGGAACCGTCCAAGTTCTGGTCTCTAGCTAGCATGGATAGGCCTCACCAAGAAACTTACTCTGATGAACGAGTGATCTTGACCATTGATATGTTTACCCGAATGTGCACCGTTGAAAAGGAATTTTCAACGGCTTACAGTTGGGTCCACAAGTCAATGGCTGGGATCATCCCTCCAGCTTGATGTATCTGCTCACATCCAATAAAATGACCAATTTACCCCCGTGATTCTAAGGATGGGTGCAATTCCACTAGTAGCCCGAGCCAGGACATGGATGCCACAAAGCCATGCAACTAGGGGTATCAATGGGCCGGGCTTAGGCCCCAAAAATCTGAATTTTGAATAGGTTAGCCCGACGGCCTGGCCAGAAACAGTTCAAAATCCGGGCCGAGCCTACCCCAGGCCCGGCTCTTTGACAGCCCTACATGCAACAGGGCTGCATGGGAAGCAAACTGACCATTTTACCCCTACACTTCGAAAAACTCACTTGAATTGCACCTATTTAAATACAAAAACATCGCCATGCAGCGAAATTTAGAAGTCGCAAAATCTCAAACCCATAACCCTAAAAAAATAAAAATGGATGCATGTTGAATGAATTACATGGAATGTGTGCTCCACGATTTTCGCAGAGGCGACGGAGGCGAGGAGAACGAGTGCGAATGCGAGCAAGAACGAGGGATGTGCCATGTTCATGCACACAAGAGAAATGGACCCAAGGGACAAAGAAATGATGGGAGGAGAAGCTCTATTTTTATATGCACGTGTATATGGGACCTTCCCACAACGTGCATGCAAGACGTATACACGATGCTTTGGTGTATGATCTTATTTGAAATTGCCAATCAAGAACAAAAGGAGATTATATATAGGCATCGTTCATACAGGTTTGCGTGACAGGTTGAGTGAGAGATTTGATTAGGAAAAGCTACCATTCAATACGTAAGTGAAGCTTTCGTTATCTGAACTTTTTTAAATTGCAAGTTTGGCAGGTAAATTATAGAAAAATGGATAGAAATGATGTAGTGGGAAATCCAATTTTGCAAGCAAACGCGCCAGCCTCCTTGACATTGGAGTCCTTGATAAAATGACTGAAATGCCCCTGGGAGATTGGAATTTGGAAATATCACGTTTTGGGTTGGTCAAATGTTGTTAGGCCTTGTATTGTGGAAATTAGGAAAGGGGTGATGTAGGGCCCACCCAAAGTCCAGATTGATTCATTACTTAGGTGTGCCACACCAAAGGGAATGATGGGTTTTAAATGGAATGTGGGGTCCACTGTGTTATTTATATGTCATCTAGCCATTTAATTGAGTGGGCCTTATAAGGATGGAGGGGCACACCTAGAGCTATGCTTGTTTTGAATATATAAGTTTTAGGAGTGATTGTACATTGGTCTATGTTGTGTGCCCCACTTGAGTTTTTTGATAGGGATGATTATTGGGATGTATGGACACTTCACGGGTGGAACCCACACAGCTCAAAGTCATGGTAATTATCATGCGTCTAAATGTGGCACATGGAGGGAGGAATAACTACTCTGAATTCACAGAGCTCTCCAGGTTCCCCACAAAGCTTCCTCAAATCAACAAGGGATAAAAGCAGGAATAATTCTTAATAATTTTGAAATAATTTAATTGATAATAGAAAATGAAATTACAACTCTTTAAATTAGGATCTCAAACTTAGGACGGAAATTTAGACTTAGAATCCAACTAAAACACCCTAAAAATGTGGCTTACTATATATAAATAGTAAACTTATCATTTATCGACGAGCTCTATTCTTACTAGACTTCATGATTTTCAGCAAAAAATAATAAGCGTCTAATTTGGCTTAACTATGTTATTCTCTTAATTTTTTCTAGGCCATTTTCTTGTCGGGCACAACTTCTACAACTCAAAGGATCAAAAGTTATACTCAAATTAAAACTTACATGTGGGCAACTCAGCATAGCGAGTTGGTTGATTTAATTAGGTTCTCTTACCCCAAAATCATATAATATATCGAAAAACTCATCCTGATTTGCGAGGTATGACTGATTTAAGGTTTTGACGGTCCAAATCATTCCTATCTTCAATCAGGCCTACCCTAGTCCATCTTTACCGTGAAAGTGTCTACGACTCACTCTACATCAGAAGGCATGTGATCATTCCCTGGAGAGAAGTTCAATTTATTAGGGTTTTACTAAGCGCACCTGTATGTAGAGTGCACACAAGTTTTCCATTGAATGTGTCACATTGTTTGGATCTTGTGGCCTAAAAATCAAGTTATTTCTCCTCAAGTGAACCAAAGTGTACAAAATGAATGATTTGATCAGGATAATTTGCTTTGGCTGTCCATTTGTTTTGTACATTGTGGCCCACCTGAGGAATGAAATGGCCTGGACTTTTGGCTAGAATATCTAAACTGTATGGCCCGGAAGGTGGAAAGATGTGTGATCTCTCACATACTTGACTCATGTGCTTGTGTGGAGCCTAGTGGTGTGAGTGGGGCACAAGGTCTCAACATCACAATCATGGGTTCAACCCCACGCAACCATCTTCCATAATTCAGGTCACATGAATCCTTACTATTCCTATCCTTCAACTCCTCTAGACTAGACTTTTGGGTTTTTCAACCAAGCCAACTAACTTCGGATAAATATGAAGTATTCTAGATTCTTTGAGAAATTTCATAAATGCGTTTCATTTTCTTCTCTTCCATGAAAGTTTCATCTTCACATAATGTATTCTAATTTTTAACGTTTTTTTTTTTCCAATAATAGGAAGCGAAAATTAGTGGGAAATGATAAAGAAGAAAAGGTATTAGCCATCTCCATCATTGTTGTTGAAGAACATGTGAATCGATGTAGACCATTCAATCGATGGGGTCCACCAAAAACATATACAGGTGGAGCCTTCCATTGATTCGATATGTTGACTAAAATCCATCAACATTTATTGGTGAAGGTTTACTATCTTTGGATCATTAATCCGAACGGTCCAATCAATTGTCCACAGACCAAAATTGGTTTATGGTGCCATTTTTTTACTAAGGTTTCTGTCATTTTCTTTTCTTTAACATATCAGTCACTTTCTCTTCATATGCATGGCAAATGTGCATAAGATCCTAACCAACCATCAGAGAAGCTATGGATTGGATGGGCCATAATCTAGCTGTTGAAGGACTTTGCAAAAAGATTTTAAAAAAAGGATGGTTATGAGAAAATCACCAATGTTCCTTTAATTAAACCATCCATTCTTCTCTCGGAAACTTTCTAATCCAATGCTCAGGGTCGTCCAACTAATGTGAATTTTGGGATATTGGCCATCCAAAGCAAGGCCTACCTGATGGTCGGTTTGGATCTCATACACGTTTTTCACAAAACCAAAATGAAAATAATATTCTATCTTTTCTCTTTTAACAAACAAAGGTAACAACATTTTAATGAATTCTCATGATTATTGTTCTCACAATACTGAGATTTGCTTGTTCCATGAGGTGTAGAGCTGTACACCTTCACACGTGTGCAAACACAAAGATATGAAACACATGTGTGAGATCTGAGCTTTGAATGAGCCCAGAAACAATTCTTACATCTTCTAACTTAAAAATCAGAAAATTTCACTGTTCAAGTGGGCCACAATCATACCAACAAAATTAATTATTATGTTTTCTAACCATTCATTTGTTCTGATATATTTAGACCCACCTGAGGTGTAAAATGACTTCATTCATATGCAAAAAGATCTAAACAGTACATCTCACCTGATGAATTGCTCAGATATCTCGCACGTACCACAAATTATGACACACGTGCCCACGTGTGGAATTACCAAGATGGGCGATTTGGTAATTTTAAGGGCATTTTGGTAAGTTGGCATGATAGGTCATCTCCCCCATCACAAAGTCCAAATCATTAATGAAGGAGAAGTGATTGGCTGGAGATTATCCGATCTAATCAGATTAGCTGTCCAACCTCAGCTCTAACAATCCCTTGACCTGGTTTGGGGTTTGACCCTTTGAAAATGACATAATCTTCCATATTTCTTCCTTGTATTAATGAATATATAATAATTTCAACATCATGTAAGCTTGCACATCATCTCACATTAACTTATATTATTTAATGAGTTTCTTGTCGCTAAGTCTCAGTTCGTTATTTTGGTCCACTTGGATTCTATCATCCTCCACCTTAGGATATGAACATATCTTCAGGTTCAAGTTTGTACTCGTGGGGCCTTGTGCGTTAATCCAGACCGATGATCGGATGGAGAACATCACCCATTAGTTTTTCCATGAAAATAGACGGTTAAGAATGGAAGTGAAGTGATGGTCCATGTTTAACTGGTGAAAGTGAATGATTTTTGGTTCATGGCCAATCCATGCTAGATACTACTGAATCAACGGTCTTGATCAACAAAACGTGGGCTGCAATTCCACGAACTGGAAAAGCAGAGGATATTGTTGAGATCGAAGATTCTCTGTCAATTGCGTCTGCAGTGACATTGGAAGGTTCTTCATTTATACTCTAGTATAGCGTGGCACTTCATGCACATGCGTTCCAAAATCGTATACATGGCACACATGTAAGTAAATAAACCGTCCAAATTTATGGCCCTGCTTCAGATAGTTCAATTACTAAATCGATTCACCAAAATAATGTCCTCACTGGAAGATTGGCTTACACAAGATGGACGGGCAATATAAAAAGTAGTATAGTTGACAAGTTTAGGATCATTCGGTCAATCTAAATTTGGGGTGATGACTCACCTAAGTGGGTCCCAAGATTTGGATATTTTATTTTCAACTATATGCATATAGTTCAGATTTGGGTGCGTGAGTATGAACTAGCTAAATCTATCAGAGTATCAAATAACTCCGAATTTTTTTATGTCCGGCCGTCTTTAGTCGTTATGGGTTGTTAATCGCCATTTCTCAAAAAAGACTTTAGACTGAGATTTTGATGTGGCCAGTCTTTTCAACGGTTTTGATCCTGGGAAATTAGGTTCTATATTACGAGAACGGATTAGCTGTTACCGGTGGAACAACTTAGTTGGTGTTACCCTAACCGTGTGGGCCCCATCTTGATTTTTTTTTTTATATCCACACCGTCCATCTTCTTTTCCATATCATTTTATGACTTTATCCCAAACCATAAGAAGATAAAAATCTCATTTGGACCATACTATTAGAAACAGTGATGACTGACTATTAAAAACTTTTTGTGGGCCATGAAAGTTTTGGATCAAGTGGATATTCATATTTTTCCCTTCATCCAGATCTTCTTTATATTATCAACAAGTTGGATTGAAATAAATATTAATAAAACTTTACGATGTGCTGTTTGAAAATTTTAATGGTGGGGCACTTAATCAATACTGTTTCTAGTGGTATGGTCCACCTGAGATTTGGATCTTCATAATGTTTTAAACCCCATCCTCAAATGAGAGGACGAAATGGATGAACGGTGTGGATATAGAAAATATCATCCATGTGGGCCACAAGGTAGGGGTAATACCCACTAAGCTGTTACCCGGGTAACACCAAACTCGCTCCCGTGCATTACTTGCCTTGAGATTGACGGTAGATTTTCCCTATATTTTTAATTCTTGTCAGCATCCAACTGTTTACAGTTGAGTTGGATTGGTTCTGGGTGGAACATTCGTTGCACATAAACTTAAATTTGGAAGGCGAGGAAACGGATCCGGGCCTTCAAGATGTGGGTCCCACTTAAAACAACATTAAATTGACGGTTCTAAACATCATTTTCTTTTGATCGTTTTTATTTTCATCCTGACCGTTCTTTCGAAGGAAAGTTCTGTCTCGATAGGATCATCCGATTCATGTTATTTTAAAAGTCGAGTCATCCATGTACATGAAAAACTTTATGGACGGTATAGATTTACCAAACTATCATCTATATGTAAGATAACATGCAAAAAATATATCCTTCTGTCCAGCGCGCCACACGCTAATTACTTCGTATGCTTCTGAAAACCGGATTAGGCCGGCTCTCCGGTTGAGCCGGGCCTGTTCAATCACGTGTTATGAATGGATAATTGGAGAGCTTTGGCTCTCCACACGCCACAGATGCCCAGTCTCCACATTATGCCACGTGTACCAAAGCTGTCGGATTTGGAAGATCCAAGCTTTCCATCTGGTAGCCCCACCGATGCAATCCCTTTACTGAAGAATCTGTTCGGTCCACTCAGCAGGTGATGCAGAGATGCACGTAGAAACTTGGACGGCCTGGAAGGACTGACCACCTTTATTTTTAGCCGTCCATTTCTTTCGTACTCCATACGGCATCTCTTCACTGGTCGGATCCTATTTATAACATCTGTAAAATAAGTTTAAAGTTTGTGGGGCCCACTAGGATGTAAGTATACCACGTCTACTCATAAGGTGGGCCCGTTCTGTATCTTAAAAATCAGGCCGGCACAAAAAAACTGGTGAGCCACACCACAAGTAGACCCGCTATTAAAACTTCCTTAGACCCGACCAGGATGAATGGATGCCTGAAAATCAGAACATTCCAAAACTCAGGTGGGCCACACCATGTGATTTTAGATGTTTCAAGTACGATTTTGTGCGTTGTGGCCGACATGATTTTATGATGAGCCAGATATTTCGGGCTCCAGGAAGATCATGAGGGGTATCTGTCATTCACATATTATGGTGGGCCCCACACACCGGATTGTAGAATAAGCTGACTACTCTGTAATCGTGTAGAAGATCCGGCTCGGTGGGCCCCACACATTGCGTGGAGACCTCAATGTTGAAATATGACCGTTTTCCTTCGAACCAGCCTGGCAGTTTGTAAAGATTAAAGAGAAATTTTTTGATACTCTGGCAGGGACTGATGGATGATACGCAGGCACTTAGAAATCGCTCGGATATTGCATGCATGAAATACGTGTAATTTAAATCAAACTGTCGAAACTATGGGCCCCACTTTATATGTGGCATGAACCAAAGTTCATGCTTATTTGATTATCTAGTTACCGGATTGGTGAATATTATTTTGGACGGTTAGGATGGAAAATATCCAATGGTCCCAATTCAACAAGCAAGTGTCCACGAATCAGAGGTTAGGATTGATCGTGAAGTAATAATAGTGACTTACACAATTTACTCTGTTTAATTTAAGTTGTTTTAGCCCAAGTGTACAATTTTTAAGGGCCTGCGTATCAAGTGTCATACATTGCCGTAGTATCAAATAACTCACCAATAGAAAATCGCAAACGTAACAGTGTCCCGCGCGGCAGCATGCATGTCAGCATGTCCAAATGTGCGGCAGTACGCATCATACCGTACAGGTGGGTGTATCAGTCATAGATCGCAACCGTCCAACCTGGTGGGCCTGCCTTGGATTGTTTATTATTTCGAAATAACTTGGTTAGGAAACTTCTAACCATCTTATTGGAGTTTTTGGCTATTAAATGTTGAATAAGGCATTCCTTGCGAAGAAACATTTTCAGACTCTCGATTGGATGGCCAGGATCATTCCAACAGTGCATCTCCCCCAGCCCTTTGGTAAGTCAAGATCAGGTCAACTTGCAGGTGGTGAAGGTTTATCCAATACCACCTACGTTATGGCAGGATGAGAGAGTAGAATAATCATATTATAATTCGGACTAAGTTTATTCTACCACACGATGTTTGGGACCCACATCCAATACGACCATAAGGTGAATCCCTTCAGCTTCACGCATAATAGCATAAATCAGACCTATATAAAATACAGGTGGGCCACACCACATGGAACATCTAAGATAGGGATTCTCACCACTAAAATCTTCCAGCCCGATTGTGGATTCCACCTTGTTTTTATCAGCCATCCAATCCATTCCGAAGATGCAGGAAACCATGATAAATGGACACCCCAAAAAGAAGGCTATTAGAAAACCCAGGTGGGCTACACCACAACACATATTTTATAAGTTTAATGCATGATTTTAAGTTGTGTGGCCCACCTTATTTTTAATCAGATGATTTTAGGATCCATGGATAACATGAGAGGACTTACATGATGGACGGATTGGATGTAATGTAAACATGCCGGTGGGCACTACAGATCATGTTGTAGAGTAAGATTATTCTACATACGTTGTAGAGCATCCGATCTCCACATGCAGTTGTATTAGGCCATTCCTCAGTATTAAAATCCAATTATAATTAAAAATAAGATATTTGAAAAAAAGCATACGTGTGATTGGATTCTCAGCATTATAATGCTATGCATGTCTGTTCCCCCGCGTGTCAATTCTCGTATTTAAATTTTAAATTTATATATTTATGGGATTTTTATTACAAAATCATATTGGAACCCACATTTTACCAAATAATGCCTCCCGAAAGCTGCATTGGAGAGAGAAATTATAAAAAACCCCCTGTGTAATATTGTTTTGTATATGCTAATGAGTTGGATGTTAGACACACGCCACATATTCCCTTTAAAATTTCGATTTATTTAATAATAATATTGTTTTGCATATGCTAATGAATTGGATGTTAGACACACGCCACATTTTCCTTAATCCCTTCTTTGTAAAGAAAATAAAAATAAAGGTAGTAAAAAAAACCCCTCAGCTATTGGAGGCACTATTTAGTAAATGATGGTAAATGATGGTAAATAGGGAATTATGATATTTAGGAAGAATTTCGCAGTTTTTGGGTGTTTGATTTTTTCATGTCCACTTATAAATGATGGTAAATAGGGAATTATGATAATTTATCCATGTTTGGTAGACAGTCAAATAGCCCTGAAATATACATCTGAAAAATGTGATTTCTTGCGAGAAATTCATTAGGATTGTGTACATGTCATTCATGTGGAACCCACCTTGATGTATGTATTTGATCCATGCCGTCCATCCGTTTTACCATCTCATTTTAGGGCATCAGTCCAAAAATGAAATAGATTATAAGCTAGATCCTCCTTAGGGCCCACACGGTAGTGTATTTATCATTCAAACTGTTCATAAGGTCACACAGACATGGATTAAAGGAATACACAAATATCACCAGCTTGATCCAAAACTTCTATGATTCCGAAGAAGTTTCCAATAGTAACCGTTCACTTCCCTCTGTTTCCTGTGGTGTGGTCCACTTGTTCTTTTGATCTGTCTCATTTTTGGTTTCGTACCTAATATGAGCAGATAAAAGAATGAACGGCGTGGATCATACACATACATAACATTTTTGTTCACATCCCTCAGCATGAAATCCCTATATTAATTTAGGATAAATATTGTAAATATTTTAATTTTTTTTGCGACATCTTTTCAATTATCCTGAGAAAATTTTCATATTTGAAAATTTCTGAGCAAGAAATTGCTGAAGAAGAGGATTTGTCACTATGGCCCTACCTTACATTGGGAAAGTCTCAACAATGATCAGGACCGTCCGCTTGGTGGTATGGCCCAGATCTCCTACAAATCTGATATGTCCATCCGATCAATTCCTTTAATTTGGCCATTTTCCTTTCAAATCCTGGCCATTGGCTATATTTCTTTAAACTGATATTTGTGGGCCACACGATGGTAGTTTGGATTGTTCCATCATAGCTGTTTCTGGCCATTGGAAATCTGAAGCCAGGGAAGCCATCCAGATGTTCCCAATCTATGAAGGCTGCGCCCACGTTTGCAGTTGGTAAGATGGAAATGCATTATCATATTACAATGCAAATATTTTATTGGACCGTTCATATCATATGTACTCAAAATATAATAAACGAAGCTCCATTATACCAGTCGTCTATGCTAAAATACAATAATGATGGGTTGAATGTATAGAAAATATTCTCTCAATAAGATAGTGGTTGGAGGTCACCGTTCTAATGACCATCTTCCTCAATTTTGAGCCTGTATTCCTAAAATAATATTGCAAAATGGATGGACGGTATAGATAAAGCCCATGCATCATGTGAACCCCTGCCTATACCGAACTCAAGATGGGTAGTATCCGATCCATGTCCCATCCAATCGCTGAGTTGATGGGGATGGTAACTTTAACTAGAGCGGTACATGAGTCGAGCGTGACACAGCTCGGCCGGTAACTAACTCTAACTCAACGCAATTCAGCTTAAATGGTCAGCTCAGCTCAACTCGGTCAGCAGCTTAGGCTAGTACAAGTCGAGTTCAAGCCTCTACGACATTTTTTCAAATACATATATTGCATCATCAATTTTTAACCGAATGTAAAATAATAACGACACTTTATAGGTATTTTATAAAACACTCAGCGAGTAGTGAGGAGAATGAATGCACTTGAAATATAGTGATTTGTTTTATATTCATTCCTTCCTCACCATTCACTCATCCTACGGAGAATGTATGCACCCGAAACAACACTTCATTGAGTCATTTCATCAAACACTTGATGAGCAGCATTAATATCAAAATAATCGAGTCACCAAGCTAATTAGACCCAAGTTGATTTGAGTTGACGTTCAATACGAGTCCAATTGAACTCGGGTAAACTCTAACAAGGCTCAAAAAAATTTAGAGCTCTAAAAACCAACTCAAATCAGTCCCAAATTCAACTTCAAGCCGAAGCTTTTCCAAGTCAAGTCGAGCAAGCTGACCTGTCTAACTCACTCATAGCTCTAACTTTAACACTCTGGTTGCCTAGTGCAGTAAAAGTGCTGGAAATTCTCTGCGGCCATGATGTATCTGTTTTATCCAGTCAGTCCATCTATATCTTGAAAGCATGAACTTTGAAAATAAGGCTAAGTCTCAAGTAGACCAGGCCATAGGGAAATAATGGTGATTGAAGACTCACCCTTAAAAAGTTGTTATGGATTAAGACCCTTCATCCAAGTCTTTGTGACTTAGTCAACAGGTTGAATGTCAAATAAACATTACAGTGGGCCCTACGAAAATTTTAATGGTGGGTGTTCAATCCCCACCGTTTCCTGCTGTGTGGTCCACCTGAGATTTTTATACGCCTGAGTTTTGAGATCATGCCCTAAAATGAGCTGGAAAAATGGATGGACGGCATGGATAAAGCAAAATAAATCACTGTGAGGCGTAAGAAGCTATTCCAGCATCACACAGCACGTGACGCAATCAGAGTCGGGTTGGTACGGTGGAACACCGGAGTATGGTAGAACCATCTCTCCAAAACACATGGTGGGGTAATGTATCAATCGGGACCGTCCATCTAGTTTCCGTTGCTGTTGATTGAGAATGGTTGAAGATACATATGCATCAATAATCCTACCTGTCTGATCAGTGGTCTTCAAAGCGAAGGATGAAAATAAAAACAGTAAACGATCAAAATTCAGTGCAGGAAAATGAAAAACGAGTTTGAAAGGATTGGCTAATATTTGTGATTTCTGAAGAAAAAGGGCCATCTGTAAAAGATCTGATCTGTCCATTTGGTTGGTCCCATGGCCCCAAAATCAGTATCGTCCATTCATTAGGTGGGAAACATTGTACGGAACAAATAGGTGACAAAGTCAAAGTTTTTTCGACCATCCATTTTGTTTCCTGCTTTGTGACCACTTGATGAGTGGACGGTCCTGATTTGGAATACATGTACGGCTCATGTTTCAGTGATGCAGACCATTGATCTAATTCCCCACTTAAAATTACTGTAGCCCCACAAATAAATGCAAGAGAGAGAGCACCAAGATATCATACACCGCATTGTATTGAGTGTCCTTGATTTTCTTCAAAATATCATTTGTGTCCTTAATTCATCGCAGCCATCCATGTTGTCCGTCGATGAATCTAGATCATTCATGCATTGTGGACCCAATCTTGGATGACGACAGAAGGATCTCATGAGCCGACCAACCCTAACCGTTTTATGTAGGTCTCCAAACGGACGGTCAGTATCAAAAAAGTCAGCAGTCCACCATGAAGAGGGAAATATCTATTTGAACACGTCAGCTTCTTACTAGCATGCGGACACGTCAGCCATGGCCAGGCAATACATTTTTTACTATTACTTTGGTTGTGACCGATTCAATCAACGGACCCGGTTCAACCAGCCGATTCTATCCGTCCATTGTATTGTAACATGGATCAGCTGCGACGCCTGATCCACCGTTGTCGGTGGGACCCTGACCGTTGCTCCCACCTACATGCATGCATTGTATATCCACGCCATCCATCCTTTTTTACAGCTTATTTAAATGTATGGGTCAAAAAATGAAGCAGATCCAAATCTCAGGTGGACCACACGACAGGAACCAGTGGTCATTGAACGCCCTACATTAAATGTATGGGTCCACCGAAATGTTTATTTTCCATCCAACCTGTTGATAATGTAACACAGACTAGGATGAACGGAAAACACAAATTTCAGCTTGATCCAAAACTTTCGTGGCTCACAAAATGTTTTTAATATTCAATCACCAATGTTTCCTGGTGGTGTGGTCCACCTGAGATTTAGATCTGCTTCATTTTCTAGCCCATGCATTAAACTAAGCTGGAAAAACGGATGTACAACATGGATATACAACACATACATCGAGGTGGGCCCTATGGTCAGGGTCCCACCCACATCACTGGATCCAGAGTCTTAAATCCACACCTCACCCTTGCTTGGTTGGGCTACATGTCCAAGTACCACAAGGGTGCAGAAGATACAGAGCATATGTGTAAGATCTGAGCTTTTCATCAGGTGGGCCACTCTATTTAGATCTTCTGGCTAAAAAATAGACCATTTCACACCTAGCTTGGGGATGTTTACTTACGGTTCATCTGGATTTGCAAAACCTGATTCTGTGAATGAAGAAATGAGTTTTTATTAGGCCCACCCAAATGCTTGTTTTGGTGTCATTGTGAATGAGTTATAATATATTTTTATTTCAATCAGGCAATCAGAGGCATTCTAACGGATGGATTTGAGTTTAGTGGCCCATACAAATATAGAATGGGCTAGCTAGAAATTGGCATTTGTGGAAAAAGAGGATAGTTGTCTATTTTATTTTCTGCTCTTTTATTTTAAGTGTCTCCATTTGGAGGTTAGTGAGATTAGCATTTGTGGGAAACCTTATTTTATTTTTCTCCCAAGGTTAGTGAGATTGTTATTGGCCTGCTCTTACATGTGCTCATAAGTAGCATGCAATTGAAAATTCATACAGCTTATGCAACTCTTTTTTCTTTGAAAAAAAATAAAATAAAATTTCATACACACACATAATATCACGTTCTCGACGCGCGGCTCCCGGCTCTAATACACGAGGTTCCGATCCTAATTTTTTACAATGATGATTTTCTTGGTAAATTTTTATTTTTATAAAGGAGCATAACCACAGGTATACCCAAGTTACAAAACATCGTCACACACACACACACACACACACACACACACACACACACACACACACACACATATATATATATATATATATATATATATATATATATATATATGCTAATGGTCATGGATTATAGCTATCATTCATTGTGTGATAATTATGAACATAGAATGATTAATATCCAAATCTTGGAAATTTAGAAACACACCCTATGTTTCCATTACAACTTAGTCTAAACGAATATTTTTATTTGAGAACTTAGAAACTTTGAATATAGCACTATGACAAGTGCGCTTTGTATAAGGTTTGGTTATTGAGAAATTTTGAGAACGAATTTTTTTGTTAGGAGGGTAAAATTGTAAGACCCTTAACCCTGTGAGACCGACTGTATGTTTCGTTTTCAGTGCTGTCACGTTCTAGGTGGACCAGATCGACTAGTTTTGATCGCGACCATATTTTTGTACCGCAACACATCAAAACTTTTACCCTAGCGACCACACGAATGCTATGATTCCAATGTCACGTCACACACCCCATTGCAAACCTTAAATTAGAAGTTTTAATTTTGGCACAATCCGAGGTAGGCCGCACAACGCTAACCCTTATCCTAATATTGAAACTCTTGTGAGTCTGCGGCGGCCACCGAGGCCAAAGTAAGGACCAACTTATGCATCTTGGCAACATGAGAACATGAATGTATTAAAATAAAGTTTTCCACCAATGCCAATGTCACTAACCTCCTTTTAAAAAATAAATAAATGAAGGTTTCCCACAAATGCTAATCTCACTTACCTCCAAATAGAGCCATTTGGACTAAAATAGGAGAAAAGAAACTAGTTTACTTTTTAGAAATGTTATGAATAACTACCTAACTGATGTGAAATCTAGATTTTTATACTTTTTCAAACAGTTTGTGTTTGTTTCTTCAATTATATATATAAATGGAAGTAAATAGTTAATATGACTTTTGAGAGGTGTTTGTTTGAGAGAAAAATATCTATGCAATTGTGCTTAGAAAGTAGTATCAAATGCATTCATGAAATCAAAGAGAAATTGGATACGGTTAAAATCTATGGGTCCCATAATTTATGTGTGTGTGTGTTCCATGCCATCCATCTGTTTTGTCATCTCATTGTGGGGGCATAAATCCAAAAATGAGGCAGATTGAAAACTTAAGTAGACCACACCACAAGAAACATAGGGGTTAATGATGTTTACCATTCAAAATTGAAACCTTCCTAGGGCCCACTAAAATGTGTATCTAATCATCCGACATGTTCATAAGACCACACTAACATATATGAACGGTCTACATAAATATCAATTTAATCCAAAACTTCTGTGACCCACTAGAAGTTTTTCATGTTGGGTGTTCAATTCCACCATTTCCTACTAGGGGTGCACACGAGTTGGTTCGGTTCTGTTCTAGGGTGAAACTAGAATCGAACCGTTCCATACGGTTATAGGATTTTCAGAACCGGAACCGGACCCGGACCGTTAGCACCCTATAACCAAACCGGAACCGGACCGTGAAAACCGGTTCGGTTCCACGTTCCGTGGTGTGTGGAGAGAGAGAAAACCAGCGAGAGATAGAGGAGCAATAAGAGAGAGGATCAGTGAGAGAGAGAGAGAGGAGCAGAGAGAGAGAGAGAGAGAGAGAGAGAGAGAGAGAGAGAGAGAGGGGACCGACGACAGAGAGATGAGAGAGGGTAGGGGCAGCTGCACGCACGTAGCAGGGTCGGGTAGACTTAGGGTTTGTTTATTAATATAAGTTCGGTTCTAGGTTCAGTTCTAGGTTCGGTTCCACGGTTCGGATCCACAGTTCGGTTCTGCATAGCCCTAAACCGGAACCGAACCGATCTAAATGGTTTTTTGATTTTTTGGAACCAGAACCAGTGCACTCTAGAACCGAACCAAACTGAACCGTTTGATCGGTTTAGGTCCAGTTCCACGGTTCTACCGGTTCGATGTGCACCCCTATTTCCTACGGCATAGTCCATTTGAACTTCAGATCTATGTCATTTTTGGGCTCATGCGCTAACATGAGTTGACAGAACAAATGGACATCATGGATAAGATACATACATCAAGGTGGGTCCCACAACTTTTAACATGTGAAAATTGTACTAATGTAATCTATGAAGTGGGAAGCTTTGCAAACAAACTCCTGGGTAATGTCGACCTAAGGACTGCAACTTCAAATATATGGGTAAATAATCATTACTCATCTACCCCTTGTCATTCCCACCTTGCAAGCAAATGGATGAGTGGCTCAAGTGGGCCCCATCCTAACGTTTATGTAAAATCCACCTCGACCACCATGTGTATGACCCCATGTTAGGCCAAGAGCTTAAAAATCACCCCCATCTAGGATTTTGGTGGACCACATAATTAGCAGTGTATAGGGTAACGCTCTCCCTCTAAATTGTTTCCATTAGTGTGGTTCATGTGAATAACTGATGGGTATATTTTGGTCCATAGGCCTATATATATATATATATATATATATATATATATATATATATATATATATATATATATATATATATATATATATAATGGTCGTAGTGGATTTCATATAATGATCAAAATAGGCCCTGTGAAACTCAAGGGCAGATGTCTCTCTCCAAACTATTTTCGTGGGTGTGACCCACTAGAATCACAAGTCAGCTTTATCTTTTTATCTCTTAGTGTAATACATGACTAGATATCCAATGGTCAGAGTGGATCTTACATAAACATCATGATAGGCCCCGTCAAAATCAAGTGTGACATCCCATACAATTGGATATATATTCTATGTACGGTTAAAAGGGACACTACTACTTGATTTTTTTTTTGTTGGGCCATGCATATGCAAAATTCACTTCGGGCATTAAATGCATAATCCCAATTTAATCCAATAGCACAAAAAAAGCAAAAAAAAAAGAGAAAGAAGGGAGGTTAACTTGTGATTCAAGTGGACCACATCAAAGAAATTTATAATGAGAGAGAGAGGCCCCCCTTGATTTTTATGGGCTTACCTTGATGATTATATGAAATCCACTCCAACCATTAGATGCCATACAAAAAAAAAAAAAAAAGGCTTGATGTCTAAAAATCAAGCCCATCTATGATTCAAGTGAATCATGCCAAGGTAAATAGTTATGAGGGTGATCGTTGTCGTGTACACTCTTTCTAATCATGTGGTCCACCTGAATCACAGATGTGGGTTATTTTGGCTTCTCTGCCTAGCAAGAGGTGATGCACAAGGTGATCCAAGTAGATTTTACATCAACACCATGGTGGGACCCACTCAAGTAGCTAAACCATTTGCTGCCATGGCTACCCAACCGTTCAATGATGATTATATCAATTAATGAGGTAGTTTTTTTTTAATATATAACTTTTAGAAAAAAAGTATCAAATTGTAGATTCCATATTAATTAGATAGTTCTTTTATATTAAAAAAAAAATATTTTTCTTAAGATAATAAAGGAAATATTGATGGGTTTTTTTGACCCATCGTCGACCGGTCGTGAGCCTCGCTCGACCGGTCGAAGGCTGTGGTCGACCAATCGTGGAAGACGAGTCGTGACACGACTCAAAGTCCAGCGACTGTGAACTGTTTTTCTCCGGGTACTCGACCAGTCGAAGGAGGTGCTCGACCGATCGAACGTGGCTCTCGACCGGTCGTGGACTCGGTTTGACCAGTCGAGGTTACGCAGATTCGTTCCACGATTTTGTGCGGATTTCGTGTCGCAAGTCCTTTCGCAGCTGGGATACGAAAGGGAATTTCCTAAAACTATAAATAGGAGTTCCTGGGGCTTTCTAGGGCATAACGAGAGGGTTTCCTAAAGCTTTACAAGGGATTTGCTAAAGGGTTTAGGGCTATCAAAGGTGAGAGAGAGAAAGAAAGAGAGAGAGGAAGCTTATAGAAGGGAGGTTCTACTCGTGGAGGTTATCTACTGTGCAATCTATATCTCAGCGCTTCTATGTCCTTGTCATCAGTTAGATCTCTCTGTTTTCTCTATTTCTCTCATTGATTATCCACTCTTGTGTGAGTGAAGAAGGTTGTAATATTCTACTTCATAGTGAATTGTTGATCTGGATGAGGTCTCGTGGTTTTTACCTCTTTGAGGGTTTTCCACGTAAAAATCTCTTGTGTGGTGTGTGATTGATGCATTGATTATTTTCATTGCTTTATTATTCATAATTCTGGTTTGTTCTGGAGGGCTAGATCCTAAGGTTTTGTGCAAGGCCCCCCAACAAATATTAGATTTCAAAAGGCAATTATTATCCAAATATAATACAAGATATGAAGCATCTCTTACAGGAGTTTCTGAATTTTTCAGCTGCCATTAAAACACATCCTTAAATATATAATTGATGGAAATCCATGCTTCACCTATGCTCATAAAAATCTTAAAAAACCACCATTGAATAATTATTATAATTTTCTCTCTTGAAACCGAGACTTGTAGACCTCTCCACTTCCAGAAGAAAAGCTTGGCCATGAAAAGGCCTAAGACGCCAACGTTTTTAAATAAATAAATAAAAACCATTTCATAATCCAAACGATGCCTTAATAACCATCAATTTATTTTTGTAAATTGTGGCCCACTTGATCAAACTAACTTGTAAACCATGTGGCCCAGCAAATGAATGGCATGGATCGATTTGTGATCCCTGCGCCACGTGAGCATGTGCTGTCATGTTGATGGGCTTTCCTTTCACAAAAGCGTGCAAGATTAGCTAAACTTCATGACCAATATAGAGATTAGTTAGAAAACCATGGTCTCTCTACTCTTATTAAAGTAACAAAGTCAATACCAACTTTCAGAACAATCTTCCCATTTTCATTAACATAGTAATTGGTTATATTTTCATTTATATAGTAATTAGTTGGGCTGAACGGGTCGGATATTTGAAAATCGGAATCAGAATCCCAGTTGAATATTTCTATATCTGTATTTTACTTATATCTGACTTTTTTTCTATATTATTTGAATTTGAATCTATATTTAATAAATAAATAAGATTTCATGGAGAAATTGGATATCTAGCTCAGACCTGGTAAGAGGAGACTATGGTTTGCCAACGACACCTGAAGGAGAGTAGAAAGAGAGCAGTTCAGGTTTACCTGGGGAGTTTGGCTAGTGACGCTTCGAGTAGCTAGGTGGTTAATGCTATGTAAGCCCCACCATGATGTATGAGTTTTTTTCACACTATCCATCTATTTTTCCAAATCATTTTAGAGCTTGATCTTTAAAATGAGGTAGACATAAATCTCAGGTAGACCACACCACAAGAAAATAGTAGTGATGGAATGTCTCCCATTAAAAACCTCCTAAGGCCTACTGTAATGTTTAATATTTGACATTTAACCTATTGATTAAGTCATACCGACATGAATGAAAGGACACACATATAAATAGAAGCAAAATGTTCAGCTGCGCACCAGTTCGTATGGAACTCGTGCGAAGTTTTTGAGAGCTCATCATATGTGATGTGATTCCAAAATCTGAATGGTCTGCACGATGCATCGCCACATGAAACCCCCAGGGCGCAACTTTTTCTTTGATCTAAAACTTTGGTGGGCTATGAAAAAGACAAACAGTTTTCTCCCTTGATTTGCATCTCTCTTTTCTATGGCCCACCAGAGTTTTAGATCAGAGTAGGTTTTATGGGATGCTGCACCGTTCGGATTATACGGCCATGACACGTGTGCAAAGGCGTGCACGTGCACAGGTCTGTACCGTTGAAACATTCCTAAGGCCTACCATGGTGTTTATTTGCCATCCAACATGTTCATAAGGTCACAAAAACCTGGATGAAGGGAAAACATAAAAATCAGCTTGATCCAAAACTTCATTGGCCCACAAGAAGTTTTCAATAGTAGGATTTCAATCCCCACTGTTAGTTGTAGTGTGGTCCACTTGAGATTTGGATCTGCCTTATTTTTTGGATTATACTCTAAAATTAGCTGAAAAAATGGATGGAAGGTATGGATAAAATACATAAATCATGATGGGTCTACTATCGACTAAAACGGAATCCGTTTGTGGCCCACCTGATCAATATAATAGACTTCTTTCTAAAGCCAGAAGATCTAATCATTGAGTCCCACCTGATGGAAAGCTCAAATCTTACTCAGGGCTTTCCCATATTTGCACGTGTGACTACATGTGAATAGGGCAGGCTCGACACGTGTGAAACTATAATTCAAGTCTACAAAAATGGAAAATACTTAGGACTTGGTAAACCACTTCTAGAATTCTACTTTTACCAACCCTTTGTGCGTAATCATCTAAAATATGTACGCTAACTAATTGATAACGACTAGATGATTCGTGATGCCGCCACGTGGACAATGGCACCGTATGCTACGTGGCTCCGGCGTAGCCCGCATATCAAACGGTATTAAGAAGACCCACCAGAGTAGAATGCGTAGAAGATAGATATGATTTTGGTCCCTTTCTCTTCCTTTTTTTTTTTTTTTTTCTTCCTTAGTTTTGGTGTTGGTGGTTTGCGGAAAACGAGAGGTATAAAAGAGAGAGAGGATCTTAGACTTTTGGGCTTTTAGGTGAGAGGTTAAGCTCCCTGACTGACCCATGTGGGCCAGCTCTATTTGGACGGTCCGTTTGTTAGAAGTTTGCTAGAGGTCATGATCTCTACCTATTACAAATGGATATGGATCTTTAGCCATTGGATTTGGATCCTTTTTGATGATCCGAACCGTTCATATGATGGCCTCAGAGCAGATGAGGATACCCAAAAGAAATCTCAAATTGGAATATTTCATCCGTTCGATTATTCAAAGCTTAAAGAGACGGTTCATATACAAAGGAAAAGAGTCAAATGATCCAAGGGATAAGGTATCCTCATCCAAGGTGAGGCCCATCATGTAAACGGTTTGGATCATTAAAATATGACCGTAGATCCAAAGATCGAGGTCCTGATGTACATGTGAGGACGTTTTGTTACAAAATCCCTATGGTCTGTGGATCCTGTAACTATTATCATCGATAGCGTAGACAGGCAGCGGCTACTTGCGAGTGTAGATATCCATTCAAACTCTTCCACCCCCGGCAGTGGATTGCCCAGAAACTCGGTAGCCCATGTCTGTGGGGCCCACCTTGATGTATTTGTTTTATCCAATGGTCCATCTGTTTTTCCAGATTATTTTAGGCTACGAACCCAAAAATGAGTGAGATACAATTTTCAAGTGGACCACACTACGGGAAACAGTGGGGATTGGATGCCTACCGTTGAAAATTTCTTGGGGACCATAGAAGTTACAGATCAAGATGATATTTGTTGTTTTTCCTTCATCAACGTATGTGTGGCCTTATGAACGTGTTGGATGGGAAATAAACATCATGGTAGGATTTAGGAAGGTTTAAACAGTGAGTGTCACTATCCCACTATTTCTTGTGGTGTGGTCCATATGAGCTTTATATCTTCCTAATTTTTGGGATCATATCATAAAATGATATTTTAAAACGGATGGACGGCGTGGATAGAACACATACATCACGGTGGGCCCTACATATTCGGGTCATGTCTCCAGGCAAATCCGTGCCCCTCCCTCCCTATTAGCCAGATCTAGTTCGACCACGGACCTTATTTTGACCAAAATAGGCTGATCCGCCAGTACATCAGATCAGATGGGCCACTCATGAATGGAATGAAATGGAGGGTTATAAATGAATTTAACCAACAGGGTCCACATTTAACATACACATGAGGCCTCCCTGATGATCCAACCGTCCAGATCATCACACGACATAAAATAATCGTGGGACCCACCTGATGAAATACTCTAGTCTTCACAGACGTGGGCCACTTAAAGAACGTGCTGCTTTGATGCGAGTGGGAGAGTAGGATTTTGATAGCTACTCCTACTCTCGCTGGTAATTCTAGCATTTCTCCAATGGAGTGTCATTATACTAATTACTAAGAAATGGTCTAATGCATGGTATGACAACAGATGAAAACAACGGTTGTAGTTTTTTCTCATTAAAATGATTTTTTTTTAATGAGCAAAACACCGAGTCTTTGGTATTAGTTTTAAAGAAAAATAAGGATTAATTTTTAATAATTACTTAACTGTCACTAATCACGCGTTTAGGGATAAATGACATTAAGGACCATAATGACAAATCTTTATTTTCGGCAATTTCTCAGCATGGGAAATTCTCAGGAGATTTTCAGAATTTCTCGGGATGATAGTATGTTATATTTATTATAAATTGATAAATTATTCTTTTTTTTAAAAAATGAATTTATCTAAACTTTTAGATACTTATTTAGTAAAAATTATGATAATTTTGTGAGAAACTAAAAATAGTAGAGTTTTGAAAAATCTTACAATATTCTTGAAATAATATCGTGAACATATCAAGCTAATTTCAAAATCTCGGGGATGTTGGACGTAAGCCAGTGGGGCCCACTGGTGAGCAATCACTAGTGGGTGGGTCACACATGTTTAGGCTTTTTTCGGCCTTTTCCATTCGGTTGAGTTTTCAAATTTAACTTTGAATTTGAAATATGATAAGATATAAGGATTTGATCGGATGATATTGTTTCATCCTATCTCTCCTTCCTTGCCTATAAAAAGGGATGCGCTCTCTCTCGCATTGAATAATATGATAAATGGAGAGTTTACAAAGAGATATTGTGTGCACTATAGTCTATCCATTTTAGCTTGTCCTTGGGACAATCTGATCCATAGATCGCAATCCGGGGCCACTTATACCGTTGGATCAGAGGTGTGAATAATTCCATCTGCTCCAGTAATAGATAAGCGGGTTGTTGGAGCACCGTTCTTCAGCTTTATGAGGGTCCCAATCATCGTGTAGACCGTCAAATCTTGAGGGCTCACCTTCCGCGCTTCCCTACAGGGAATGCACTGCTAAGGCTTGATTTTTTATTTTTTATTTCTAGAAGATAAAAGTCTATTGAGCTGTTCAGGTGCCTCCTAATAAGTAGCCATTTAACTTAAGTTAATAAGTTACTTTTTTAATTTAAGCTAATCAGATAAGCATAGTTGTAAAAAGATATGAAATTCTACTGTGGTATGAATGCATGGGTGTGTAAAAAGAAAAAACGACTTATCTGATAAAAGTTACCTCTATAAATTTATTTATTTTCAAAGGTCGTCCTCACATTACGCATTATCCACATGATATGTGGTTCACATCAAATTGGGCCATGTCAAAGGTGGGCCCCACATTACGGATTATCCACATCAAGGTGAGCCCACATGATGGATTATCCACATCTAAAGTAGACCCTAATAATGAATGGTCCACATTCAAAGTGGACTCCGCATGACAAGACCCACACCATGGTCCTTATCAAATGTGGGCTCCACACGAGGGACTGAATATTGAAAGTGGCCCCACATGTAAGACAATAACATTGAAGTTGGGCCCACATGATGGATGACTCGCGTCAAGGTGGGCTCCACATAATGGATGGTCCACATCAAAGGTTGGCCCCTAATGATGAATGGACCACATCCAAGCGGGCCCTGCATGATGGATGATCATCATCCACCACAACGAAGGTGGGGCTTACACTATGGACGGTCCACATCAAATGTGGGCCACATATGATGGGCAATGGACATTAAAGGTGGGCCCTGCATGATAAACAAATTATTTTGATGGTGGGCCCACATTATGAATGACCCATATCAATGTGGGCCCCACACAATGGATGGTCCATATCAAAGGTCAGCCCCTAATGATGAATGGACATCATCCAAGTGGACCCTGCATGATGGATGATCGTTATCCACCACATCGAAGGTGGGGCTTGCACTATGGATGGTCCACATCAAATGTGGGCCACATATGATGGGCGATGGACATTAAAGGTGGGCCCTATATGATAAACAATTTATTTTGATGGTGGGCCCACATGATGGATGACCCACATCAAGGTAGGCCCCACATAATAGACGTCCACATCAAAGATGCCGATGACGAATGACCCACGTCTAAGGTGGGCCCCATATAGTGGACGACTCACATCGAAGGTGGGTCCCACATGATGGACAGTCCACATCAAAGGTGGGCTATATATGATGGGTGGTGGATATTAAAGGTGGGCCCACACAGGATGGGCAATAACATTAATGGTGGGCCCCACATGATAGATGACCCATATCAAGGTGGGCCCCTGTAGACACCCTAGACCGGCTGAGTGTGAGCCGGTTCGAACCAAAATTTGCGGACAAACAGCCAGTTAAGTTACGGGGCATAGTTGGTTCTGACCAAAATGGGTTGACACTCCACTAGTTGTGGGTTTTGCACTTGGTTCGAGCTCAGTTCGCATGTGATTCGGGCTTAGTTTGCACAAGCCTCACTTTTAAATGAAACTATGGCTCAGTAGAACCGAACCTAGCCACATATCCCTCCCTAAATGCCTATAAAAGGGAGAGTCTGATGAGCGAGATGGGAGGAGAGTTTAGGATATAAAAAGAAAGTGTGGGACAGAGGCAGATGCACCATTCTATGGTGGGCCACGAGCTATTATGGGGGCGAACCTTTGATTTTTAAGCTCATGGCCCACCATAAAAATCAAGTCAATCCATAACTTTTATGGGGCAAACCTTTGATGTGGACCCTTCATTGTGTGGGTCACACCTTTGATGTGGGTTATCCATCATACAGGCCCACCTTGGATGTGAGCTATTCATTATTATGGCCCAACCTCTAATGTGCGTCATTCATTATGTACGTAGGGCCTACCTTTAATGTTAGTCATCCATCAAGTGCGGCCCACCATCAATCTTATTGTCCATAATGTGGGTCCCACCTTCAATATCCACCATCGAGCATGTGGAGCCTACCTTTAATGTGGATCATCCATCATGTGGGTCTTCCATCATGCAAGGCTAGCCTTGGATATGGGCCACTCATCATTAGGGTCGGCCTTTGATGTCGACCATCCATCATGTGGGGCCCACCTTAATGTGGGCCATCCATCATACTGGGCTCACCTTAGATATGGGCCACTCATCATTAGGGCTGACCTTTGATGTGGACCGTCCATCATGTGGGGCCAACCATTATTAATTGCCATCATCTGGAACCCACCTTTGATGTGGACTATCCATCATGTGTAGCCCACTTTCGATGTGGACTATCCATCATGTGGGCCCCACCTTCAATGTAGGTTTTCCATCATGTAGGGCTCGCCTTGGATGTGGGTCATTCATCATTAGTGCCCGACCTTTGATGTGATCGTCTATCATATGGGGCGACCTTAATATGGGCCATCCACCAAGTGGGGGCCCAACTTCAATGTCCGATGTCCATCATGTGGAGCCCACCTTTGATGTGGACCATCCACATGTAGCCCCACGTTTGAAGTGGGTCGTCCATCGTACCAACTTGCTTTGGATGTGGAATTTTTATCATTATGGGCCAACCTTTGATGTGGACCATCCATGTGGACCCACATTAATATGAGGTCATTCATCATGTGAGGTCCACTTTTTATGTGGATGGTCTGTCGTGTGTGCCCAACCTTCAATGTGGACACTGGACAGTTCACCACATGGGGCCTCCTTTAATATAAATTGTGTCTCAAAGCCTCCTTTGACATGGACTATAAAAAAGAGAAGTAGGAAAGTCATAAGTTTAAAAGCCCAAAATATTTTACTTATTAAGATAAGCGGATTTTGACACATAACTTACTTCTACTTTGAAATTAACTTAAGTAAAAAAAAACAAAAAAAGTAACTTAATTACTTAATCTAAGGTAAAAAGTAATTTATTTGGTGGTATCCAAACGGGCCCTAATAAGATTGTATTGTGGTATATACTGTATTTGTATGGGCCATCCAATCCTTTCAAAAGATCCAAACCATTGGGATAACTGGACACCACAAAAATCAAATCAGGCAAAAGAAGCTCAGGTATGCCACACCACGTTATTTTAGAAGTTCTGGACATGATTTTACATTGTGTGGCCCACCTAAGTTCTGAATCCACCTGACTTATGGGATGTTGATATGGTGTTGTCCACAACACCAGAATGATGGTGTAGTGATGTGTTGGGCCTTGTGGGGGCCTCCAATGATATATGTGTTTTATATTCATATTGTCCATCTATTTTGCCAGCTCATTTTAAGACATGAATAAAAAACGAAGCAGATCCTAAGTTCAAGTCGACCACACCACAAGGAAACAGTGGTGACCACTGGCCACCATTAAAAACTTCATGGGCCCACAAAAGTTTTGGATCGAGTCGATATCTTATCAATAGGTTGGATGGCAAATAAACATTATGATGAGCCCTAAGAAGGTTTTTGCCTCGCGTGTGTTATTATCCTCACTGTTTCATGTGGTGTGGTCTACTTGAGCTTCAAATCTGCTACATTTCCTAAGTCATGCCTAAAATGAAGTAGCAAAACAGATAGACGGAGTGGATATAAAACACATACTGACTGGAACCATTGCCACCCCAACCCATAAGTAGGGTTGGCAAAGGTCTGAGTTTGGCCTAGCCAGGCTAGACCTGGTCTCGTTCCGACACATATGGTCCAAGGCCCAAGGCCAACATGAGCCTATCATATAGGACCAAGCCCATGCCCAGAAATTTCGGTTGCACCCATCCTGAAAATTGATAAATCCCTATTTTCCACTCTGATGTACCTATCTATCCATTGATAAAGTGGACCACACTGCAGAAAGAAATAGGCAGTTAAGAAGAAAGAAATCAACGGCCTATATTCAAGATGCATGGGTTACCTAATGATGAATTAGAATGGGATGTTTGTTGGATATAAGAGGTGAATATGAACTCAGGTGTAGTTGGGGTCAATCCAAAGGATTTAAGCCCAAAGCTAGTTGGACTGGGCCCTTTCAGAAAGCCCAGTCTATTTGTGTTAAGATTAGATTTTCACCGTGATCCAATTGAATCAACGGTCCATATTCAAATGGAAAAACAGCAGTGATTTTCAAATTTACAACATTAGCCATTTGATTGCTAGTTCATTCTCCCAAACCTAATCTGATGGAAAACAATTAGGCCCAGTGCTGGGCCCACCCCACCCTAAACATTCGGCCACGAACGGCGGGCCTGAAAGCTAGGCACGAGACTGGCCCATGTAAGACGTACACACACGTGCCTCAACCTCAAGCAGGGATATTCCTGGTGACCTGACTTTTTGGGACCCAACGTTATGTACGTGTCTTATCCACACCGTCCATCCATTTTGCAGGATCATTTTAAGGCTTGAGCCAAAAATCGAGGTAGATCCAACGCTTAAGATCACACCACAAGAAATAGTGGGGATTGAATGCCTGCGATTAAAACTTCTTGCAGACCACAAAAGTTTTGGATCAAGCTGATATCTGTGTCTTCTCTTGCAGACCACATTTTGAACGGCATATAAATATCATGGTGGGCCCAAAGAAGATCTCAACAGTGGTTGTCATTATCCCCACCATTTCCTGTGGTGTGGTCCACTTGAGCTCTGTATCTACCTCATTTTTTGGGTTCGTGCCCTAAAATGATCTAACAAAATGGATGGATGGAGTGGATAAAACACTTACATCCCGGTGGGCCCCACAGAGTCGGGTCACCAGCAATATAAAATATCCCTGGTGACCGGGTCTCCAAGCAATCCGCGTCCTTACGTTCAAGCTCTGCCTGTCCATTTATATTTTTGGGCCCGAATCTATTCCCAATCCCATCGGTTGTAGTTAATGGGCCTAACGGGCCAACTGGGCCCATTAACGGCTTTAGCTGGAGGGGTTTATGGTAAAATTTGGGGGCGTGTTTGGGCAGTGGGATTAGAAGGGATTAGGTGGGATGGGATTGTCGGAAAAGCTTGGAATTAGATTAGATGGAATTACATTACGTTTGTGCCAATTTCAGTCAATGTTAGCAAGTTGTGTAGGTCCCACCATGATGTATGGGCTATATCCACACCGTCCACCCATTTTTTGAGATTATTTTAGAGCATGGGCCAAAAAATCAGGTAAATCTAAAGCTCAAGTGGACCCCACCATAGAAAGCAATGGGGATTGAATACTTACCGTTGAAAACTTCTTTGGGGCCACATAAGTTTTGGATCTAACTCATTTTTAGGCCCATGCAATAAAATAAGGTTACAAAACAAATGAACGGTTTAGATATAACACATGTATGTTATTCTAAGTAATTTCAAATGATGGTGGGTATATCCATTCAATGTACTACCATATTACCAATTATCCAATGGCAATAGGGACAATCCACGCCATAAATGCCGAGGCTTTCGCAGAAGAAAGATTGAACAGGTTATACTCGTCACACGTGCTGATGTGGAATAAATGTAGAAATCCAGGCCATTTATCTTGTGGACAACAGCATATGTATTCTCTGGACAAAAAACCAAGAAGGTCCACTTCTCAGGTAAGCTGCACTTGTACTTTGAATATAGACGTCATAGATACTTTAAAATGGTATTTACTTGAGAAAATGGACAAATTATATCAATAAATGGATAATTTTAATTTTATAAAAATTATAAATGGATCGGATAGAAAACACGTGTACTAATTTTGCATGTGTGACGAGAATCGCGTATTCAATCTTACTCGCGCAAACCTCCCGCTATCTTTTCGTTGAAAAGCGGCTTGAGACCAATGATTGGCCCGACGAACTTCGGTGTGCGTTCGTCGTCGTGGACGCGAATTGCCTGTAGCCCCCGCCGACAGGAAGCTATGTGTGGGCCCTCTGAGACGCACGTGAGGAATCCATACCGTCCATCAGTTTTACAAGACAACCGTAGGATAGTCATCCAAAACCGAAGTAGATACGAATTTCAAGTGGACCACGCTACATGAAACATTGAGGATCGAACTTTCACCATTGGAAACTTTTTGTGGGCTACATAAGTTTTGGATATAGATTATATTTTTGCCTACTGTTTATCCCGGTTTTAATAAATTTATGAACGGTTTGGATGTCAAATTAACATGATGGTGGGGTCCAGTAACCGTTTCAATTCTCACTGTTTCCTATCGTGTGGCGCATATGAATTTTGGATATGCCTCATATTTGGAAACCTGTCTTATTTTAAGCTTTTGAAACGGATGGACGGGGTTGATTTCTCACAGTCATCTCGGTGGGCCACACATAGCTTCTATCTACATGAATTCGCTGTTGGCGGGGACGACGGACAATTCGCGCCCTTTCGCCGTTTTTTTAGGACGCGTCCGTTCGTCACGCTACGTTAGACGCCATTCCTCGCCGATCATACACGTCGCAGAAACTTATGTAGATCAAGACCGTCCAAATCTCACAGAATAATCTAGATGGAGCGTGAATAGAAATTCACACCGATAAGATGGCCTTTTCCATCAGATTCCGCCCATTGACCGTGGGCTTTCCAACTGTACACTTGATGGACGGTTAGAAATCCCAACGGTCAGGATTTTTCTTTGTTTCGGTTATTCTCCATACGAAGGGACCAGGATGGAGGTCCCATATGAATGAACGGTGGATTTTATCGGTCAACTCACTAGCTGTTCCAACACCCACTTTCAGCATAGATCATTGCTCAATTATTTGTGGGGCCCACCTGATGAGCGTGTCTTCTTGGTTTCTACATGAGGGACAGCGTAACGTGAACTCCCAACCTGAAGACCGACCAACCTGATTCAGTACACATGCGCCACGATGGCACGTGTCACAGCATTTTCTCCTCAATCAACAGTGGCAAACGCACATGGTAGCCTGTACGATTAAATACAAAAGAGGAGTAATTTGGTACTCTGGCAGTCTTTGTCACTTGATACGCAGGTGTCGGTATTGTAACCAACAATTTGTGGAGCCCACTGTAGTCGAGTCACGGTCTCAAAGTCAGATTGATCGAAGAATGCTAACCTCTAATTCGTGGACACCTGTTTGTTGAAATAACACCATTCGATATTTTTGCATTTTCAACCGTTCAATAAATGTCCAACAACCCTACCATCATTTTTTATTCATGATACATCCAATGTGGGTCCCAAAATTTTCACAGCTTAAGTTGAATTACTTACATGCCAGGTATGCAATTCCCAACTAATTTCAAAGTGCCTGCGCATCAATCATCACACTCTACCCGAGTACACAGGGCGTGTTTGGCCGGACCGTTCCCATGGGATTAGGAGGGATGGAATGGATTTTAAAGTAATGATGGTGGTGTCGGTGTTTGTCCATTGATCTCGTGGGTTTGTAATAGCCCATGGGATATATAACAGAGTGTTTGGACCGTCACAAATGGATGGATTTGCATCTCCACTATTTTTTGTGGTGTGCCCCACTCACTGTTTTATATCTGCCTCAAAACAGGTTCATGGCTGAATGTAGGCAAGTGAAAATGATGGAGGGAGTGGATATCTCATTGATATCTCAGTGGGCCCCATATAGCAGTGAAAACTCGCATCCCGGGATTGGTGGAATCCGTCTTAGACTTGGGCGGTGTTTACGAGAGCGCGGCGGATGAAATATATCTTGTCATCCCAAACAGCAGACAGGATGGGATGGCGTGCAATAACCCTCGTAATCCCATCTAATACCATATCCAGCGCTCGGCCAAACACGCGTAAAGAGAAATACTTTGTTACTCTAGCAAACTTAGGGTTGTACACGAGTCAAGCTAGCTCGAAAAGCTCGCTCGACTCGGCTCGACTCAGCTCGGATTGACTCGGCTTGAAATGCCGATTCAAGGCGAGTCAAGCTTGTTTACTAAAGCTTGAGTTGAGTTCAAGCCAAGTTCGACCATGGTGTATTTTGACTTGACTCAACTCAAGCTTGGGCTCGACTTGACTCAAGTAAAATATTTTAATAATATATATTTTATATATTATATTAATATTAAATATATATAATATATATTTAATTTTTTATTTTTTAAAAAGAAGTTAAAACTTAAAAGTTTTTACTAAAAAACTCCACCCGACCCTACCCGTCTCCATTCCCTCTTTTTCTTTCCCTTACCCTACCAAGGTAAACTCGACTCGACTCGACTCAAACCACTAGCTCAATCGAACTTGACTTGAAAGCTTTGGCAAACAAGCCAAGGTTCAATGTTGAGCTCGAGGGTGAGCTCGAGCTTGAGTATAGCATGGACAAGTCAAGCCAAGCTTGGCCCACCTCGACTCTACTCGGCTTGATGTACAACCCTAAGCAGACTTATGGATGATATAAATACACTTAGAAATCACGTACATGAAATACAAAGAGATTTTATACGTACCAATGACCAAAAAGTACCCCTATCGAATTATCTCACAATACAATTAGTGGACATTTGTCGGATGGTTTAGAATGAAAAGCTCTAGAGGTTATGTTTCAAAAGACAAGTTGATGTAAAGTGGATTGCGTATAATTTCATGGCAAAAATGGATTAGAAAAGGCTTGATCAGAGGCGGAGGTAACCTGGACTGTCAAATGTTAAAACAAGCATATCTTACAAACTGGAATGAGTTATCCTGGGACTGGAGAAGCTACCTTAACCACTCAACCTTACTACACCAGGTTGCCCGTGCCTAATTTATGAGATTCCATGAAAGTAATAGTCATCAAAATCTCATTTTATTTCCATTTTACTAATTATAATAAGTTTTAGTTTGATTGTAACGCTTCATCCATTAGGCTTTAGGAGTTGTGCCCTACGTGAAAACTGCTAAGAAATATTAGGAGAACAGCATGATTAAGCAAAATGAAACACTATTTTTGGCCGAAAACCAGGATGCCTAGTAGAAATTGTGACCGTCTATAAAATTGTAAGTTTACTACTTATATTAAGTATGATTTCCGAGAGTTTTAGTTATAGTTTGATTCTGAAACTTATTTATAGGGTTAGGTTGTAAGTTTTTTTTTATTGTTTTTTTATATGAACTTTTAGAAATTATTTCTATTTTTTTATTTTCTCCGTGAATTTTGAGGTATATCCGCAGCCAGTCCATTGAAGTTCCTTAGATTCGGAGTAGTTATACCTAAGGAAGACTGTGGTCGACCTCATCATGTCCATCCCTACGTCACAAGTGTCCGTGAATCTGATTTTGGGCGTGTGAATTATAGATGGTGGGTCCGAGAGTTCAGTCGATTTAGTGTGAGTTAACTTACGGATCGTATGCAGTTGCTGAGTGCCTGTGTATGAAGCGTGGTAGTCAGCCAGAGTATCAAATAGAGAAAAGGGTTGTCGTGGGAAGAGAGAGAGAAAGAGGGAGCGGTTATAGTCTGGTAGGAAGAAGTAGTGTATTTCTCTTCTGAAGAAAGAAATGAAAGAAAGAGAGGAGATGAAGGAGGAAGAAACAGATACAACAGCCGCTGCTGCTTCTGAGTCGAGACGAGTCGGGATTGAGTCGGAGGACCGAGTCAAGGGGCCATGGTCTCCAGAAGAGGATGCGATCCTCAGTCGACTCGTCGGCAAGTTCGGGGCGAGGAATTGGAGCCTCATCGCCCGAGGAATCGCCGGCCGCTCCGGCAAGTCGTGCCGCCTCCGCTGGTGCAATCAGCTCGATCCTTCCGTCAAACGCAAGCCTTTCTCCGGTAACATACGCCAATCTCTCTCGATTTCTTGATTTAAAATTTTTTTTTTTTTTTTTTCTATTGCCGATGATGTTTTTTGAATTAAGATTCTAGGGTTGATAATTTAGCTTGTAGGAATAATTGTATTGTACACGTGGCACTAGTTGAATTTTAGGGGTAAACCATGTCGACGGGCCGTATATGTATGATTGAGGGGTTTGGAGTGTGGTAGGTATCCGCTCAGTGAAATGAAGGACTGGTTGGTTCTATGGGAACTGATTGATGGTCTACATTTGAATTGAAATTTGGATGGTTTAACTCTGTAAAGTCACTTGGATTTGTTGCCTGCCAGATTAACTGTCCTAATTGCTGCTGCTTAGAATGATTTTTGTTGGGAATGAGATGATACTGTTTCTTTTATGAGGTATTGAAGTATATGAGAGTTGGAAGATTTTGCTGAATTGTAGACATTAAGGTTCCACTTGGAATGGATGTGAATTGCCATTGCACCTAATTGTTATGCCGCTAGCTTGAAATTGAATTTGGGTTTTGCTTGGAATGAGTGGAAACCCCATTCCTTATTGAGTGAAGTGGAAAAAATCTGTTAAACTGGCAAGTAAGCACAATATAGCAAATGGCCAAATTGAAAAGAATTTCAATTTCAGTGAATGGCCTCTACACTCAATGTGCAGATAGTAACTTGCAGGATGGGCTGAAGAGCAAACAATAGTCTCAAACCCGAGTATGGATTGTTGGGGGACTGCAGAAGCACACAGAGATGAATCAAGTGGAGTAATCCAATAGCACCAAGCAAGCACAACACAAATACTCCGAATTTAACGTGGAAAAACCCTTGCGGGAAAAAACCACGGCACAAAACGACAATAAATACTATGAAAGCTGAAAATTACAAGAGATAGAGAGAACACCCAATTCGAACAAGCCTCGAATCTCCCTTACAAGCCCTTGAAACCCTAGGAACGAATTAGAAAGCCTTAAATTACCTCCCAATCCCGATTACACCCAAATATATAGCCTTTGGAAGAATCCCAATCGGAATTGGAAACAAATCCCACAAATTCACAAATCTACGAAAATCTGCGCGAAACTGTTCGATGACATTGAACACATTTTGATGACTTCGAAACGTAACCTTTGATGACATCGTACTAATACCGAAACGATCCAGCAACTAGCTAAAGGAAATCTGGAGAATTTCAATGGCATCAAGCCGACTTCAATGGCATTGAAACCTCCTCGATGGCATCGAACCTATCATCGACAGACTATTGAATTATAGATTTAAGACATCTGTCAACATGGATTTCTCAAAAGTCTAGCAATCCGAACTAAGAGCTCATGAGAGGTGAAGAAGAATCTTCACGCATAATCAAGAACGATATCCAAACTAACCTTCCACTGATTTCATCAAGAGCAAACAACCCACCAATATCACAATCTTGTGCAAAATAAGGCTCTGAAGCATGAGGACATCTTGAAAATATAGTACCTATTATCTCCGCTTCTTCTTCTTCTTCTTTTCCCCTCGTGTAGCTGCTAGCCACTTTCGGAGGTTACTGTTAGAGATGTTTTCCGCTGTTTCATTTGTTTAGAAAAAGAGGTAAGAGCAAAGATAAAGCCTTTGTTTAAGAGTTTTGGGACGTGATTTTGTTTAAAGACAGTAAGACCCAATTTATTTGATCGAGGTTTTTACTTAGTGGAAACTGTCTTGAAAGAAGGAACTAGTGTGTTTAGCTCTAGGATTAGGAGAAGTTGTGGATAAGGGGTGCATGCTGGTTGCGGATAAGTCTTGAGTTCAGATGCATTATTGAGTTGAATTGCAGTTATTAGTTTGATGAAGTGGAAATGCCCAATTTCAATCATTGCCATTGGTATTCATGTTGAGGGAATAGGATCCAGATTTCAATTTTGTTACTTTCTAGTGGACTTGAAATGAATGATGTAAGTAGAAATTCAAGGGCTAATTCTCTTTTTAGAATAATGTAACTAGAAATTCAAGGGCTATTTCTTCATTATGAACACCACGGATAGTAATTACAATAGGGTCATTTCCTCAACTGCTAACTTTGAGCTTCGACATTTGACTCTTTTCTTACACGAGTAAATGAAATGTTTAATCTAGCAGCTAGAGCTCTAATATCATAAAAAAATGAAACGCAACCCCCAAGGTTTGGCCTGGAAAACTGACCAATGATTGGTTACAGCCAATTGCCATATAACAACAACTGGGACTGCACGGTCCTTATCAATAAGGCAAAGAACTTCTCTAATTGCTTTGGCTTCTGCTTGCGCAGGTGGCCATTGGGGGATTGGGCCCAAAAAGAAAGAAAGAAAGAAGAGAAGTATAAAAGCTCAGTCTGACCGCAGCCACTTGGGGACCGTTAGACACACTGCATATGTTGAACTTCCAAGAGCCTGCAGGAGATGGAGCTCTTTACTTTGTTGATTAGAGCTTCTATTGGCGCCTGAGAGTCATTGAAAATACATTTGTTCCTTTCCTTTCAAATCTCACAACAGATGGCAAATGCAAATTATCCCACAAAAACCCTGCCATCTTTCCGGAATGGTCAGTTGCCGCTACACCATAATTCATCACCAATGGATTGCCTCAAGACGCACCTATTTTATTCAGTAATGCATCCAATCACAGCCTAAAGTACTGCAGGAAACATGATGCTGGAATGGGATGTGAAAAATGATGAGGCATGGAAAGTGACATGGTAATAAATTATCTGATTGATGGGACAGCAAGAGAGGGGAGAAAGGTTTCTAACATGAGTATGAGGATGTACAAGAACGATCAGGATACTTGTGATGGTATAGTTACTGATTGGACCATCAAGTGTATGGGGAATTACTACTGATTCAATTCATTGAAAGGTCTGTATTGATGTGGGCTAGAGAAAGGAGCTGCTATAAGAGTTCTAGTGATTAATAGGAATATGAAAAATAGGAATACATTTTTCATATTCAAGGGATCCATGGTCCAAGATGTGATAAAAATGGTGACATGGAAGTAAGAAGGATGATAAAAGTACCCTCCATGGAATTTTTAGAAAGGTTGTGGGCAGCTCCAGTATGCTCTCATTTACTTTTTAGGATTAAGTTATTGCTGTCCTCCATTGGTGGACTGTGGGCCCTGCAGGACTTCAATCTGGAAGAAGAACCGACTTTCTACTTCAAGGAAAAAAAAAAAAAGGAATGCCGAATAGTTCTCTATTTGCCGAAAGATAATTTTAAGAGAATTTCACTTAATCACCCGAAGGATAATTTTCAAAGGGAATTGGAAACAAAATATGTCATCTCTATAGAGTCAGAACAACCATGCCCAAGCAGTAAGAGCTCTATTTTTCTAGCACCTAGCAGCCTTTTTTTATAAGCAATAGGCAACAAAGGTAGTGTAATTGCTCTCACCCCAAGTGTTGAGTGTTCGAACTTAAGAAAAAAAAAAAAAAAAAACTCAAGTTGGCCTTCTCCATTTGCAGACTCATAGACATATTTCTTATCCTTTCGAGATTCAAAGAACTGTTGCTTGTCATGCTCATCACTCGAAACCCTTTTATGTCATTTGAAATTGAATGCTCTCTTCATATACTCATTCCTCAATACAACCACCCCGAATGGTATCATCCATTAAATACTCCAAAGTTTTAACGTCATCATATAACGAAGGGGTGTGGAAGAGGTCAGAAGTTAGCAACCCAAATTCAAAATGCAATAGAGTCGTGAGGGACCTTGAGAGCCATAAATTATTTCTGAGCCAAGGGATTAATCATGCATGCATTGAGAAGCAGCAAGGAAATGAAAGAATATAATGCAGATGTGGATAAAGTATCTTTTGCATGATTTAGTAATGCAGGGGCATTTTCACACTGGGCTCGAGTGGGGTCGCTTGTGGGATGCAGGGGCACACCTCGGGGGTGTAGCCCACGAGGTCTCGTGTTCAAGACTCCCACCAGGGGTGATTAATGCGCATTTCACAACCGGCTCGAGTGGGGTAGCCCGTGGGATGTGGGGACACACTCGGGTGGGCGGCCATGTGATTTGGGGCCCACGAAGGGGTTCGGCCGAGTCCTAAAAACCCATGAGATGTGGGGCCTGGGTATGAGATAAAGGGATTAATTCGCTATACTCTAACAGTTCGAGCTTTTGGAGCAAGTGGTTAATTGTCCTGCATCAAATTGGTATCAGAGCGAGAGGTCTCGGGTTCGAGACTCCTCACCCGGGGTGATTAATGCAGGGGCATTTTCACACTAGGCTCGAGTGGGGTCGCTTGTGGGATGCAGGGGCACACTCGGGGTGGGTGCAGCCCACGGAGGAGGTCTTGTGTTCGAGACTCCTCACCAGGGGTGATTAATGCGCATTTCACACCGAGCTCGAGTGGGGTAGCCCGTGGGATGCGGGGACATACTTGGGGTGGGCGGCCCATGTGATTTGGGGCCCACGAAGGGGGTTCGGCCGAAGTCCTAAAAAACCAATGAGATGTGGGGCCTAGGCTATGAGATAAAGGGATTAATTCGCCATACTCTAACAGTCCGAGCTTTTAGAGCAAGTGGTTAATTGTCCTGCATCATTTAGGCTCAAATATGTTGATTATCTGAGTAATTCATTCCTTTATTATCAAACCTAGTGTTTGAATCTAGGTCCTAGGACCATGAACATGAGAACAGCTACCATTTCTATACAGAAAGTTCAATTGCACATTATGTGGTTAAAGTGACCACTATAGCTGCAAAAAAGGTCCAAGGAAAAAGTCAATTGTCATTGGCATGTTAGATAAATCATAGCTTGAGTTGTGTTGTAGACGCTAATAAACCTACTGTTATCATTTTACAGTTGCCACTAATGTTTGATAAGGAGGAAAAAAACAAAAAAACAGAAGTATAGTGATGATTTCTGCCACCATGATAAAAGTGTGGGTTGTGTTTGATTTGCAAGGAAAACTCATATGAAATCCCATATTTATTAGATAATGGTCACCTCATATCTTCTGCTAGTGAAAAAGTAATGTGGATAAGGCTAATGATGACTTCATGGAATCCATCATTTCCCTTAAATCAAAGACAAGTAAATGTCAAACAAAGAGAATTTCTTTTTTCTTTCTTTTTTCTTTTGCCAAGGAATCCTCATAATCAAACAAGCCCTAAGGTATACATTATACACTATCTCTTACTTTTATATCATATCATGTGAGGATTTTAATCTTTTAATGTGCGCCTTTGTTGAAAATACACCACTCATTTCTTATTTCATTTTTGCTAAGTATATATGTAAGCATGAAATTTGTCATCTAAAATCACAACTTACCCGTAATAAGGGTTTGGGTGAAGACTGGCTTAGGCTTCCCATCAGTGAAACCATTTTTTTTAACTGATAACACAATTTCATTAAGAAGAGAAACAAAACCAAAAAAAAAAGAGAAGCATGCAACATGAAGAACAGAAAACATGTGGGGTCGACTACTTCAGATTAAATAAACTGGGCTGATCTCTAAAAGCCTACTACAGAAAAGATGTGGATGGCAAATGGCGATGATGTGTTGCCTGAGTGGTTAGAAAGGAAAAAATATATTATTGCTGTACCTTTTGGCTGTTCTATTTTTCTTTTTCTTTTTTTAGGTTTGTTGTTTACAATGAGATAGATTTATTTGAAGGAGAAGGGTCCTTGTTTGCATTGGCTGCTCCTTGGGGTTTGAACCTTACACATTTTTGTGTTTTAAACCCAACTAAGAACTTGAAGGAAAGCAAATGCTTCTTAATGTTTCAAAGGAAGAATTGTACTCCCTTATTTAATTTTACATTTATGCTGGCTTTTTTAGCTGCATTACAAAAGATACGGCAGCATCTTGGTCATTTTCATTTAGCAAAATAACATTCTATTCCTTTTCTTTTTTTTTTTCTTTCTTTCTATGGAGGTCTTTGTGTGAGTAACGTTTTGAGGTGTATATTGCATGGTGACGCATGCATTTCAATGAAAATGGACACTATTCTTGGGAACTTCGTAAATTAATAACAGTCTCTAGTACAACTTCAAGGCATACCAGTGAAGTGTGTACACTTGTACTGGTTGAAGGCTAGCTAATTTCAGGGGGCACTAGATATTGGCATTCAAGCACTACAAGTAAAACGCGAGCATTTTTGTGTGCTGGAGAATCCTTTTTGGCCTTGGGCTTGTCGCCATCAATTGTTTAATTTATTCTATCACATGCAAACCCTTTATACATGCCTAAAATAGGCTTTGCAATGGGTCGTGCTTGGATTGACCCTATCCCAACCCGACCCATGATGCAACGAGCTCATGTTTTTCTTTAGTGGTAGAGATATGCGGAGATTAAGTGGCGCCAATGGTCCACGGCTATTTGGCTCAAAGAGGGGGATAAAAACCCGAAGTTCTTACGCAACATTGCTCGTGCCCAAGCTTGTTGCAACAAAATCTCATCCCTAACGGTGGATGACAAAAGTATCAACAATAAAGACCAAATCTACTCAGCTATAGTTAATTTCTATTAAAATCTTCTAAGGAGATTGGGCTCAGTCGAGCCTAGATTGGTGCATGACAATTAACCACTTGCTCTAAAATCTCGAACTGTTAGAGTATGGCGAATTAATCCCTTTATCTCATAGTCCAAGCCCCACATCTCATGGGTTAGGACTTCGGCCGAACCCCCCTCGTGGGCCCCAAATCACATGGGCCGCCCACCCCGAGTGTGTCCCCGTATCCCACGGGCTACCCCACTCGAGCCCGGTGTGAAATACGCATTAATCACCCTCGGTGAGGAGTCTCGAACACGAGACCTCCCCCGTGGGCCTCGCACACCCCGAGCGTGTCCTTGCATCCCATAGGCGACCCCACTCGAGCCCGGTGTGAAAATGCCCCCGCATTATAGATAATTTAGTCTTCGACCGCATCTCAGCCAAGGAAGCGAAGGCTCTTGAGAGTTCAATTTTAGAGCACAAAACAAGGTTGTAATAATGGTTCTCGGGAAGGACAAAGCCCCAGAGCTGAATTGCTGATAAAGACCCCTGTCGGTGGACCACGTACACACCCGTGTTAGTGACGGTCCTACACAAAAACCTACACGTACTCACCGTGTTAGTGGAACACATTTCCACCCATGTCGACGGCTCCCACG